>BDGG01000001.1:0-81457 GCA_001949185.1 Ramazzottius varieornatus
TGCTGCGACATACTCGAAACACCCAAGGTCTTACCGGGAGAATATCGTCGTCTGGAGGATTTGTATGGGCCATTGTGATGGCCGCTACCTGGCATTGTACAACTTGAATGGTTGGTCTGAGCGGGACATGATCGACAGGTGGGCTTTGATGGTGACACTTTTGGTGCCGCCGGCATTCCTTCTGCCCGCACGTGACATCGACAACCTCTTGACTGCCGGCCATGAAACCTCACCCCAAACAGGTATTCAGTGGGCAGAAAAAGCTACAAAAATCCTATCGCACGGGAATAAGTCCGTGCTAAACTAGTTAGAGCGACTTTTGAAAGGAAGATGTAGAGTTTAGTTCATTGGAGTAATCAAGTCTTCGGTTAGTTTCGTGACGTCACGATTGATCCGTATGGTGAAGCGTCTGAGCACAGAGTTTTCTTATTTTTCAACAGGTGGGAGCGACGTCATGAGCGAGTATGTGACGCCCTTCTGTTACGTCTGTGATTCTCTCGTGGATGCCGACTGCCGAGAATCGCAAGACTGGATGCCTCGACGAAGAAACGGCTTAAGGAAGAAAGTGATGTGGACAGGCCAAGGGGAGGACGATCATGGCAGACTTGCCTTCGACTGGAAAGAAGTCTACATTCGGCTGGAAAAGTTCAAGCAGCGATGTCCGTCCAACAATGGCTGCACCACTCACGTCTTCCTCAATAGCGGTACGTATCTTGCTGTAAAAGGCAGTATGAACTAACATTGCGCGTTGAGAACATTTTCATAGGTTTTTTGTGCGTTTTGAACGAATGTTAGGGGGAATTTCCGGTGACCGTTTCCATGCCCGGAAGCGCGTTTCATGCTTTTCACGATGGTCCGCGTTGGAAAAATGCGGAACTCAAGAACAAGTTTCAAAGTGATCTCTCGCTGTATTTTGAGCTGTGTTCTTTGCAGACAGGGTGATACGACGTTGTTTCGACCCGAAAGAGCCTCCTTGCAGCGGGCACGAATGGATGGTCAACCGACGCAACCCCAAGAAGCGGAGCAAGGTGAAGGTGGTCTCCCGGCTGACTTGCGCGGACTGGCCCTTCTGCAACGTCGACAGTGCTTACTACTGGCCCAACGGCACCGTCGAAGCGCTGCTCTCTCCCCACGATGATCCCCAACTGAAGGTGAGGTCCGCCAAACTCTCCTGTTACGAATGCGACTCCATTCTGCAGCCGGACTGTACGGGCCAAAACTTTGTCAAGGCCGTAAGAAAGCCCAACGATGCCGTGGCGCATTCCGTCGACTGGGTGGGACTGAGGAAAGGCATGGAGAAGTTCCGAACGAGATGTCCGGTCGAATCAGGATGCTTCTTCCAAGGCGACCACATGACCAGTAAGTACTAATCGAACTTGACAAGGCTGTATCTGAATGTGGCGCACGTTGCCAGCCAGTAAGGCTGGAAAAGTGCACCACTTGGCAAAACCAATCAACTGGAGAAGATCGTCCATTCAAGTGGCGCACGCTTTCAGCCAGTCGTGCGGAGATCGTGCGCCACTTGAGAAAGCAAAGAAATTGGACAATATGGTTTTGTCAAGTGGCGCACGCTGACAGCCAATAGCAACTCACAAATGCGCCACTTGGGAAAACGAGCAGACGAGACAGAATTGTTTCTCCAAGTGGCGCACACTGACAGCCAAAAATATTGAAAGCGTGCGCCAGAACAGTCTTGTCGAGGACGCTTTTTCAAGTGGTCGACGCTTTCATCCAGTGGCACGGAGAGTCTGCGCCACTTGGGAAAAGCATCTGGTTGAGTCTGTTTGCCGAATGTCCTTTTGAATATTTAACGAGGTTCATGTGTCGTTGGCGATTGTTGTGGGTTTTGCAGATCGGGTGATTCGTGGTTGTCGCAATATGACGACGGACCTTCCTCGCCACCTTCTGGTTAAGGATCGGCGGAAAGAAAGCAGCGTTTTCAGGACGGAAGAAGTGTGTCGCGAGTCGGAGTGCAACTCGCGCGTCCTCTTCTTCTCCCACAGCGGCGCCTTCCTCGACTCGGACTGGCACTTCAACAACAGTAGTGCCGGTCGAGACAACGGCCAAGGAGAGGCCAAGAAGGAAGTATACCAAGGCGACGCTCCGGCCACCGAAGAAACAGGCTTCTTGCCCCATGTCAAACAGAGTGGGCAAGGAAAGAGGAAGGAAGGCAGATTGCAGAAGAGGACCATTGGCGACGTGGAACGAGAAGAACGACGCGCCGACGAGGCTCGTCAACGACGGGGCAAGCCAAAAGCTGAGGGCAGAGGCGGTGCTGGTACAAGAGTGCTGTCCTTTGGCCACCGATCCAGGAAGACATCGGCTGGTGGAAAGTTGGACAGTTGTTGGCTTCTTTTGCTCTTACCTTTCTTTCTCCTATAGGCACAATTTTCAGAGGCAGCTGTAGCTCAACTCAATCCTTCTTGTTGAAGGGTTCAAAGTGTTGTGAGTGAAGACACAGAAGAGTAATGTTTCGGTTTTATCCATCTGACCGTGGAGTGATATGGAGGTCGGTCGGAAGATTTACGTTAGTTTTTTGTCTTCTCTTGAACGATAGCTGCTTCATGTTGTAATTTTAGAGCCATTCTTCGGAATGCGCAGTGTACATTCCTCTCTTGTTGATTTACCTTTGATGTTCTGGTTTGTTCTATCCACAAGTTATTGACGTAATTTTTTGACGTGATCTAACTCTGATAGTTTCCTTGATGGAATATATTCCGAATAAAATTATACAATTATCGGGAGCCTGTATCCACTGTTTTCTACGTAAACGTTTGACATTTCTCATACAGATGAAGCTAACTTTACACATTCCAATCATGATCAGGATTTTACTCCACATAAGCCCGCCGCTTTTGTTACAGCTAGAGTTGGACCATATACAAAGAAAGACTTGCCCATTTTCCGCCGGTCCATTTGGAAAGCTCCCCGTCAGTTCGTGACGTATGACCCACGCCATTCTTTCTTCCTTAAGGAAGGCAGCAGCACTCTACACTGGTGCTTTCCGTTGCTGGGCGACCTTTGACAGTAGCAGTTGGCTCGTACGGTAACTCATGGCGCCGATCGATCGTTACTTTACCCAATGAAAAGTGGGGAGTAAGGAGCGACGTCCAGACGCGAATTGATCAGCTTGATGAAAAGTTACGTATTTTGTGAAGCCACACAGTTAGTCTGGTTACGAAGCCGGCAAATATCATTTTAGCTGAGGACTTGAGGACTTCGCAAGCTTGTACTCTTTTCTGCTGACCAAAAATTCCGCACAGCCCCGATCTCTTGGCTCTCCAAGAAGTCCTTCGGGAAATACCGTCAGCGAATATAGCAGAAAATCCATCCATAACTGCCGACAGCCGCCACGAAGGTCGGTATATTCTCATTGTGGATTCCAGTGTGCTGACCATGAAACTTTCCCGATGTCCTTCAAGCAGATTCGCAGGCTAAAGTGTAGAGGAGTTAAACACTGGCCTGTCCACAGGTATCCGATGTGACGTCTGTGGCAAGGTGGATTTTAGCGGACGACGCTTCAAGTGTTTTCGCTGCGAAAACTATGACCTTTGCGGTCACTGTCGCGACAACAAGTCAGTCAGTAAGCGCCATACGGCCAACCATGCCATGCAGTGCATCCTTTGCTCTACTGATCTGGGTATCAATGCCGTTGCATGATCTGTTCTACTTCAGTGCGCCATCGCCTTTGATGTTTTCTGGCTAACAACCATCAAATTATTTTTTATAGCCAAGTATTTCGGATCGGAGTTTACGCCCTTTGACAAAGTGCAGTCCTTGACCTGTCCGCACTGCGCCCAACAAGGCATCGAGTACAAGGACTTACTCCCTCACTTGGAAACGAACCACGCTGACACATCCGACTTCCTCGTGGTCAGTGATAACATCACCATCATATGGGACGTCGCTCATTGTATCTAGCCAGATCGCTATCCCAAGTGGCATACCTTTCTCTTACGCCTGAACGGGGGTGTGCGCCACTTGGAAAAGTCATTGGCCGACGTCTCCCATTATACTGTACTTTCAGTCTCTTAGTTTTGTTTTTGACAAGAGAGTCTTCAATATGGCAGTGGTGTCCAGTTTGTGTTTGCGGAGACGATAACGACCTCTCCATGACGGACGACTTGCTGGAGCATGTGGTGCACGAGCACGACCCCGATGGCAGCCACCTCGGCCTTGGCGACAGCTCCTCCATTTCCACCACCCTTACCAATGAACACTCTACCGTCAGAGCTTGCTCGACAGAGCAGGCTATCAGCTGTGACATGCCGTTTTCAAAGTTAACCCCTCCCCTTTGTGTAGAATTCAGAGAGATTGCTGCCTCCGCCACGGCATCGTAGGCGCTTTCCAACGACCATCGTCAACTCAACAACGGCTAACCACCACGTCCTACGAGCTCACGCTGGCGGCTCGCTTCCTCGACCTTCCATCTTGCCGCCTTCTCAAGACTTTCCTGCACTTGCAACTTGGCCCGGTACTTTACAAAAGTCTATACTGTACAAAAAGTTATGAAGTAACAAAATTCGTAGGAAAAAGGCAGTGAAGAAGACTACAGTATGAGCGGCATAATTATTTGTTCGAAGCTAACCTGTCTGAATTAGTAACGAGCTCTCGTTCAAGCTTGTCTTGCAGATAGAACATTGCGTCGTGGAGCAGGTAACGCCATGTCCAACACAGTCCGTTCTGTCGACGGGACCACGATGACGACATGCCGCATTTGACCACTCCGCCGCGGGCCAGTACACCAGCGCCACCTGCCTTTCGAGATCAGACACGCGGAAGGCAGGTTGAAGCTATGCACGAAGGTCCCGCGGGTCGGGGCTGGAACGTCGGGCTGAACAGTCTCAACTCTCGATTGAGAGGAGGCCTGCGCCTCTTTCCACTAGTCCTAGTGAGTTTGCTTGTTTTGCTAGGTGGCGCACGTCTCCATTGCTATTGACTAGGTGCGCGCGCCACTTGAGAGGGCGATCTTGTGCGTTTCCTTTGGCGGTTTTCCACGTTTACTAACTGGGACTTTTTTACAGCTTGCTGGATGTATCGTCCACCGAAGAGAAGACGTTGTCGGCACCAGACGACAGGAGAACAACGACGTTAGCTTTTGCTGATCGAGGTCTCTTCCTGCACGACATTGTGCTGGCGACCTTACAGAAAACCTTCCAGCCGTCTTCGGCTGATCTGATGGACGGTCTACCACCCTTGTTCAAAAGTACAAGCTTGGCCTTGTCCAACATTCCTATTTTCTTCCCATTCTGACTGCGCGGACCTTGCTGGGAGTTATGCAAAGGCCGCCAGGGAGTATGTCGATATGACTGGTGAAAGCTGCGTCTGAAATGGCCTGAAGAGTCTGTGATGTGCAGTGTGGAAATACAGGTCGCCAGGTTACTGGTCCGCCAAACTCAGGGAAGGAAAAATTTACAGTTACTCAATCTTGTCCGTTATTCTCGATTGTTGAGGTTGGATTGAGTTGGTTGCGATATCGGGCAAAATGTTCTCGAAAAACGCCGATAGTTACAAGTTGGACGATAATCGTCTCAGTGGTCAGACCATTTACCGTACGAATCCGACTCAACAAGAGGTGAAGTGGGAGCGGATGAAAGATACGTTGAAGGCCAGAAGAAGCCGCATTCTCGATCCCGTCATTTCCAAATTACCGTAAGAATCGCTCCTTCTCTTCTCCGCCTATTTGGCTAACTTTCCTTTCTTTTTGAGCGGACTGTCTCCAGTGTAGGAAGGAAGACTTGGACGAGGATGTTTGCCGCTTACAAGAACTACAGGCTCAAGAACGCCAAGAGTCTATCCGAGAAGGTAAAAACATCTGATATCGTATAAACGATTTTTGTAAATGGTTGGTTGCTTTTCTAATCTAACTTTCCAGGCCAAAAATTGAGGTTGTTGGATAACAAGCACAAATTCTTGGAGAATGTTGTTCGAGCGGAGAAAATCAACGAGGCCAAAAGGGTGGTGGCGTTTCGCCAAGAATTCCAGTTACCGCAGCAGCGTCGAGATTATGACTTGTACGACCCGCATCGTTGGAAGAGCGAACCGCTTGTCACATACCAGAACCCGGAAGTTCAAGGACCCGCCGCAATGATGAAGTAAGCGAACCCTACAGTACACTCCATCAATCATTTATCTGATAGGAAGGGAGCAGTGGTTGTTGTGTGATGGTAGTTTCGAGGGCTACAAATTGATGGACACAGAAGGAAACTTGGAAGCCGACCGGCGCAAGTATCAGCGAGAGATGCTGGACCTTCAGACCAGAGAAGACGCGGTACGACAGCAGCGTCTATCCAAAATCGACGAGTTGCAGCAAGAGATCGCCGCCACCATTGCTAACAAAGCCGAAGACGACCAACGACGAGGGGAACTACTCAAGAAAGCTCAAGCAGTGGATAACGCACATCAAAACGAAGCAATGGTAAGCCACCAAATTACGTCATGTTTTGTGGCAGTAAAATCAGGCCGACCTTTTTTCTACGAAAATATCGAGGGAGGCTGTCCAAGGCACCAACCTGTCCGAGGTTTTGAAGAAAATTTTGTAGAAAAATGGCAACGAGACGTTCGGCAGACGAATTTTACTTGGACCCATTTTCAAGTGGCGCGCGCTGTTAGCCAATGCCAATATACACGTGCGCCACTTGAAGATCAAACTTAACAAGATGGTGCATTCAAGTGGCGCGCACTTCTAGGCGGCAAGCATAAAAGCGTGCGCCATTTGAGAAAGGACACAAGCTGGAAAAGATCGTTTGTCCAAGTGGCGCATGCTGCTAGCCAATAACACTGAACATATGCTTCGCATGAGGAGACGTTAGCAAAGTTGTTTCTTCAAGTGTGCGCAAGTTACTCTGAAACTGATTGGAAGCGTGCGCCACTCTGAAGAATTGTCTTGTCAAGTTTGTTCGCTTAAGTCCCAGGTTTTGGCTAAATGCGGCTGTTTTGCAGTTTCAAAACCGCGCTCTGCAAAGACAAGCCAGTAAGCTAGATGAAGCCAGAGCAGCACAAGATGACATATACTACTGGACATCGGGAAAGCTTCTGGACCCGCAACCCAACAAGGTTGACATTGCTAGAGGAACGGACTGGCGTGGACTTAGTCGAGCAGAACAGCTGGCCAACTTCACTGGGCCGAAGAGCGTGTGTCAGCAGGTCTACCAGAAGCGGCAAAAGGAGGCGGAAGAAGCCGAAAGGGAAAGGCGGATGGTGCAGCAGTCGAAAGTCCAGGAACGGTTGGTCAAGTAGGAAGACCAACAGGGCCAGTATCGGCAGCTGGAGAAAAGGAAGGATATTGCAAGGGATAACCTAACAATGAGCCAGCAACAGCGAAAGAAGCAAGAGTATTTGTATAAGCAGGTCTATGCCAGTAATGTACCTACCGACAAATTTTGGAATCAGTCTGAAGCTTCTGGACGATAAGTCTCCCTTGTTGAATTGTCAGTATGGTTTTTGTAGTCACGTGCTATTTTACATGACGATGAAATCCCTCACATCACGAAAGTAAACGCGCTTGCTTTTGTTGTCCGATGGTCTTGGCTTCCTTCTTGCGAGCCCCGATGCCTGTATGCTGGAGGGAGAATGCCGTCATACGCACACTGCTGTGCGCGAAGCCCAGTTCGCTTTACAGTACCCGGTGCGCAAACTAAGCTTCTACGCCGTACCTAGGGCATGTTTCGCCGATGGTCTTTGACGTCAAACCACGAAAACCAGTGACAAAATATCATATATTTTGCTCTTTCAGCTCCGTTTCCGCACTTTCAGCCCATTTCAATTGTAGTTCGGCAAATCTTAATTATCTATTTCACAACCCGACCATTCAGCCACTTTGACTATAATTTTACTATATTCGTCGGCTGGTTTTGGCAGTTTTAATTTTTATCACAGTAGAATTCCAAACGCACGATTTTCGGCTATTTTTAATTCAGTATCACGATTAGAAAAATAACGCCAATCTTTCATTGAGCGAAGAAGTTTGGTACATATGTATAATAGCAGCAGAAATTGTGAATGGTAAAGAAAGCCACGTTACGATGGTCCGCATGAGCTGAGAATGCTTTTTTTACGTCGGAAAGCAGAGCATCCATAAACGCAGACAAATACGCCCGCAAACAATGAAAGCAAACCATCTTGAGTTCCTTGCCCAAGTCCACCTGACTTTAGTCAGTCTAGAATTTCCATCACATGGCGCAGAATGAGTCGAAGATATCGGGCTGCAAAGTTAAGAACACACTTGCACATCATTCACACATCTATTAAGGGTCTTGAAGGGTGCTCAAGCCATTTCGAAAACAACGGCTATGAACGAAATCCTTACCACTATGAATGCTTCGGGAAGATTTTCCCGTTTGACCGCTTCGACAAGCGCCTTTTCCTCTTCCAGCTCCTTCTGCCGCTTCTTCGTCAAAGCTAAAACCATATCGTCATTCCCCTGCTTCACCTTGTAATAATATTCGAATGCTGTTACATTACAGAGAGTATGTCCTTACTTTCGGTGTCTACACTGGGTTCGACAACGTCAGGAAAGATCAGCCTTTCGGGCACCCATCGCAGCACCGCTACCTGAGCGCCCTCTTCCGCCTCCTCGCCCGTGTCCTCTTCGACAGGTGTGTCCACTGTCAATGCGGCTTGTGCTGCGTCCTACAATCAAAGCGCTTATTTTAAACCTGTTTAGAGAGAAAAATTGATAGCTGGGCAAAACGAACTCGACCGGACCGTTTTCCCAAGTGGCGCACTCCACCGGCTACTAATACAATGAGCCTGCGCCAGTGGGGAAAACAGTCTTATCGAGTTTCTTCGGCGAGCTCCCAAATTAGGCTGTTGGTGTACCATCATGACAGATGTAAAGTGCCCATGTTGCTCGTATCCGCCCAAGAAGACAAACTTGCCACCGGCCACCGGTTGGTCGTTGGCGAACATGCCCATATACTTGTAGCTACCACACAGGATCTCTCCCTTTCCGTGTCGTCTATCGTTCTCCCAAAAGCCGCAATACTTTGCGCCGCTGTCTTTGTGCTTGTAGACGCCATAACTGTGGCGCTGGCCTTGACGCCATTCTCCTGCATACAAGTCCCCATTCTCGCCTTTGTACACTCCGTATGCATGCTTCTGATCCTTCCAAAAATTCCCTGAAAAACCAGTTGCATTAATTCCACAGTTGTCAAGTTTTGTACTTATAGAGTCGAAATTTTGCCCCTGTTCAAAGTCTACGCTTTCCCTTAGTTGGCACACAGTCTGATAATACGCGTGACGTCATGGCGGAATATTCAGCTGGCCGCTGAGGTGTGACAATCCATACTGGTTGTTCGGTAACATCACGTTACCGCCAGGCAAATAAGATACTGTAATGTTGCATAACTTCGCGAACTGACATCACAGTGCGCGTCGAGTTTACGGGTATGATGACGCATACAGCACACGGTCACTATGACACAACTCTCGGAGTTCATGAAGCATTACAGTAAGCTGTAAGTGCTACATCAGGTGACGCACGGTTTTATTACAACTGGCTGAAAGCGTGCGCCACTCGGACGAACGATCTAGCTAAAGTCATCTTTGTACCTTCGTAAGACGATCCATCGGGATAGAGAAATTTGCCATGACCCTCCTTGACACCATCCTTCCAGCTGCCTTCATAGCGTGCTCCAGACTTGAAGAGGTAGACGCCGTGGCCATTGCGAAGACTATGCTCGTAGTAACCACGATAACGGTCGCCGTTGGGTAGGATGGTTTCACCGAAGCCATGTCGCTCTTTCAGCTCGTTCCGTTCACCCTCGTACTCCTGAAAGGACAATTGTCGTTGCCTAATGCCAAGTGAACGCATCTGGATGCAGCACAACATTAGCTCACACCCAGGTTCAGTTCTGGCTTCTCCTCTTGCTCCTCTTCATTCTCTTCATCTTCCGTGTCAGCCATTGGTCGAAATCAAGCTTCAGGTCAGGTTTGCCTCTTCAAGCACACATCAAAATTGGTCATAAAGGATGGATGTAGAACGGCTTCTTTGTGGCCTGGCTACCGGCCTCGCAAGGTGTGCGCCACTGACTTGCGGTTCCTATGCGACATCGCTGCAGCCTGGATGGATAGTTCCAAACGCAATACCACGCCAGCATCATCGAGATTCAACACCCAATGGCAACAGCCAACTGGTTCTTGGTCGAGGGTTGCAAAAGATCCCCAGGGTCAAAAATGCAGGTAGAAACAATTGACAGCAAACCCATCAGGCGACGGATGGGTATTGTGACTTAGGTAACCGTAAACTGTACGGTCAGGAGAAGGAAAATTAGGTACTGTACGAACCAACCAACATTCCTTCCACAGATTTCCGCGGTGACGTCACCGGCCGGACCATCGGCTGAAACTTCGAATGGTGTAGACACAAACAGGCTTTCAAAGTTGCATTGTGAGATTTCTGTAGGAGAAATCACCATCCTGCTGGTATACTCCACGAAATGGACTACGTTGTCTTGGTCATAATTCTGATATTGGTCTTCTTGTTGGCAGTTTCTTTGCTGTACGAATATGCCAGCTGGAAGACGCAGCATGTTTGCGTGTCCATCGCCGTCCTGCTGGCCTGGTACATCTCCTTCCTCTTTATTTTTATCATACCCATCGATGTATCCACAGTAAGCACACCAATAAGGTGTCCTCAGTTTTCTTTCTTAGATACTCGCACAATGATTTGATTTGCTCGGCACAAGTCGGCAGAGAAATCGACAAGATTGTTTGCCCAAGTGGCGCAAGCTGTGGTTGTTGAAAGCTGGAAGCGTGCGTCACTTGGAAAAGCGGTCTTGAACGGTTTGACTCTTTCCGCATGTTCTCGGTGTTGTTGGCTAGAAGTGTGCGCCACTTTCCATTATTTTTCTGGTTTTCAGACTATATACCAGCACTGCCTGAAGGATCAAAATGTCCCTCGCGAGACCGACGACGTTGAGACACACGGCAACATCAGTATCACTGGATTCGATCCGCAAACAGAAAACGGCTTGTCGTCCGAAAACATCTCACATCAGCGAGCCGGCCGGGTTGAAGAATGTGACCGACCGTGGTCGTTCGTCGAGGCTGGAATCATGCTCCATTTATGGCTGGTCGTTTACTGGTCATCGCAACTTCTCTCCTGGTAGGCCTGTTCTCGGTAAACTGCATCTGTGTGGATAACCTTCTTTGTTTTAGGGTCATTCTCCCATTGATGCAAGCGTATGCAATGTCGGGAGAGTTCACCGTCCGAAGAAGGATAGGGGTGGCCTTGAAGAAGAATCTGATCAGCGTTGGGACCTATCTGGTTATTTTCGGGGTCCTGCTGATATACGTGGCAGTCAAACCGAACACCAGTCTGGACTGGTAAGACAGTATCAATTGAGGAGTCTGGGAGCTCGTCAAACAAGCACGACAAGATCATCTTTTCCAACGGCGCAAACTACCAGCTAAAAACACCGAAGGCGTGCGCCACCTGGGAAAGCTAACGAACTCGACAAGACTGTCACTAAGCGACGCACCCTTTCGGCCAGTAACACGTAGAAGGTGCGCCGCTTGGGAAACAATGTTATCGAGTTTGACTGCTGAGCACGAATTGAGGTTTCAAATTTTGTCTTTTTCCAGGGATAAGCTGTATACACTGGAGATCATGGCCAGTAACACCTGGGGTCTTTTCCTGGTGGTGCTTCTGTTGGGATATGGGTTGGTCGAAGTCCCCCGGTCGCTATGGGTGACCGCTGACGTCGAACACCAGTTGAACTACACCAAATTCAAACTAGCCAAAGTCTACACGGAAAAGATGGACACCGAAGAAACCGCCGGAACAATGTTCGAGGTTTGCTGTATGAACGCTCAAATCTGCCGTGGTTTTTTCATACTGAATTTTGTTGTGTCTTAGGAAATCAAACGAACTTCGGAACAAATTAGTGACGATAACAAAAGACTGAGGAAATTCATGGACGTTATTGTTAGCAAGGTGATTATTTTTTACGTCATCAGGGGATTTCGCAGGAATAAGCTCCATATTGTTCATAGTGTCCGAAAGAAATTCGTCAGAAGTTGGATTCGTCCACGCCGGTGAAGGGCATGGTTCGTTCGAAGAAAGAGCTGTGGAAGCTATCAGCCAACGCATCAGTTTCCACCTTACCATCAGAAGCAAGCCTGGTAGCGTTGCACAATCGTTTGATCGCCAGTTTGCACAAACAGTTCAAGATGACCAGCATGTGGCGCACCCTGTTGGAGAACGGCTTCGGCCATGAGGACTGTCTGCGCAACCAGCGAAACAAAGACAAGGTCTTCACTCCCGCTTATCCTCCTGCTCGTAATAGCAGGCTAGGGCGCTTCATTAATCCACAAATGGGTACGTCCGTGAATAAGAGCTGGGATGACTTAGCTCTTGTTAAGTTCGTATGTCTCGCGTTTGCACTGTTATTGATTGTAAGTTTGCGCCGCTTGGACAAACGATCTTGACGCCTTTTCTACGAAATTTATCCGGAGACGCCGAACAGGTCCGTGCCCGGCACGACTTTTTCTGGTATTTCCGTAGAAAAATGGCAAGTTCAAGTCGCGATTCGACACGTGAAGGGGCGTGGGCCGCTAGGCCAGTCTTCAAAGAGTTGTGCCCGTGCTCACGTTGCTCGTTGTGCGCTTTCAGAATGGATATGGAAATGTCGAATGAAGTCGTACGTCATGCGAACCCTGGCCGTGGTCTTTTGGTTATGTACGGCTGCGGTCATCTGGTCGGAATGCACGTTCTTCATCGGTGAACCCGTTTTGTCGGTCTTTGCATTGATGATCAAAAAATCAGCGCTCAACAATTATTACTTCAACGTCGAGGTACGGCACGACAGAACTTGTATTACTACGCAGATTCTGGGAGTGTCGGTCCCACCAGCAGTACTGTTGGAAAATCCTTTTAGCCATTTTTCTACAGGTGGTCTCGTTTTGCATCGTGGCATATCTTTCAGCCTGTGCCTATTACACGGTATTAGCCCTTTTGAAGTAGACTGCAAAACCATGGTCATTTTGTGAGCGTATGGAAACGAATGAGACTTGCAGGTTTTCCGTATCCGGATATTTCACTACTACAACATTTCCGCCAGGCATCAAACCGACGAGAATTCTTTGCTTTTTTGTGGCATGTAAGAAACTTCAATACGGAGTCTTGTACGATTTGCAACCGTCGTGCCTTTTCAGAATTATCTGACAACTATTTCCTTCCTTAGATTTCTATGCCGACTAACTCCATCGCTATGCCTGAACTTTCTCGGGTTGATCCACATGGACAGCCATATCATTAAACGTCGCACAGCCGAAACGGCCTTCACAAGGGTAAGTGTAAAACCAACATTTCTACCGCACTATTCGGCTTTCAGCGTAGACTTTTTGACCTTTCGTTGCCAGATCATGGGGCATATGAGAGTACTGGACGTCATCTCCAAAGGCTTCAACGTTTACTTCCCGGTCCTGGTGGTGCTCTTCTGCCTAGCTACGGCTTTCCGGCTGGGGACACGCTGCCTCAACTTTTGCGGCTTCCAGCAATTCATGGGGGATGGTGAGATGACGCTGAGCCTCGTGGCCCAAGGCCAGCGGATTTTGCAGAAAGGTATTGCCATCATCAACCTATTTCTAGTCTATTCAAAAGGAGCTGCTCTTTGTGCTCTTTCCTGATCATGTCGCGCATTGTACGGTATCGCTTATCATTCATACCTTGACCAACTCGCGCAGTCTGCGGGTACTTTGCCTTGCGGCATGCGCGAGTAAGGTGATGGCTTCTTCATTACATGCAGGCCTCACGCTCGAAATGTCTACAGTGTTGATAGGGTATCCCTTCCGGTAATCCCATCTGGAGACTTTTTTCTGCTTCCAGTTGGAGATACCAATTGTTAGACCGTACTTTCAGCTGGTCACCGTAAAATCTTTCCAAATGGGATTATCGGAAGGGACGCACTTTCAGCACTGTAGTTGGCCAAAGTCGACTTTGATTAATTTTGCAGCGAGCTAAACCTTTCCCTTACAGCTTGCCACAAATGGGCAGAAAACATGACATAAGCATCTCGGCAGACACAATCAAGTAATCAATCCTATGTTAGACTCGTTTACCCAGCACATGACAGGCGAACGGGTGGATCGGCTAAACTGTTAACGTTATGACTTGTAACCGTCCATTTTGGCTACGCATTTCCAGCGTGGGGACTGTACCGTACAGTGACTCGTCGTCTTTCAGTGCATGATGAGCGTCGCTTGAGTCAGCAACTAAACACGGCCAAGGACCAGCAGGAAGAGCTACTAGAGCTGGTCAACAACATGTCTAACTTTGGTCGAGTGGCCACCGACAGCGCTTCGGTTCGCGCCGGTACCAGCTCCGGCTGGCGGTCCATGAAACACCCTGGACCCTCTCTGGATACAGTGCTGGCCTAGTCCCCCTCTCCGCTCCTGCACTACGTTGCCAAGTGCCAGGTGAAAGACAGAGCCATCAGTGGAGAAGGTTGCGCGCCCGGAAGTATGAGAGGGTAATCAGACGAACGTTGGCCATACGATGGAGGATATATCGCAAAAGTGCCATTTGAAGGAGAAAGAGCTGACGGCCATCGACAACGTCATCGTCATGCTGCAAGATGCCTTGGTGAAGCTGAAGGACGAAAATGCCCAGTCCGATGTCAAGATCGAATCTTTGCTGAACGACTTGCGGGCTCTTGAATGCGAGGAAGAAGAACTAGACAACCTTGTCAACATTGGCCAATGCCACAAATAACTCTCTTCTGGTTACGACTCTAACTCTTTTCGTCCTTCTTCAGATTACTTCTTTGTTACAACAAGAATATTTTTATCGGGATGTACAACAAGGGAATAAAAAATGTGGTGCGGAAATACTCGCGGAATTTCTTGGAATTCAACCAGACAAATTAATTTCAGCAAAATTAACCACAAAACCTTTGGCGACAGGAAGAGTAACAGATCTTTACCGAGAGTGAAAGTTCAACCACCGATCAACACTAGTTACTTTGAGAGATACAGTTAATTACAAAAGGACTTCCGGGAATGTGGACATCACCGTACTTGATCGACAATAGATACTCGCCTTCCTGCTTCAGCACGTAAGTCACTTGGTAATTGGCGTGTCCCATATGCTTGGTTTGGACTTCATGGCTGTGCAGAAACTTCCCGTAGATACCCACCAGCAGCATGTTGTAACCTACAGATAAACGAATTATCAAAATCAGGTTGCTAAAACGACGTAACAGTACGGTATGCTAAACCGTACTGGTGCGCGAGTCCACCTGGGCAAACAAGAAAAGCCTCACCCTGCTCAACTCGCGCATAAGCCATGACAACCTTCCTCAAAGCTGCGCCGATAACTCGGGGTACACGAAAACTGAACCATCCTACCGTACTCGCCCACTCTGCATGGTACACCACCCGCAAACTGCGCGAGTTGCCCGGGGTAGGCTCAATGAGAGCTTCCCCGTTGAATCCGCGCACCGAGCGGGCCAGTTTTGCTGTTACTATGCGCGGTTTCTGAATATCAACGCTCATTTCGCAAGTTTTAGGTGATCTTACCGGCCGAATCAGCGACGACGTTGATGGAAGCCGCCTTGTTGACGTGAGCGCGATGGAGGCCGTTGCCTTCGACCGTCACTTTGGAGGCGTCAGAGCGAGAAGCCGAGATGGCGCTCCGCACATCTTGCGAGTGAGAGCCTCGTTGCAGCAACATGTCACCACTTTCGATGACCGACGACATGGACACCACCTTGCTAACACGTGTCTCGCGACGGGTGATGATGGTCGTGCCATCCTCGCTGACTTCCTGCGTTTCCGTCACTTGAGAACTGCCCGTCGCTTTGCTGGTCGGAGACGTCGTGGTGGACGAAGTGACCGAGCTACCTGAACTGCGGGCATTCTCCGAAAACGACTCCTCGTTACCTATGACCAAAAGAAAGGCTGAAGCCTGGCTCTTTTAATTCACAAATGGAATAACTTTATAAAACACAAAATCTTAAAATTTTGGATGAGCAGCTGCGCGATTTCATCGGGGTACACTCAAGGAGAGCCACTCATCAAACCCGCGCTCACCGCCAAGTAAAAGATAACCAGCAAACTGCGCGTTAACCCGGATACAGCTGAGGAGAATCGCCCCGTCCAACTCGCGCACACCACTCAATAATCTACCTTCAAACTGTGTGAGTTAACCATACCTGCGCTGTTCTTCCACAACGGGGCTCCCTCCTTCAACTTCGCCACGGGAAACTGGGACAAGTAGGTCATCATACTTTGTTCGTCCTGAAAAGAGACAGAACCTCTCATCACAACACTCATAACAACATTTTTGAAAAAACTTCTCAGTAATTTGGCCAAAAGGTTTGTTTTACGATATCGGGGTCGATCATGTCTTCCGGACGGATAAGCTGGGTAACGCCCAGCCACTTCTCCGCCAAGCTCATGGCTTCCGTCGCGTTGCGAAGAGCGTCTCTGGAGTCCCAAGTCTCCCAGTCGGGGCACAAACCTACCACAAAGATAACCAGAATTCGTAAACGATGTCTACCAAAAATCAAGTTTCATCTTTCAACACTGTTACTGTTTCCTTGTGTAATCTCCTACCTGGCGCCATCGCGTTGTCCAAAGCACCGCAAGCTCGTCCATCGTTCCAATCGGAGGTGAAGTTACGAACCGGGACTGGCAGCTTGTTGGCAAACCAGGAAAGAAGACGTTGCTTGGGCGTCACCTTCTCTTCCACCAGTTGTTCCTCTTCATCACTCCACCGAGCGTTACTTATCGAATAGTGCAGAATCAGCGCCCAGATCAGCCCCAAAATCAGCTTAAGACGTCCATCCACTATGTCCGTACTATCTGTAATGACGAAGCAAGACTACGAATAGTCAGAAAAAGACTCACTGGAAGAATAGTCGACCAAATCCACCATCAAAATGGAAATCAGAAAATTCAGCAAGCCGTATGGTCCTTAATTCAGTAGCAGATTACTATCAGTTTTTTTCTCGACTACCAACACCAACCACAATCCTACATAATGGGTAAAACTGGCGTCTTACGACAATCAATCAAAGTCAAACGATGGACAAAAACATTGGATACACTGTATGTTTTTCACAATCGATTAAATCGACCAATCAATAGACTTACCGATGCTAACCAGTTTGATTCCTTCGTTTTCCAGGAAATTCAAGGCGACAGAGACATTCTCCAGCTTTTGGGAACGGAAGACAGGCGAAGTCGTGTGACGAGGAAGCTTCTTGCCACTGAGGCACTCAATTAGACAGATGAGACGCAAACCATCCGAGAGATCCTTGGATAAGTCGTGGACAGCGTAGCCAATCTTGTCGGGAGTCTTCATCTGCTGATTAACCCTACAATCACAAAACCACTTCCGGGCAAAATTCATCCACCTTGCCGCTTTACCCCTGTGGACGAAAGAGCCACTTACCAGCGAGTAAACGTAGCCTGTTGGATCCTCTTCCATGGAGCGTCATCACGAAGATCTTTTTCCATATGAGACACTTGCTCTTCGCCGCTGATGCCCCAACGATCGCCGCTGTCCTCTCCTGGAACGCGACGTTCGCGCGGTCGATCCAGCTCGGCCAGGACGGCAGATCCTTCCTCTTTCGCACCGCTGGACTGGGAACTGTACTGCATTGCGCCCCGTTCAAAGAGGAATGTGGGACTGAAGGTAGGGGAGAGCAAGAGGAGATCCAGAAGCGCCGGATTCATTCGGTATATCAGCTGATGATGTAATCGATGTAATCAAAGCAACTCAAAACCCCATTGATTAACGACTGATATTTCACAATGTGGAGGCGACGCCAAACAAATGAAAACAATCAATTTTAATTCGAGCATTAAACTAATTTACAGGCAGCGATCAAGGCCGTGTCCGAAAGCAGAGCACGCCCACGGCGCACGAGACGGGGAAGTCGACCACTCAGGAGACCGGGTTCCGCGAGATGCACCAACAGGAATGGCGGCTACTGCGTGTCCTCGACGTCACCAACCGGAAGTACAGGTATTTTTCTGGGTAGAATGCTTATCGTCCTCCGCTATATCGATCGACCGTTTATCCTCAATAAGATAATTCCGTGGAATTCTTAAAGAGACAGCAGAACAAATGTTAAAGGGCAAAAATTGACCGTGAGAAAGAACAGTGGAAAAAACCCATGAAGGACGATCAGACAGAAAAGAACCTATGCGGAAAAGTGCTGGAGAAATGCCATCAAAATAGGCAATAAACCTTTCTAACGGTCACGAGCATCGGCTTGAAGATGTTGTGCCGTTACAAAGTACTTTGGGTTTCCCCTCAGCGTTCTGGTTACTCTGGTGGTAATCTTCTTCAGGTTCTTCCAGATTTCGCTAGGGCTGTCTTGGCCCACTTCTTCCGCCGTAGAGCTCTCCGGATCGGCCGGGGCTTCCTTTGGTTCCGAAGTGTAGTCCAGTTTCGGGTTGAGATAGACACTGAATATCTGCGGCTCAGGCGAGAAGATATCAAAGGTCAGCCCGTACTCTAAGGCCGAATACTTTTTCTCTTTCTGTTCCACTGAAAACATGGACGGTCCTTCGGTAGGCGCTGAAGACGTTCCAGCAGGCAGTTGTATGGTGACAGATTTAGGTTGGACGACAGGTGGCGAAAAGAAGCCAGAGACTTGTTCGGATATCAGCGAGGTGTCGGGCAGCTGGACTTTCTCAAAGGGTAAAATCTGCGAAGTGACGACCTTGGGTATATCCATGGAAGGTGAGGCCAGTGGTGGCATCTCAGATGGCGGATCAGGGAAAGCTTCATGGGAATCGTCCAAATTCATTTCCGACTCCACCAAATTCACTGCTTCTTCTGCGTCGGCCTTGCTAGGCTTGAAGGGTTGATTGAGGATCTTGACATGTTCGACAGGGACCGCTTGCATTTGGTCAGGCCAGCTGGGCACCATCTTCTCGAGTATATTATCGGGCATCTCACTGACAGAATTGTGGTAGTGTTGGAAGAGCGTCGACATGACCTTGGCCAATTTCAAATCGAAGCCCTTGACGCGATCGCACATTTGTGCGCGGTGCATGGCTTGTAGATTCTTGAGGATCTTGTTATCAATCTCGAAAAGCAAACGTCGAGCTTTGTCTTCCACCAGGTCGAACTCTTCATGCATGGTCTGCAGCAGCTCCAGCATGTATTCAGGCACAGTTATGCCGGCCATGTCACTCAGAACAGCCGTGACCTTTCGGTAGATGTCGGCCTCGTCGGCTCGCAGACTGTAGACGTCGAACTGCAGGTTGGGCAGAGAGGAGGAAGGGTCACCGCCAGGAACAGCGCAAAATAACTTGTCTTCGTCCAGGTCGCCACCTTCCAGCTGTAGTGAAGCGTCCATCTTACGGCATTCTGATGGTGTGTCCTCCGTTTCTGCGCCATCTAAAAGGCAGACGCAGAAGGAGACACTGTACCGTATTCACCAGCACGAAATACTTTGACTGAAGCATATTTTCGTACCTTCCATATTCACAATGAGTTCCATGAAATCTTTTTCGCTGTCACCGAGGCACTCCAGTATTCATACCATATCTGTCATTGGCTAGACGTTGAGGTGTAACTTCAAACAAGTTTACCGTGGTCGTACTCAAATAGAGAAGTTTGCGGTTGCTATTGTCGTCCAGACAACACTGCCCAGTATCTGTTTGCCAGCGACGATCTCGTCACCAAGTTCTTTCTTGCGTACGATTCTTTTCTGCTTGAGTTCTGAATCAACCGTATTGGCTTGATTGGGTAGGCTTCCCTTACTGACCCAATCTTTCACTCTGAATTTCTAGTTTTTTCCCCGACGTCCGTGGATCATTATTTGAGGTGATATATTGACTGTACTGTGTCAACAAGATGGATTTGACCACAGCAGCTTCCATGCCGGTTCTTGATACCGACTTGGAACGTCTTCTGCAAGAGCAGAGGCGGAAGTTGAGCGCACTGGGAATATTCCCTCCTGCGCGACACACCTCGGAGGCCCACTCGGCCGGAAGGGAGACAGTTGGCCAGTCCACTCACCAACCTTCCACCATTACAACATCCAAGAAAGTTGACCCCGCTGGACTCTTCCCCTCCTCCAGTGATGGCCGTCGCTCCGCGGGAGATGCTGTTACAGGTCGACTTGACCGTCTGGCCCAAACCGAAGAACGCATAGCGCGGCTGTTGGGTGTCGAGGGTGGTGACGGTGGGGCTGGAAGTACAAGCAGCCAGTTGGACTATCAGGCCCTCCTTCGACCCGCCATGGCTGATATGCCTCACACCGCTGCTGACCTTCTCAACCGAATTCGGCAAAAAAGCATGGGGCAAAATGCAGTGTCAGACTCAGTCAAACAGTCCCAATTCAACATAGTCCATGCAAACACACAACTTAGCCGACGGAAAACGGTGGTTGAAAGCGGGTGGAAAAAGTCAGCCAGCGTTACGAAGTCAGAAAGTCAACTGAACACAAAGAAAGCAGCAGGCAAAATAAGAGACAGACTTCGTACTTTAAAGTCAGAAGTGTCCGCCAACCTGATAACTGCAGGGAAAAGTTGCGAAGATGCTTTGAGTTATGTCGATATCACCGCAAAGACGTTGGGTCAAGAAGCCACGCTACAGATGATGAAAGGCAAGTTAACGGCCAAGGAAGGCGAGCTGAGTAGCATTTGCCAGACGGCCAGCAAGAACCAGCAGTTAGCTCAGAAGAAGGCTGCCGAAGTGCGGCAGATGGAAGAAGAACACAGGCAACTGAAAGCCAAGCAGATGGAGCAGGAGAAGAAGCTGCGTGCCTGTCGGAAGCAGCTGGAAGAAGCTCGACGAACTTGCGAAGTTCTGACGGCTGAAGTGGAGCGTTTGTCGGCCGAACTGAAGGGCAGAAGGAAAGGGCAGGTGGACGTGGCCAAGAAGAGAGCCATGCCGCAGATATCGGCGGCGCGCTGGGCAGCAGCCAATGACAAAGCCCTGAAGGAGCTGCTGACCTTGAAGGAACAGAATAAGGCCCTGAGGGACAGTGGGCAGAAGTTGCAAAAGGATGTGAAGAACCAGGGGAAGAGGCATGAGGGCAACTTGACAAACTTCTTGACTGTGGTCAAGAAACAGCAGGCGCTGATGACATGTAGGGCCAGGCAGAGGCATTTGTGCGGGCAGATGCAGCTGCTGAAGACGGCCGACGAGCAGTTTCGTCAGCTGCTTGATGTCACCTCCATCACAAGCTGAAAAAGCCGGCCATTGCTTGGCTCGGAAATTTGGCTGATGAAAGGCCACGGTATGAAGATAACGGACAAGGTAGCTTGGTGACACAAACGTGGGAAAAACAAGGCTTGAATTTCCTTTGGGCTTCCTGGGTTCAAATGCTTGGGTTCATATATCCGAACACCGAAGACTCATGTCGAAGCTTTAAAGTGCGAAATGCAGCGGAATAGTCCAGCACGATCCTTTTTGAGTCCCGAAGAATGCGCGCTAATCGAAGCAGCCTGTGTGACCCTGAGGGAAAGCAACAAGCCATCCAAGTTTGCCTTTTGGGGCAAAATCCATGGCATCCAGAATGATTATTACATCGTCCAGTCATACGTCTTTGTGCCTCAAGAACATCCAGCTACATTCTACAGGTAAGACTTGAATGGCCCAAGTTCGGCTTCAATGTTGCCGTGCCCAAGTTTTGGACCTTTGGTGTACCGGTCCTTCTGATACTGCAGTCGAGACGGCCTGACTTGGTTCAACCTCGCTCCGGCTGCCGATGCCCTCATCAGCAGTGGCGCCTACCTCAACGGACCTTTCACCGGAGAACCCACTACTCCCTATACCTACAGCATATCGGAACTTCTGACTTCTAACGCTGCAGAGAAAAAGCCTCCCCTTGAGAACACCGTAAGTAAGACGCCAGCTTAATCTGTCAGCCTCGTTGAAGCTCAGCCAAGACACTTGGCACGATTATCTTCCTAAGTAGGGCACGCTGCCAGCCGATTGCACCGACAACGTGCGCCACTTGGCAAAGCACTTCGATAAAGTTGACCTTCTGAGTGGCGCACGTCTTTGGCTGTTTGCAATGTAAACATGCGCTGCTTGGGACGGGGATCTTGCAGAATCTGTATGCCGAGCTGCCATAATATATGTCTGCTGGGTATGGGAGACAGATATTTCGTTTTACTTTTGTACTTTTCCTAGATCAGGGAAGAAGAGCGACTGGCATACGTGGTTCGATGTGTCGATGACGAAGGGATGATGATACCGAAATATTCATACGACAACGAGGTGGTCGGTCCCGTTGTTCCCGCTCCTTCATACCGAGGTACAGAACCATCCGGCAGACGTGATCTGACGAACAGATTGATCCTCAATTGCACGCTGACGGCATTTTAGGCATGTCCTTCGATGACTGTAGCAACCTGGAGAACTACCTGACCTTCAACCCAACCAGCAAAGCGCAATGGCGAAGCGCTGTGGCTGCCGGTGATCGAGCGAGGCAGATGCTGCAGCCGCTTCTTCATTCTTGTCCCGAGAATCTGACTGATCATCGTGAGACTTGTATCAAAATGGCCTGATCACAACAACTTCACCACTATTAGGCCATTCATCAGACCTTGACAAACAGAATGGACCCGCAAGTCATGTTTTCGACCAAAATTGTATAAAATCATGTGATTCTATACAATTCAAATTCTGCAGAAAAAACGTTTCGCAGTTGGCGGTATAAATCACAGCATAACGAGCCGGAAATGCGCCACTTTCACGGGGAACCGGAAATGCGCCACTTTTGCGGGGTCGATTGCCCGCTCTTTGTGTGAACGGAGAAATAATTTGAAGTTTTGAATCTCTCGATGTTCTTTTTCCGAAACTCTGTGGTCCTCTGCTTCTTTCATCGGTACTCATGTAGCTATGGCTCCACACTACAAGCTAAAGAGGCTTGCGGCTATCGGAATGGCTGCTGGATTGCTGAAGTTCCGGCTGGAAGCTCGTCCCCGCAGAAAGTTCGACTTCAGTCGCATATCGCAGGCTAGCGCCTAGAAATGGTTTAGGTTCGACAAGCTGCACCTGGAACGACTTCGGCTGGCTCTGCGAATTCCGGACGTTGTTTACACACCTGAAAGGGATCGAGCTACCGGACTGGAAGCAATCTGCATCGTACTGCGTCGCTCCGTATCACGTAACCGACTCTTCCAAAGCAAACGACTGATGAAGCGGTCTGCTCCTTCCTTCAGCAGGATTTTTAATCACACCGTTATGTTGATTCACCGAGAACATGGTAATTTGTTGAGAGGTAAGCTGCGTGAAAGGACAAGCGGGTAGCCCGCGCAATACCAGATCCTATTTCACTTTGTTCGGTCATTTCCGGTTGGTGTTTTGCAGCTATAATTCACCCTTGGATAAACGGAAACGCCCTTACGACCTTTGCTTCCAAGATCACAGCACGGGGAGCTCCGCTGGAAACTTGTGTTGAGTTCATCAACGGGACCATGAGACCTACTTGTCATCCCTCTCGAAGTCAAAAGGCAGCTTTCAGCGGCCACAAACGACAACACGGTATCAAGTTCCAGTCTGTAATGTATCCGAACGGGATAATCGGGCATCTCTTTGGGCCTATGGAAGGATGTAGGCACGATGCAGGCATTCTTCGCGAGAGTGGACTCCTGACCGACCTACGAGCTGCTTTCAACAGACCGGACGGAAGTTGCTACACCTTTATGGAGATCCTGCCTACCCTATGTCCAGATACTTGCTGAGCCCTTTCGGGGGAGCAAGAGTCACCGCAGACCGGCAAGCATGGAATACCCGTATGGCCGGCGTCAGGCAAGGTTTCGAGTGGGGGTTTGGAAATATCGTCAACAAGCTTGCTTTTCTGGACTTTAAAAAGCACCTACGAGTATACTCCCAGCCAGTCGCTGTTTACTATTTAGTAGGGACCATCTTGATGAACTGCCATGCCTAACTGTACAGCAATATCGTTTCTCAGGGTTTTCTCTGCAATCCTCCGCACTTGGAAGTTTATCTGACCGCTGAATGAATTTTAACCGTTGATTTGTACTTTGTAGTTCACCGTACGACGTCAGAAAGAAAAATTAAAAACTCAAAAACATCCCCACAGCTTTTCCACATTTCATTAGTGCGCCACCAGGCAGAAAAGACAGGATAAAAGTCAGAAATACTTCAGAAGTTATCAAACTAGTCGCGGTCCAAGGTTCCTCCCGCTTTCGGTCGAGAACAAAGTTAGCAGGATCATTTAGGACATCTTGTCCATCATACTCCTAACGCGTCTTTTTCTTGATCGCTTTTGATACGAGCTTCAGTCTTGATGGTTTCGAGCTCCAGTTCTCAAATTCTTAAAGCAGCAGCTTCCTCTCTGACTGCCTTTTGTTCAGCTAACTGAGCCTTCTGAAATGCCAGCTGACGGTTCTGCAAATCTAACTTCATGGTACCGTACTCTTGTTCGGTCTTGGCAGAAGCCGACAGAACGTCAACCAGTCTATCGCTTCGGGTCGGCGGCCTGTATCGTTTGGAGCGATCAGCATCGCCTTCCCCGTGCTCCGCTTTTCGGTTCGGATTGCGTGTGTTGACTCCCATATGGCCATTGATTTCGTGTTCCTCTTCCCCGTCCGTATCTCCGTCATCACTCGAAAAACCAAGTTTACCTGCAAGCAGACGCCGTGAGAAGGCAAAAGTACCACTTGCGCAAGTATCCGGTTAACAAACCAGAAAAATGCGCCACTTCACCTGGGTAAGCAACATTAGTCAAGATTGAACCTCACCTCGACGTCGTTTCATCATGTTCATCGAAGCATCTCGAATGTTCTTCCCCTGCTGGACCTCCGTGACTCCCCTAGCTTTTCGGCTTGACTTCTTCGCAGCAAGGACAGCTGGCGCTTTTGCAGCTTCTTCGGCGTGATGTCTGGCTTCTTCCTTTCGCAGGAAGGCGAGTTCTTCCAGCAGCTGCTTCAACTCTTTATACTGTTCTGCCGTACCAGACTTCGGAAGCTTGCTCATCTTCTTGTCTTGATCATCCAACAGCTTCCTCACTTTCAGAAAGTTGCTTTGTGCCTGGGCTTTAATCCCTGCTTCCTTCAAGGCAGCTCGTATAGACTCCCATGCTTTGTCCTTAGCAGATCCGCTGGCATACTGGAATGGATTTTTGGCGGCCACTTGACGGAGAAGAGCAATCAGATGACACGGTTTGTAGGCAAATCTACATCTCCGGCTTCGCTGGGAATCATCTCTCTCCTTCTGGCTCCCGCTTTCGCTGTCCGACATTTTCACGGCTGATGAGTCCTGAGAAGCGTAAGCAACGGAAGGTATTTCTTGACAAAAGAAGGAAAATGGAAAACAGGACGAGAAATGAAATTTGAAATTTCGAATTTGAAGCATAGCTGGTCAATACGGCAATCAACTCAGCACAGAATTGAAATTCCGTTGCACAGAATTTGAAATTCTGTGCAGCGATATTAGGCAAAACATAAGCCGTGGATAGCTGCACAGCATAAAACCTATACATATGCTGTGCAATGCGAAAACATGACTAGCGAAACAGGTCTAATAAAAAACATTGCAAATAGAATAGTTTTCAGTACTGTAAGATTTTTTTTAATAAATTTTGTGGTTTCTAAATATTTTTAATTTTCACTAAAATAAACGGAACGCTCTCTGCACAGCGCCTTCCGCTACCGTAGTCTCCTAATACCACCTTCTCACCACCGTTCGTCTGTGCGTATCACCTGTTGTTCACCACCGTCAATCAATTTGATTCTGAAATTTCTGCCCACCATTTTTCTTTCTGCAAGCTGTGCAACGACGGTCACTGATGAACAGAGGATTCACCCTTTTGACTCACTTGTCAGTTCGAAGTATCCTGACCAGAAATGACTTCTCCGCATGCCTTTGCGCCTACGCGCTGATCAATGGTCGAGATCCAGGGACAGCGTTATTGTCGGTGGTAACGATTTGGAATTGAACGGTGGCATTAGGAGATTATGGTGGTGAAAGGTGCTGTGCGGAAACTTCCCCAATAATATTAATATAACAGGTAATGTGACGGTATAATATTGATGAGACAGTGGGCATTTTGACGAGGGTTATCTTTTTTAGCTAGTTGGCGCCTGTGTGACAGGACACACGAGAACCTGGTAGTCTTCCAGAATATCCACTGGCCCGGCTTGCTCTTCCACCACGCTATGGACGGTGGCTCTTTCGGTCGCTTCTACTGTGGACGAGGTCTACGGGAAATCAGCGTGCCCTTCCTGTACGGCGCACCCGGCGACACTGTCCTCTCCGTCGACATCAGCATCGTGCCCGACTACGACATGAACGTGTCGTATGAAGAGCGTGAGCGGGTCAAGAAGGAGAAGTTCGATGCGGCGGAAAAGGCTGCTGAGCAAGCCGACTTTGACCAACGCTATGAAGCTGGCGGCTCCGTCTACTCCTCCGAAGGCGAACAGACTGAGAACGCAGAATTGCTGGAGACAGGGGACGTCCAGCCCATCGACTACTCGGCGCCACCAAGCCAGGACGAATAGGCTGAGGAAGATACCGAGGCTTCGGACAACGAAACCACGGCAAATACTTCCGCCTATACTACTGGAGGAGGCGATACCACCGAACCCGACACCTCCGACACAGAATCAACTCGCTAAAATTCATTTCATTAATATGATCATTGCACTGCTGTTAAACTCAGTGTAGAAAATCGGCAAAATAGCCAGTCTAAAATGCCCGTCGCTTATATCGCAGGAAAAAATGGCGAATACGATTAGTTCGATCGCTTGAAGTTCTCCCTTCGTGAATTCGACAATTTTCTCCTTCCTTAATTAACGATGCTGTTTTCAGTCTTGACCATTCAAGTAAGTAACGTGAGACGTTAGTTTTCCTCTGCAGATTGTCGAGGTACAAGGTCGTCTTGTGGTTGTTGGTCAAAGATGGGACATTGAGAGCTGTCATCCATCTTCTCTTCCTTGTTGAGATCATCCGATTTCATGAAACTTTTACTCGCTGTCGATGGTCGAGTGTCTTCAACAGGTAAGGGAGCCATGCTTGGTTGCCGCCAGCTCCATCCGCGGACTCCATGAGGGCTCATGAGGAAGTCGCGCTCCATGGGGGCTGTCGGTACGGGCGAAATGGCCAGCCGTTTCAGCATGGCACTGGTGTTTTGCCTGTATTTGAGCAGATGCTGGTAGTCAAAGGCCAGCATCTTGTCCTTAGCGTCCAGCTCCGCGCGGAACTTGTTTAGTAGCTTCACTTCGTTGACGCGCCTCAGCACATCCGCCCGCAAACGCCGGTTCTCGTCCATCTTGATCTTCAACCGATAAACAAAGTAGGGCAGAGTTTCCTGCAAAACTAACCCTGGAACATTGCCCGTAGTCGCCTCGTCCCTTACCGAAAATATCATACACGAAACGATAATTATGTGAGGTCAGCAAACGAAACGTGGAAAATCTTTTTCCACAGTGGTGCACTTTTCCGTTGCTAAAACTGGATGCGTGCGCCACTTGAGATGCTAATTTTCGAAGAGTCGTCTGCCGGCCTCTCAGACGACGGACTAAGACGTGATACCTTAGCCAGATGCTCGGATAAAATTTCCAAGCGATGTTCGCGACCTTCCAGATCAATTAGCCGATGTTCTAAAAACAAAAGCAAAATCATTTTCATTTCACAAAAATAATTGGCGGAGTGTTTCGCTTACTGGCATGTCGGAGTCGAATGCGTTGAGCTCCCTCCGCTTGTTCTTCCCGGGCCGTGTCCAGCTGTTTCTTCAAAGTGCCTATGGTATTTTTCTGTCCTTCTTTGACATCCTACACTGCATAAGTCCGCAGGGGTTGTATGATTTTACCATACAGAAGAAAAGCAGTGCGAGGGCGTGTCAAGCTACTCACTCGCAGATATTCCAAGTCGGCCAATTTCTTCCCGAGGTCCTGACGAAAGTCACGGACTCGACTAAGCTCGCTGGACAACTCTGAACGAGAAAACAAAGAACAAGTTACATCGACACCCGGGTCCATTTGATTTGCACTACAATACATGAATTTCAAGTGTTTGGCAAACCAACTGGAGAAGATCGTTCTCCAGAGTATGCATAATAGGCTCGGCGAAGCTATAATAAACCTCTTTAACCGCTCTCAGCCGCGGCTAAAAGATTTCTCAGCCATGGCTTAAAAGTGTTGTGCGTTACTCCGTTCGGTTGATTTATCGATGTTAAGTCGGCGAAAAAGTTTGTTCTAAAGTCCAGAATGGCGCATAATCTCAGCCAATACCAGTGAGACCGTGCGCCACTTGGGAAGAAGAGTCAAACTGGAGAAGAACGATTCTCCTAAGTACCGGTAACTGAGGGTGGGCGCCATTCGGAAAACGATATTATCGAGTTGGTTAGGTCAGCTTCCATTTACTCTGAAGAAGTCGGTGATGTCGCGCATCGAGTTGGCGTTGGGTAGCCGCCAAATGCTGAGCATAGGCTGTGGCCTCATTGGCGAAGCGGACTTTTATGGCTCTGTATTCATCGTCACGGTACTCTCGATACGGTCGGATGTCCACCTACAAGAAGCTAGAAATGGTTATTCGTGTTTCCCTATCAACTGTAAAATGCTTCACTTACTGTTTCTCACCTCAATCTCCTGCTGTAGTTCCTTGATGTATTGCTGGCACAGTTTATGAGCTTCCTGTCTGTAAGGAAAGGAGGTTGGAAGACACAACCGTCATCATCGTGCTCGAGAGAAACGTTAGCACATACTTGTCTCTTGTTTCGTGGATAACTTGCTCGATCGTCCCCTGAAGACTTTCTAACCTTCATAAAGGGAAGGGTTACTCCTCCTTACAGTGAAGCACTTGGATGACCAGTGACTTGGGTGACCTTGTAATTAAAGCTTCGAATTGGTACCTTTTGCTCTTGCCATCTTTTCGGGCTTGGATAGCGATAAGGATGGGATCTGGCGGCAAATCTGCAGGTGGCGCAACGGGTGTGACTTTCTTCTTCTTCCCTTTGCTTTTACTGGTCGACTTCCCTTTTTTAGCTGACATACCGGCAAGGGCGCAAACGTTAAAACACCTTTTACATTAATACGTAGCCTAATTCGCCACCCTAATTCCTCCCAGTCAAATCGCTTATCCCTGACGCATTCCTTCCGATGGGTCGAGCGCTAGCGGCAATTCAGTACCGTTGTTGGGCAACCTTCCAGCCTATATGTGATGGAGGTGGAGATGGAGTTTTTGCACGTCAGAGGAAAGTAACTACATTAACCGAGAGTTGGCGTATTTGAAGATCACTGTATAATACCCTTCATAAATTCATACAGCAACCTATTACATGATGATCAAGACTGCGACGTATAGTTATCCACAGACTCCAAACAGACTATCTTATCACGTAAGGAATATGAGTGGTCCAACGGAACACAGCCAGCTTTCGATACTGCTGCAAATAAGTTCATAGAAGAATTTAAGGATGCTGTTCCGTATATTGTTCAATATTGCGATGGAAGAAAAAATTAGCGCAAAGTGAGGGCGATGGTCTAAGATCGGCACTTGTTGCAGTTTCCCTTCCAAGAGATCAAGCTAGATATTGTGCAGATTCTGAAAGAGGTAAGCTATGGCCCAATGTGCATCTAGACTTCGATTGGCCTGCGAAACTGGCGCACTGCATGTTATGCCACAATGCTGCTAAATTCCATATGTGTATTCTTCCCAAGACAGCTCCAGGGGGAAAGAAGGCAGATCGACGCTGTCGGCAATGAGTTGCAGCAATTAATATGCAAACACCAAAGATGTCGACAACGGCTGATTGAAGCACAGTCTAAAGCGCAACTCCTCCAACAGTCGGCTACGGCACGACAATGCCACCAGCAGTCCCACACTGTAAGTGATCAACAACCACCCCCTCCACCCTCCAGATACTTAAGCATCACTTTTTGTCTGTGCATCTTTGTTAGGATGAAAGTAAGCCAACTCATGACGCGTTGGCCGCCAGAATCGCCCAACAACGACAAGCCATCTTTTCAAAGAGGAACGAAGTCAATTACATCAAGTCCATTGAAATAACTGCCGCCAACAAACGTCGACAGGATATTCGGGCAAAACTGTCCGGTGTCAGTCAGGAAGTCCTCCAACTTCGCCAACACACTGCAGACAACCACAGCAAAAGCTTGTTGGCAAAGGAAAAAACGGTAAACCGGCGAACGCGTCCGGCAAACAAACTGGACAAGACTGTTTCCTCAAGTGGCGCACATTCACGGTGTGGCTGGCTGCAGGCGTGCGTCACTAGGGAGGACACGATTCTGTCGAGCTGGTTTGCTTTGGCCAAGTGACGCACATATATTAAGTCTTGTCGGCTGGGAGGGTGCGATCTATTTTATCGAGTTCCTTTGGCCAGAACCGGAACGTTGGGGCTAGTGTTGTACCAGTCCATCTTTGACAGATGGCGAGTTTGAGACGGAAGCTGCACAAAGCCAAGAAGGAGCTTGACCAGCGCCGTTTCGACCTTCAGTCGAAAAAGCGTGACTTGCAGAGCGAGGTGGAGGTCCACCGCCAACGGCACGAGGCTCTGAAGAGAAAGTTGGACAACGCCCTGACGTATCAAGAACACATGGACGAACCTCGGTTGAAGAAACAAGATGAGTGCCAGAAAGCCTACACTGCTGTACAGCTGCAGCAATCGGACAAACGCCAGAAACATTCCTCCACCCTTCAGGACATTGTAAGTCCAAACTTGTAATGTCAGTCATCATAATCTATTTTGGCTATAGTATAACTACAATATTATAATTTAGTTTAATACGTTTAATTATAGATTGTTTTGATATTTTCATTCCTTTATTAATATTTTTTGTTGAGTGCAGGATTTGGCTTTGTCGTCTGCGCTAGCTCGGAGAACTCAAGCTCAACTACTGGTGTCGAAATTATCAGAGAAGGAGGCCAACTTGGCCAAGAAGCTCAACAGCCTTTGCAGTAAACAAGGGAAGATTGAGCGAATGAGGGAGCATATTGCCCAGCTGGAGAGGGAAGCCGAGAACTTTCGTCTTCAAAGTCAGCGCAAAGTCCAGTCGACACAAGCCCAACTGGAAGAAGTGCGGCGCGCAAGTGAAACGGGCCAACTGGCGCAAGCCTTGGCCGAACAAGAAAAGAGCTACACGGAACTGAGAGGTCTCAAATATACCTTTGCTTTTTATACTGTTGTAGCATTAAAAGTAAAGTCCAACTTTTGCACAGATCAAGAAACGACTATCGTTTATTTGGAACAAGTACTGAAAAAGCTGGATAATAAGATGCAGGAAGTTGACGAGATGTGCCATGAGTTGAAGAGTCAGCTGCAGCAAGCCGGTGAGAAACTGCAAGCTGAGCAACAGCTGGCTCAGGCCAACGAAAGAAAGAGCGAAAAGATTCTAACTTGGAAGAGGAAGTTTGACAAGGATGACATCAAGCCGACGCTTTACCTCAAAGAGCTGAAAAATCGTCTGGCCACGATGAAGGAGGAAGTGCGCAAGGAAGAAAGAGGAAGCCAGCTGGTCGATGGAGGCCCGTCCGGCTCCTGAAGGCTGACACTGCGCTGACCTGGGCTTTCCGTCGTCATCGGGGCCCGCCTGCACTCGCCGCTGAATGGCTGACTGGTTACTTGAGCAAGTCCCACACGGTGTCCATCAATGGTCCGCCATTGGCGGTGGGCAGTGGCAGGGTGACCACAGCAGGCGGCGGTCGCAGTGACACAGGTGCCCCCTTAACATTGTTGGCCGCTAGCGCTGTGCTGTACGCAGCCGCAATCGCACCGTTGACGGCTTGGTTAATATCAAATTGAGCTAGTGAATGGCCCAACTTTTCTGCAAAAAAAAAGCATTTGTCAGCTTTTCCCTGCAGCTAACCTTCCGTCGCTTTGAACCTCCACTCTATGAAGAGTTCAGACATTGGATCCCAACAGTTGCTCTTCTTGTGTTAGCATTTGAGCAACTGCTGAAGCAAGTAGCAAGAAGGTCAACCTTTTATCTGCTGATTTTCCGTCAGCAAGCGTTGTCGGTCCGCTTCCAGCATGCGTGTGTCCTTAATTAGTTTGTACAGGAGGCGGCTAGCAATGCTCAGCTTGTATCTCAGACGCCCTTCTTTCCCTCCAACGTTATCTTCAGCCATCTTATCCTCTATCCTCGATACGAAAACTCGTAGAAAATCAATGACATACTGTTCCTCATCTTCTCTCTGTTGATCGATTCATATTGAAAAAATAAAAATCACTTGGAGACGTTAGTGCGTTTTCAGGCCGATACTAAAGTGCGCTCGCTTCATTTTTCATCTGACACAGCAGAAATAACTAAATACCTTTTTTTACCACGGAGAGATTCTTTGAGGCAAATTTCGCCTGCAATTCTTCAAGTTTGACAGCTGAATAGCATGAGTTGTGATAACGATGCAGAAGCCGACCCTACTTCTACCATCGCAATTTCCGAGGAAGAGAAGCCATCGCCGCCTTCAGCTCCTCCACTTCGTCCCCTCGACCCATTGGTCAACTTCCCTACCTTCAAATTTACCCCGAAGGAAGCTCAGCCTGTCCTGACGGACCATAACCAGCGGACCATAACCAGCGGTCAACCCGTGGAGAAAGCCAAAGCCTTCCAGCCAGCTATAGAGTTCCTGGCTTCCGCCAAAGACGTGGTTGTTCCCCGCACGCGACTGCCCCAGGCCACCAAGCACATTCCCATCGAGCATCACAAGAAGCACCACTACGGCTGCGAAATCTGCGGTCGCCCACCAAGTATCATGTGCAGTGCTTGTAAAGAAACGTACTACTGGTAAGCCGGACGGTCTATTCAGTCGGGCAGGTCGACAAACGAAACGTAAAAGATGGGTGATTCAAGTGACGCACGTTTTCGGTGTGGCTGGCTGGAAGTGTGCGCCACTTTGAAACATGATCTTGTCCAGCTTACTTGCTTTCCCTAGTGGCGCACGTTTGAACTGTTATTGGCTGGAAGCGTGCGTCACTTGGAGCAACCATCTTGTGCGGCGTTTCGTCTGTCGGCTGCTCCTCTGCAGCTGGGCGGTTGCTGTGGGGTATTGACGAAGTCCTTTCAGGTGTTTAGCGGTGAAGAGCATTGTCTGTTGGACTTTCACGCCATCCACAAGTTCATCTGTGTCAAGCTGAAGATCGTCCGTAATGTGGCCAGCAAGAGTGAACAGTGGAAGCGCCATTCCAAGCAGGACATTGCGGAGAATATCAAGATGAGAAAGGTCAGTCTTACCACCCCCTTTTGCAATGTGAAGAACTGAACATGCATCCACCATCCTTGGTTGTAGATTATTCTGTTGAATATTGCCAACAACATGGCGGGACGACATCTGATTCGTGGCAACTACTCTTTCACCATCTGTTGCTCGCTGCTGGCCCAGAAGATGGTTCAGGAATTGTACGGAGGGAACAGCCCACAGATAGTCCGTCCGTACCTGTCCATGGCCGAAGCCTACCTTTTGAGACAAAAGCTAGAACGAAGTCGATACTACAGCGCCTTGATTCACTTCCTCACAAGCCACAAGCTAGGCCAGCAGCTGCCGACAGAACAAGAGCAGCAATTACGAAGGCTGGAAGCCAACCAGCTGGCTCGCCAAGGCAAGTGGCAACAGGCTAAGCTTGTCCTGGCCACACAGGTACCACCTTAACTGCTCCAACTGCAACAACCACATTTCTTTACACCAACTTCAGGACGAGTGTCTTTCTCAGATTGTGGAAATAGCGTTCGAGACCGGTTTGGACAACCACTGCCTTCTGGATAGCCTTTTCCATCTGGCCAACGTCTGCTTTCTGGATAAGGACATCGTGGCAGCCACTGCCTTCTACGCTTACGTTCGTTCCTTCGCCCATCGAAATATTTCGCAACTGGAGCTCGGCAAGCGAACTCTGCCAGATTGTTTTCCCAACTGGCGCACACTTACAACCAGAAACACCGAGAACATGCGCTACGTAGGGAAAGCAACCACGTTAGGTTTTCAAAGTGGCGCACACTTCATGGAAGTGACAGTGGAGAGACGCGCCACTTGGGAAAACGGTCTTGCCGGGTTTCTTTACCGAGCTTCTAACTGATTCACCCGCTTATTGTACGTAGTTCCTCCAAATCCTCTCCGATGCTCTGGTGAAGGACGTTACGCAGGGCGCGGCAAGTCTCCATCGGGTGATTGAGGAAGACCTCAACGAGGAAGTCATCGAAGAGAACAAGCTGGGAATCACTTTGAAAGACGACCTCCAGTGGGCGCATCTCATGTCCCAAACCGACTACGCCGGTATAATATACCACTTCGGCCGCTTCCTTCTGGATGCTATAGTAGACACTTTGTTTTTTGTAATACTCTTTTTTCCTTGACAGTGTATTTGAAGCGAGAAAGGATATTGATGTACCTTCGGACAATCATGCTGCAGTTCGAGACTGCCAATCGCACCGACTTTCCCGATATCTTCCCCGCATTACACTACTGCGTGGCCATGGCTCTCTTCATCTGTCGCCAGTGGAAAGAGGTAGACCATCGCCAAGGTTAACATTCCATTTTATGACATATTCAGCTTTTTCAAATTTCTCGCGCGTACTTTTCCTGTTTGTGGGTTTTGTTCCAGAAACGAATAGCCAATTTTTTTACGGCATGTATTCTGATTTTGAAATGTTACAGGCGAGCAACATGTACGGCGAAGCAGTATCACTGACCACGCCAGCTCGCCAGGCCGACTTTAGTGACATTCACAAGGTGATGGACACATTGCAAGCGCATGCAAAGGTTGGGTTGAATGCGCTGGAAGTTGTGGAAGCCCCGCTGGAAGTCAGGCACAAGAAAGGCAAGAAGAAGCGAGAACCGATAGCTCTCAAGCCGGCAGAAGTCAAGCCCTGCATCAACCCAGTCAAGCCTTTATGGCGACCTCAACTGGTGGACTTTGAGGCCGAAGAGAAGCTGGACCAAGATGACGAGTTGGGCCTGACCATGAAACGTCTCGTCGACAACGTAAATCAGTACAAGAAGGAACAACAGCAAAAAGAAGCTGCAGCTAATGCTGATAATATCAACATTCTGAGCAAACTTGGCATAATCTAAGTCTGAAAGAACGGCTTCTACGCAGCTCAACACTGTCAAAGCCGGCAAACAAAACATATAGAACTCTGATCTCAAGTGGCGCACTTTTCTATTCTTATCGGCCGAAAAAGTGCGCCACTTGGAAAAATGAACTTGTCCGTGGCGTTTGCCGGCCACCCATTGTTTTCGAGCCTTCTCCTCACAACGTCGTTGCCAGTTCAAGTTGAGTAACCGTATCTCCAACAGATGGCTCTGTAGTCGTCAGTCCGATCGACCCAGATCAACAGTACGAGACAGAAGGATATTCGAATTTGACAACTGGCTTCTCCAATCACAGTCGCACGGTGCCACGCTTCATCCATACTCGATTCTTTCTTCAGTCTTGTGTTGAAAGCGCAACACCGAAAGTTCTTCCGTTTGCAGTGGCCACCAGGTTTGCTAACGGATAGTTTGAGATGGACTTTTCAGCTTTGTTCGAAGGCTGGGACGTCTCGCAGTTTCTTGGCGTGGAAGCGCTGTCACTTCCTACCGCGCCCCAACAGCCTCCCTCCCTCCTTCCTACTTCAACATCCAGCTCAGTCAGGCAGGGCAGGGGATGCTTAGAAGCTCGGCTGTCTTCAGCTGCTCCTCCATCCATCTCTAGTCTAGCCGCTCTGACTTTGTCCACCAGCAACAACGCCCATAGCTTCTTCCAACAGCCACGTCAGCCTGCGCCACAACTTCAGCAATATCCAACCCGGCCTTACGTGCCGTTACCCGAAGGATGGCTGGAGATTATGCACCAATGTGGAATGCCGCTGTATTATCGCTCAGCTTCCAGGGTCAGCACTTGGTCTCGACCGTACGTCAGCGACAAGCAAGAACGGGTCCGCACTCATAAAGTCCCCATCAGTGCCTTTCCTTGTTGGGATTATCGACGAGCCTTGGACGAGAAAAGGGAAAGCCAACCGGAACCACTATCCAATGCCAACATGGTAAGAATAAATGAAGAAATGACATTTTTCCAATCAAAGCAGACACCCGTAATAACGTCACAGGATGCATTTCATGAATGTCAGTTATTTTTACCAGTCGTGCCTTTTTTCTATTGATACGAAAACTTCAGGTTTATTGTGCCGAGCACGGCCTTGACAGCAAATTTGCGTTCAAAAAGGACAGAATAAACTCTCCTCACAAAATGATTCCCTCCCCCTGACGCCTTCTTTCGCTTGCTATAATCGATGGCAAATTTGTGCGTATTTTTCAGAGTATGAACGAACCGAAGGGCTTCGCTGAAATCCTGTCAGGGTTGGAATTTCGAGAAAAGTCGATGATGTCGGCCGAGCAGATCCACAAGTACTGCGGCAAGCGTTTCCAGTTCAGGACTGTCGCTTCGTCTGCCGTAAAGTCCTCTCAAGCCAAGCGCGTTCGCCGCGAAATTCTGGCCCAGAAGCTTGAGGGAAAAGAGAGGGAGACTGTCCTTGGGGAAGGCTTGATGGTGGCCTTCCGTCGTGGGTAGAAGCGTTACGTTCTCAACGCCGCCAACCGCAATCCGGTGGCACTTCTTCATGACTGTCATTCAAAGCAAGAAGGACCAACGCATCTCCTACCAATGTGGACCCTCCATGGACAGTAACATTATCTTCCATACAGAAGCGCTCATTGATGGCAAAGTGGAAGGCACTGCCGACGCGATGAGCAAGAAGGCGACCAAACAGGCGGCGGCGCTCAACGCCTTGCGCAAACTAGTCCCTGAACTCCATTCGGTTTTGGGTACGTAAACACATTCGGGAAAAAATTTTACAATGATCGTTCGGATGCTCGTTTTGTGCAGGGGAGACGTTTGGTGGTACGAAACAAAGCGGAAACGTCCACGAAGTGGCGCTCTTCCGGGATGTCCCCATCAGTGACCCGTGCATCGGTGACATGGCCGTCAAAGCTGGCGTCCTTCCAGATTCTGCTTCGTGTTGTGGATAATTGCGATCACGACAATGTCAGCATCGGAGAAAAGACAAAAGTACAGTAAAATGGAACAGTGGCAGACAAATTGGACAAGATCGTTCCGCCAAAGGGCGCACGCTTCCAGCTATCAAACCCGCAGACGTGCGCCGCTTGGGAAAACGATCTTGCTGTAGTTGCTTGGTATGAATCTGTCGAGTGTCTCTGCTTCAGCAACGTTGCAGATATAATTCACGCCTTTGTCCTTCCAGGTTTGTCTTCCAACTCGGCAGATAGGACCCAAGCGGAACGAGTACAGCTGTACAGCGGGCCGCTACTCGGCTGCTGTCGTTCACACCAGAATGGTCCGAGCCAAGCAGCTGTGTGCCCAGCGGATCTTGCAGGAACTTCACCCCCAACTGCGAACCTACGGAAAATTCCTGGAGTTGTATGGAAGTGTCTTTCAGGAGAAGCGAAAGAGACTGCTGAAGGAAGCCAAGAGCTTGTACCAGCTGGCGCCGGGAGCGGTAGAGGACAAGATCGACTGGCCCAGACTTGTTCGGTTGCAGGAGGAGATGCGCAAGTTGATCGCGCAAACCCCCGGTGTGTTGTCTAGTATTCGTTATGTCTGAACATCCTTCTTTGTCTAGCATCTGCACCGACCTGCTTTTCTTAGCCAAATGTATATTGTGGTCAACCGACGAGTTCCTAGCTTCGACTAATGTCCTCTTCTTGCTTTCTATGTATCTGATAACTCTTTGAAAAATCAAAGTGTACAGAAGAAGCGGTGATATCCTGAGCACGACTGGCAGTTCGTCCAGGTATACTCGGAGCGAAAATTCATCTGCTGCACTTGTGATGTAATCATGTCAGGTAACATCACTAACTTACCACACCTGGTGGCCTTACAGTCAAACAAGAGCTCCACCTAGTGCCAATCCTTCTGCCACCCGATATTAGGCGCGAACCAGATAGGCTAAAACCGATACAAGGACAAGTCTCGCAGCTGAGGAAGAAATGCGTGGACAACGGCAAGCGCTCCATCACCCGCAACGTGAAAGGCACAGCCCGAGAATGTAGTCGTCCTGTGCAGTCATGTACGTTTGTGCACCGAGTCTGGCACCGCCTCCCACAACTGGATGTGTGTGCAGATCTGCACTAGCGCCCGGCGCTAGGGTGCCGCGTCTAATATCGTGTATCGAATGGATAAATTTATTTTGATCGTTTTTTCCTAATATTAATTCCGTCTTGTTGTTTCTGCACCTGCATGTATAACTTTCATCCGAGTATGTTATATTTTATATCATATTCTTCCAGACCGTTATTGAGAGATATCTCTCTACCCGGCTCCACCAGGCTAGCTAGGCCCAGCCCGACAAGCCAGGCTCAGCCTGACCCAGCCTGGGGATCCAATACTCCGCGGTTTCAAGGCGAGCTCATTCTTCAGAAAGGGTTTGACAACCCCAAATTCAAAATCGTCTACTGATATAGTTCAATGCGTTCTCTACATGTTGGCCAGCGAAATTGCCTTGATGAATTTTGTAGTTTTCGAGATATAAAATCATGAAGTTGATTGAGTCAACCCGGAAGTCGCCTCTCTATGATCTTTCGGAGAGAGTAGCCGGGGATGCAAGACATGTGGATGCTGACTTGTCAGTCGGCGCGCTCTCTCGCTCGACTAGATGTAGTTTAGTCTGGCCATACCACAAAGAGATCTAGATGAGCCGAATTGTCCCCAAGAGAGGAACAAAGATCAAAATTACATGCCAACTCGTTAGTCACCCAATGCTGCACTGCAAAACAGTGAAAAAATTATTGTTGCAGCTGCATTACCAAAAACTAAAAGTACAGTACAGACTCTGTTAGAATTTTACCCGGAATTTTCGTATGCTTCCTTTAAATTTTTCTATTGTTTGCTCCCGTATAGATGCGATATTCGGATAGCTCAGCAGATTTTGTGGAAGCAGATTTGACAACTTGGAGCTCGTGTTTTTTCTGACCCGACTTCGCTTCGAGAACCGCTGGATAGGGTGTTTGAACAAGATTGTAACGACAAGAGACGGCAAAGACCATTAAAGTCAAAATGACGAAACAAGACAATTAGCGTCCATAAAAATTTCAAGGTAATGCAGATTGTCTTTGTGATTACACGAGAGTAACTAATTGATCGACACAAGGAGCACGCACAGGAGGAAATGCGGCTCAGGTACTCAAACGGAGTAACCGAGGCTGACACAATGATCAAGGGTGAAGCGATGCAGCGTAAAGATCTTCCGCAGACAAAGGGTGGATGTGGACTGGTCAAGCCAATTTTCTTCGCTCACTGGACGGTCGCTGTGTGACCCACCTCTACGGCTGGCTCACGTCACGTCACACGCCAAGCGGCCTGTTCCCGGAGCGTCACAAAGCGACCTATCACCCGAACTTACACCGTGTTTCCCGTTTGCGCTTCGCCAACGGGTATCCGCTCTCGCCATAACGGGTTCCGAAGAAGTTCTGTCAAGCCTTCTCTCTGTCGGTCTTGTGAACTAGACAAACGTTTCGCCCCACGGTGAAAATTAGACCCGACCACAGTCGAGATTTGGTTAAAAACAGTCAAATGAAGAGGAGATTCATCTAAAATTTTTTTCCGAATCAAAACAGTTGTGTTCACAAAGCGTTAGTTCTGGCAACCGATACTGACTACGGTTACCGACAAACAGCCTTTATAAGTCATATTGACCTGTTTCGTTTCAAAACTGCTCGATCAATGCTGCAGGTCGCCACTTGAAAAAACTATCACATTTTCGGCAAGATTGTTATCTATAGCCTTAAAAATCACTGGCTCTTGACCAAACGCACGAGTCGAGATGGAACGCTGCGAAACCATAACTGTATGTGTAAGTCCACAGCTACGCTGTCCCGCGTTTTTCCGCTTTGCATGCCAGTAAATTCTAGTGTGACCATTTTTCTCACGCACAAAAACCTTCACACGGAAGCGTACCCTACCGCTGTATCTGCCTGTCACTAACGAGGGGATTTTTCCAATCCGCCGTCTCTGATCCTCAAACCGACATCGCAGGTGGATAGAGAAGAGTTTTCTCTATAGTCTGAACCGGAAACCTGGTCATATTTCCGTTCCTAGAATAAACTGCAGGAACCGGAAGTTACGTCAAAATTTTAACACAGGTGGCGCTACAAGTTAACCTGTTATTTCCGTCCTCGTAAAGATATCTAGTGGAAAATTCAAAAAAACATTAAGGCAGGTAGATGGTACAGAAATGATGAACATCATAGAAATGGTGAAAACAGAAGCGACCTTTTGCACCACCCACAGACCAGAAGGACAGTATTCTTACAGTTATTATGAATGCAGCGGCCATTCAGCTTCTTGAACATGAAGCTTGCGAAATTTGAGATCTTTTTGAAACATCCCTTGTACATCCGGAAGCAAAGAACATCCAACGGCTGGATACTACCAGTCACTTTGGGAGGTATGGTGATCATCTCGTACTGCAGCTCTTCGGGCTTGAGTTCGATAACAGCGTCCCGATCGGTGAACGTCTTTCAGGAGTCAGCCAGAAGGATACAGCGGTCTTCCATATGCGGAAACAACACTTTTTCGGACCATTCCAGGTAGAGCTTCCCGATGTCGACGCAGTCATGTACAGGTTATCAGCTTTGAACATCGTTTTCGACACGATTGAGCCAAAGACTCCTTTTTCTTCTTTCAGGGTGATGAACAAAATAGGATGAAACTTTCGTGTGCCGGGAGAGATTGTCATCATGACAGTATGGGAATGAGTCATGGAATTTTCGGACTGGGTTATATCCTCGACGTGTTTCACGCCTTTCTGCTCCAAAGTTCTCCCGGGCCTCATCTCATATTCAAATCCCGACTGATCCGTGTTCCAAAGACAGTCCAATCCGTGCTCCGCTATTCTGGATCTGACCAGCGCAACACACTCTTCTGCACTTTGCTTGACTTGGGGAGCTGCTTCGAGGGACTTCTTTGTGACGAACTTCGTTATCTTTCGATCAACTATTCCGTAGTACCTGCCAAAATAGCATAAATGTCATCGGAACACTGCCAGCAAATTGGAATAGGTCGTTTTTTTCAAGTGGCGCCGCTGTCACTTATTGAGTACGGTAACGTGCGCTACTTGAACTGAGAATTCAGGTGAAATCGTTTGCCGACGTTCAAATACAGAAGATTTGCCTTCATTAAATCGATAAGTAAATTCTTGCACGATATCAATTACCGTTTGAATTTTGACACCCAGTACGGCGAAGCGGTGAAACCAGGTAGATCCACATCATTATTCGCGGTTATCGCCCATCGTTGAAGATCCAAATCCTTGACTACTTGTCTCTTCTGCTTGGCTATGAAGTACTGCTTTGCTGTCTCCAAGCGAATGACTTTCAATTTGTCGAATCGGGATCCGCCTTCAGCTAGCTGTTTCTTCCAGTCTCTTAGCTGTCGTTCGTCCCGAACTTTTGTGAAATAGTTTCGGACTGAAGACAAGCTCCGCCGTTTCTTTGCTGTAGCGTTACACCAGTAATCAACGGCACGTTTCTTGTAGTCGAGATTGACAGCTTGGCTTGACGGAACTCTTGGATCTGGGAGTCGCGGAACAAATATTTCGTGGGACGAAGGTTCAGTGTCACTTGTAACGGGCTCGTTCAAGCGATCATCTTCGAAGTAACGTTCGGCGCTACCGTTCAACAGGTTAGCATCACCCGCCGTCTTTTCAAAGTCGTCGAACGTTAGCCCGTCGAGCTGTAGGCCCCCCTGCAAGTCCTCTTCAACCTCCAGCACAGGACTGTCGCTTCGAGCAATTTTGATGTCAATAAGATCTAGAATATTCCAACAATCCGGTGAAACAAAACCTCTTACTTCTGCACTGAACCTTCGGAAAAATACCTACTTTTGATAAGGTCTTTCAGCTGCTTGTCCGCTTCACTTGGCGCATCGTCCGGTTGATACCGGAGTTTGTATTCCTCTTCCAGGAGCTTTAGCACGTTCAAGGGATTGATGGAGTACATCGCAGTGTTGTGGGAAGATTATGGAGGAGAGAATCAACAAAAGATGCGTCATGCGACAGCGACAAGCTCATATGATGGAAGGAACATTCAATTTTGGCCAATCAACTATGAGTCAATCAAACTTATTGATTGTGCCTCGGTCAATGTACAGTACCGCCCTAATTTTGACGTAACTTCCGGTTCCTGCAGTTTATTCTAGGAACGGAAATATGACCAGGTTTCCGGATCAGACTATAGAGAAAACTCTTCTCTATCCACCTGTGATGTCGGTTTGAGGATCAGAGGCGGCGGATTGGAAAAATCCCCTCGTCAGATGAGCCGGCATGCTCGATAACTTCCTCTGAAGTGGGAGAACGCCCAGGTAATCGGAACGAAGGGCAGCGAAAAAGCTGGCCGGGTGGGGCCAGCTTTTCAGCTTTTGAGTGGGCCGGGCCCCAGCGGCTCACTGCTCAACGCGTCCCTGCCGGTGATGTTCCGCTCCAGATCTACGCCCATGGCCAGTCAAAAATGCTGAATCACAGCAGCACAGTGGCTTGCTTTTACACGACCTTGCTTCACATTCCAGTCACGCTTAATCGAGTCTGACTCGCGCTGGACTTTTGCGTTCCGAGTAATCATGACTAGAAATTCAATCAATTTATCAAGGGCACCCTGCATTATCCTAAGGCACCTTCGTTCTCTAGGGTGGAAAGGTGGAAAATCGTATATCAGAGAGGCTCTAAGGTGGAAAAAAGGCACCAAAGTTCACCGCTAGTGCAGGTGTGGCAAAAGGATTGGCACTAGCTCCACCCACCGACTGCCATTGGTTCGAGCAGTGGTCATTGTGTCTGCACTGCGAATCACCTTGTTTCCGCCGGTCCTTTTTCCATCGGTACAAGTACTTCTGCATAACCAGAGTCTGTTGAGTACTGGTCTGAGAGGTTGATTGCTCGAACGGTCAAAGTAGCTTTAGCTTTATGGGAAGCTTCACACAAGCTTTGCCGCAACCGGGAAAAACCAGGTTTTGATTGGTCCAGGTGCAAGCACGTCTCCACCCAGCTGTTGTAGGGTGGTGCGTGACAAGTGTAGTACCTCAGTACCTCATGAACGCTACAGCTGATTCGAAAAACTGGTTGATTGAGTTCTGATGCGTGTGCGTTGGTTTCTCGATGTGCGACCACGCCTTATAGAGTACGCCACACCATAATGATGCCTCTACAGCAGCGCAGTAGGGCTACTGCAAATAAGTACCCCTGAACATCGTGCATCTGCATACAGTCCGACACTTCAACCGGCCATGTTACAGTGTGCAGGTGCAGGGTGCAAGCTGTACTACAGTATTTTTGCTGATCTGATGGTTGTGATTCTGAATCTTCAGATCTTCCGTCGAGCTCTCCGATATTAAAATATATTTTAATAAAAAACCCCCGAAAGTTCTACTATAGTAACATTTTATTAAATCAGGTAGACGTGTTACTATAGTAGTGGTCACTTATTAGAACTTTGATGGACGGCGGATATTTACTTTTATTATATTAGATCTCATTACCCCATATTAGACACCGTGGACTAGATCGCACTAGATGACACCGTGGGATGTGTGATGGACGTTTGTCTACGTGACAACTTTTCTTTCGGGTTAGCCGACGGTACCCAGTGTTAGCGTGCCTGCCTACCCTTGCCGTCTTCCGCTCGGTGTTTGTGTCTGTGTTTTTGTTTTGCAATTTATTTGTTAGTGAAGTGTGCCGTCATCAGTTCTGGTGGGCGTGTCGACGCGTTCCAACCTTCTCCAATCAGCTTTCGAATTGTTTTTCCACTGTTCCGATATTATACAGCTGTAAGAGCAGTACTCAACAGACCCTGGCACAACATACATTAGGGCCAATTAGGCTGAAGCAAGCTCCGGTTAAAGAGTGGTCTACACTGGAAATCGAATAAGAGATGAAACGCTCAGTCAAATTTGCCATCGTCTACACCGTGACGACCATTTCGAAAATCTAAAGAAACACGAGCTTTGCCTTGTAGCGGCAACATCCAGAAAATTCTACTGGGGAAAGTCCGTGAAATTAAAATTCTGCGTTCACAGCCGGTAGAAAGAAATTGGAAGCGAGGTCACAGAAGAAAGCACGTGGTCTGAGTTGCCAGGAGAAAAAAAGGGCAAAAGAAGTCGAGGAGAAGTCAGAAAATTGATGGGTCAGCTGGCATGCTCATGGTCATGTGCCGCCATCATCCGCACCTTGAGTTTGGTCAGCATGGGATCGTCGCCGCCCATGGAGCTTTCCATATAGTGATGATCATGCTGGCTCTTCTGTCTTGCGCTGCCAGCCAGCACTCGGGCATACTGCCTCACCCTGCCCGCCAGCTTGTCGAGGACGTCCAGCTTGAGGTACTCGGCTGGCTCCAGCAGCCTCCGGGCGGCCTGCATGGAGGGCAGGTCGCCGTCAAGGGCCGCTTCCTCCACCGGGTGTGACTGATGGAGAAGGCTCATGGCAGAGTCCTTCTCTGCCAAGGTCGAGTCCGACGAAGAGGAGGAACCGCTGGATGGGTCACGCTTAGCGGCCAGCATGTTCAGCTTGTTGAGCCACAGGCGGTAAGTGTACCGCCAGCAAAAGTTGACATACTTCAGCTTCACGTCCTCCGGCCAAAGTCCTGTCGTCAATAGAGGTTATGCGCGGCCATTCTTTAGAAATGTGCTCAGACTCAAAAGAAATGTGGCAGCTCGGCCAAATATCTCCACCAGATCGATCCTTCAAGTAGCGCGGCCTTCCGGCAGATAACACTGAAAACATGCGCTACTGGGGCAAACGATCTTGTGGAGGCTGTTTTCCCCAAGCAGCGCACGTTATCAGTATTTTCCGGCTGGAAGGGTGCGCCACTTGCGAAAAGCAACTTGACAAGATCGTTTCCCAAGTCGCGCACGTGTACAGTCTTATTGGTTGAAAGTGTGCGCCACTCCGCAAAGAAGACTTTGCCCGGTTTGTCTATTTTTCCAAGTGGCGCACATTTCAGGTGTTATCGAGTAGAGTCGTGCGCTACTGGAGAAAACGATCCTACCGGGTTTGTTGGCCGAGCTCCCATATACTGCATGAAAGGACACTCAACCCTTACCTCGATTTTTGGTTTTCCATATCCGATATGTTTCAGCAGGAACGGCGTTCGCTTCGGGCGATCCTTCTGTAAGTTCAGAAAGCATCGTGCGAGAACAATGTTTACGGACTTTATCCGTAGACGCGCTTTGCTAGTACAATAGCTTATTAATCTTGTCGAACAACGTCTTACCTGGTGGGGCGTCTCCATGTTGCATCTGCATGTGAAAAGCCAAAAGTACCGCACACGCGTGAGGGTTGTGCTTTAGCGATGACATGTACGAACACCATTTTTCATACGTCTGTAAATGACACGAACGGAAGATGCGTTACGACAACCATCATAGTGTTCGTAGAAAAAGCTCGAAAACTCCACACGAAATCCCCAATCAAAAAAAGCTAATGATAGGATAAATGACCTTACTTTTTGTCGCGGAAGTAATTTAGTGCGGATAATATCGGTGGAATAAACAGTGCATATCATGAAAATGAACTGTATGGCTCTGCGCATGAATAAGGTGTGAATATATCCGCTGGAGTATGCTAGTAGAGTGCCCATGGCGAAGAGGAAAGGCAGAGCGGCAGCACCGACCACTTGGCGATGATAGGCCACCATCTCGTTGGATGAGGACAAGACAAAACGGACCAGGTTGAGGAACTGTGACAAGCGTTGCCGCAGTGGTGCCAGCGACAAGGAGGGCAATGAGGGCAAAGCCGGCAGGGATATGAAGCGGAAACGCTGGCGGCCCTTAGATATGCCTGCTGCTGCCTCCGGCTCGTCCGCGCCCATCTCCTCAAGAATGTCTCCTCAAGTCTTCAATCGATAACGGATCGTTCCCTCGTCATCCTGCCAACAAGAAAGGACGGAAAGAGTACTGTCAAGATGTCAAAGTTCAACAGCGCTCTACTGTCTACAGCTTGAAGGATATTACGATGATGCGGAATTGGCCAGCCCAGTATTCAATCACTTCTGAAAGGCTGATGTGAGTAACCTAGCAGCGAACCCCGAAGAGAAGGAAGAAGCAAAGGCTAAAGAAAGCAACTGATAAGGCTCTTCTAAATTCAAAGCACATTTGGTTGCGGCATTGACAGCTCTTCAATCTAGACAAGTGTGCTGCGCGAATCTGCGGTTAATTTGCTCTGGCTCTGCTTGCGCCGAGCGACGACCTGCTGAAATTCTTGATGGATGTATCCTTTGCAGGAGGCCTACAATCGATACAAGAAGAGCATTAAGATCAAAGAAGTCAAGCACTTTGGCCTGCCCATCATTTTTGTCGTAGGTTCGCTTAGATGGTCCATACCGTCACTTCTCAACTTCTTGACCAATCAATCCCCTTTCTCGCTGCAGGCAAACCAGGATGCGGAAAGGCTAGCATGTGTCACGGTCTTGAGCGCTTACACGACTTTAGCTACCTGTCGATAGGTACTCTTCTGACTTGCTCACTCTTCCACCCATCGCAGTCGCCTTGTTCCGTCACATTAGTCATGATTTCCTCCAGGACAAATGCTAAGAGATGAAGCCAGTACTAACACCAAAAGAGGGAAGAAGATTGCTGAGTTCGTTTACCACCAGCCCTTTTCCAAGCCGGTTCCCCAGGTGCGCCCTCTACAGCTCAAAAAGGCCGTATGACGTCATCATACGAAACGCAAACACGTGCGTGCGATGACGTCATCCATGCGTTTTAAGTGATTCAGATGGTACGATACATTGATTTGCTCGCTCGTTGATTGATCCACAACAAATCGTTTTCAGGAGTTGGTTTTGGAGTTACTTCGTGAAGTTCTGGGAAGATTTCTCTACATCCACAAGCCCATTATCATCCAAGGATTCCCACGGACCTATGCACAGGCAGCTCAACTGGAAAAAGAGGTAAGAACACATTGCCTGACCCATTGAACTTGCTCACCGGTAAGCTATTATAGGGTGTTGCGATCAAGCACATGGTGTATCTGACCATCTCCAACGAGAAGGCCGAAGAGCGCTACCTGGACAAGATCAAGTACGTCGAACACTTGCCGGACCAGACTGAGCACATAAGGCGTGCTTCAGAAGCCTTCGACAAGATGACGGTACCCGTTATCGATGGCCTGAAGAAGGAGAACCGAGTCGTCGAGGTAAGGCCAACTCCCTCCTGTCGTCTTCCAATGTTAAGGACGGGAGATTTTTCGGTCGTAGGTGGACGCTGAACAGGGCTCGGAGAAGGTGCTTCAAGAGGCTGTCAAGATTTACGAGAAATGGCTGCTCCGATCGAAACAAGGCATAGACTTTCTAGAGAACTACAAAAATCTAGCTGGTGTTCAATCCTATGAGAACACCCGCCGGTCCATCTAATCTACATGGGTAACTTTTTACGAAAGTATTTCCTCACATAGTCTGGCTAAGTTTGTATGTTATCACGGGTTTCTGGTCACTAGTTATTTTCAGCTCATTTTAGAGCTGGGCAAGATCGTTTCGGAAGTGGTTCAGTTCACAGTGGTATTGACCGATAGCGAGCGCCACTCGGGATTAACCATCTTGTCGAGCTTCGTTGTTTTCCCCCAAGTGGCGCACGCCTTCAGTGGTACTGGCTGGTAGTGCGCGCCACTTAGAACGATCTGGCCCAGTCTGTTTGGGTGGGTTCATTCCGAACTTTCTGGATATAAAAGTTGACTGTACTATATTTCAGTGAGGACTTTTGATTTCTTTTGCAGACCTAGCAGAAGGCTTATGCTGTAGTTCCAGTTTGACGGGGCTCTTTGACGGCGATCGAGCATTTGCCGGTGAGACCTTTCCCGAAGCTTCGTCGGCTTTCCGCTGTTCATCGCTCCTCCTCCTGGCTTCCTCCTCGGCTTTCCTACTCTCCTCGGCCTTCTCCTCCTCCCGTTTCCTCAAGTAAGTTTCCACTGGCTTGAAAGTGTTACGTAACTGCGGGAACATTTCCAGCACTTTCTGTAAGGTGACTTCTTCCTTCTCTAACAAGGACGCCACCAGCGTTACGATCAAGTCTGCCACGTAGGTCGAAGGGAAGATGCGCAGCGGCTCCGCTGGCGCTTCCACCAGTAACTCCGTCAAAGATAAGACACCTCTGGCATCATTGGGCCAGATATTCTGGACACTCTCATCCAAACCAGGTAGATGTAGGCCTGATTTCGAGCTTTCGTTCAACAAAGCCTTCGACGCAGCTTCGAGATCTTCCTTCGTCATCAGCAAGTCTTCCAACGACACTTCTCCTCGCGCATCGCTGGCCAACTTCAACTGAAGCTTTGGGTCTTTTGGTAGGTTCCTCTTCAACCAGCTCTCGATTTCTACCCTCTGTTTTCGGTCAGGATTTTTTAAAGCCTGGTCTACAGCTCGGATGAGTTTCTCTAGAATTGACTGCCGTTGATTATGGGGGTATTGTTCTCGTTGCGGGTAACCAAGTCGTTGCATGTGTCGATCTTCCTTGTCTTCTTATCTCTTCCTCGTGCTGCCTGATCCACTCCCGTCTTCTGTCCAGCACTTCTTTCCCGACTTCCCGTTCCTTCTTCACGACGTTCATACTACAAATATCGTAACCGTCGCATGAGAGCTTGGCAAACAAACTCGACCAAATCGCTTTTCCCGGTGGCGCACTGTGTTGGCGTAATAGCCTGGGAGAGTGCGTCACTTGGGCAAATAACCTCGGCCAGATCGCTTCCCAGGTGGCGCATGCTCTTAGCCAACAACAGCGAAGGCGTGCGCCACTTTGGATTAACGGCATTATCAGGTTTGTTTGCCGAACTTCTGTATCGTGTCGTACCGCGTGACATCAGGTTTCCTTCTAACTACCATTGAAGCTTCCGCGTTAGGTTTGCCCGGAACGAAACGATGTCTTTTGGGAAATACTTCTTGACAGAGAAACTTTAGCTTGACAGTTGAGTAGCCGCTGACTGAAATGAAGACTTGTTTGCCAGCGATACCTCTCCACACAGGTCTCAACCCAATCTCCATAGTCTGCGTTTCTCGTCTGGTAGGTCGGAAGTACAGTAGGTACCTCAGGCAAGACTTCGCGGGAAGAGCGGATGTCCCGTTGGGGCACAAGCAGAAATCGCCACGGTTCCCTCGACAGACAGTCTCAATTTCAAAATCGATCTCGGTTTTATTCTCAAGACTGAAAACCTTGTGAAGAGTCTTGCCCATTATAGTATGGCCAAAGGCCAAGACGTGTGGCACTTTGAGTTCGATACTGGGGTGGGCTTGCAGGTTGACGGTGAAACTCTGAGTAATGCTCCGATCGGACTGGTCAGCAATGTGGATGACGAAGGAGTCGAGGTAGTGAGTGATGGATGTGGGCTGAAAGAGGACTTCGGCGACGGCGAACTCGCGAGGTTTGAGGATGACAATGTCCATAAGAGAGATGGCGAAGGCCTTGTTGGAAGGGCTATCCAGCCAGAAACGGATGGTGCTCTGGCCCATGTTGGTCAGGGAAACCAGGCGTTTGCTCCCAGTGCCCAGCTCGATCTTCCGGAAGAGGATACTTTTAGGGTTGATGTGGATGTCCTCTAGGTTAAAATAATTACAAGTAAGAGCTTTGGGAGGACAACAGCACAAGTCACTCATGCTTTCTCAGTACCAACGAAGAATTACTTCTATTGAGGAGGACGACAAAAGTCAAGCAGGAAATACGGCAGCAACAACCGGAAGTGCTTTCAAAACGGCCTATAATTTATCCAATATCTTAAAAGCAGAAGCAAAATTTTCTCGCCTAGACAAACAGATCGTTCATAGACCAAAAAAATCATGGTAAAAGGGAGAGAAAGCTAGGTAGAAGAAGAAAGTCGCCGGTGGCGTAGAAATCAGATGCAGGCAACGGGGAATGGTTCTTTTCGTGAGAGCTGCGAGTGGTTGAACGATCTCCTTGGATACATCTGGCGCGAATGGCTTTGTGCTACAGTAAGAAGATGATGTAGGGTGTTTCTTGGCGTATATCAGAAGTTATGTCGTTTGGTTCTTTTTGTTTTGTATGAGGGAAGCGACGGAAGTGTATTAGCTCGAACTTTGAAGGAATCTTGATGAAGTAGCAGTTCAATGGATAATTGTCTTTCTGTACTTGGCAATGTTGTGCTTGATTGAGCGATTGCTTACTTGATCATGAGCTGGCTTAGCCCCGAGAAGCGCGCCCTCTTCCAGCAGATTCAGGAAGCTCAACGTGTCGAGGACGAGGCAGCCGGCTTGCAAGCTCGTTTTCAGAAGGTGCCCGATGTTGGTACTGCAGTGAGATCCCTTGTGACGAACAGGTCGCGGGTGGATGGAGGGGAACAGCAACGCTATCAGAACCCGAAGGGCCAGCCTCCAGCTGACGCTGCTCAACATGGGCCAGATGCTACCAGAGCTGGACCAAGTCATCTAGGACCTGACGAGGGGGAAACGGCGCACAAGTCGGGGTTGCAGCAGCAGTCTTCGGGTAACATAGCGCGGAAGTTGTACAACGAGGACTTTGGTCAGAGGAGTATGAAGGCCACATCGTCGACACCGGCATTGCATTTGGAGAACTTCGTCGGACGCTCCGGTAAATCGGACGTTGGCGAATGACATAAACATGATTGCTTTCCCCAGTGGCGCACTCTTCTGGCCCATAACAGTGAGACCGTGCGCCTTTTGGGAAGAACAGTCAAACCGGAGAAGATTGTTCTTCCGAGTGGCGTATACCTCCAGCCATTAGCAATAGGAACTTGCGCCACTTTCCGTACGCATCAGTCCATTTGATAACGTTCCGAATGTTTCGCTTTCCCCCTCAGTTTGTAAACTTGTGATATCTTGACGGTGGAAATTAATTTGTTAGGTCCAACACGGAAGTCATCGAATACAGGCGACACCCTTCCAAAGGTAAAAAGTGGTACGTGAATTCGGATTAGTTTTCTGTAGTCGAATTCCGACTATTGTTTGGTATACGTTGGAACCGGGAGTGCTTTCATTTGATCATTCTCTCTTACGTCAAGCTCTTCCCGGGCAATCTGCTACGATATTTCGACGCGTATCAAATAAATTCTTCGTTTACAGGAGATATTACTGTGCAAAGGCGCGACATGGTGGGAAGAGAAGTAACTCGCCGAAGTATCAACGTGGTCGAAAGAAGGTTGTCGGACCGGCCCAACGCTATGATGCTCGTGGATTCTAATGGTATCCTTGAGGGATGAGTACGAGACAACAATCCTAGAATCCATTTCAGTTGTCAAGTATAGATGTTTGTGTCATGTAGGATCATATCATCCGCCTTCACCAACGGCCAGGATCTCCATGGCGAAGACCCAACGATTAAGGGAAGAACGACTACAGCAAGCCAAAATGAGGCAAGAAGCACAGGGCCGTTTTTTCCTACCCAGACCTTCGTTGAAGCTTAAGGTATCAGGTAAGTCTCACTGTCGATGGAACGCACACAGCAACATAAAGTGAATAAGGTCTTCCGCCTTTCTTCTCGTAGATGGAGCCAGCAAACCTGTCGAGATAGTCCAGAGGAGAGAAACCTACGGTACGTTCATCGGTTTAGTTGTTTATTTGTATGGTCTCTACAGCTCAAGTCAGCTAATGCTCCGGTTTTCTAGGTAATCTTCTACTGTACGACACGACTGCCAAGGGCCGTGTTCGGTACAAACCTGACTGGCGTTTTCGTAGAAAAGCGGCAGAATTTTGGAGGGTCCCGGCTGAAATAGGGGCTCGGCAAATAAACTCGACCAAATTCGAGTGACAGACGTTCTCTTTGTTATGCACTGAAAGTGTGCGCCACAAGAACGATTCTCAAGTTTATTTGTTTTGCCCAAGCGGCGCACGTTTTTGGTGTTATTGGCTGAGAGCGTGCGTCACTTGGAAAGCGCTCTTGTCCAGTTTCTTTGCTGCCCAACTGTGGTAAGTGGCGTTAGGATCGATTTACGTTGAATGTTTTTTCTTGCAGATCATGGCGCCAGGATAGTCAACAGTCGGACCAGCGAGCACCGGCCGCCGCCCAGCCTTCCCAGCGCATCCGAACGGTACGAGAACTTCAGACGGCAAAGTGCAGTAGGCCCGACCGACAGGGGAAACAGCGCCAAGAAAAGGATGGTTCAGACCAAAATGAACGACGTCTTTCGGAGACTCGGTCAAGATGGTTCGTCGTCTCCGTCAGGGAACGATCGAATGACTATGGCAAAGAACTCAGTGAGTCAGGCCAGTTATCGGAATAGCGCAAGACTGTCGCAGCTCGCCCAGCCACGAGTTCTTTCTCACCACAACGCGCCCAAGACTGTCAGGAAGGTTGCCGCCGCACCACGCAATGCTCCAGGGATCCAAGTCTCTTCAAAACTGTCGACCACCACGGGGCAGAAAACTGTTCATACCAGTAAGAAAATGATGATTCCAACCTAATAATCTGATCACTTCAAGTGATTCAATATCTATGCCAGTATTCCACTGAAACTCGGGGGGAATTATTCTTAAGATGGTCGACATTTCTGTCCATCAGTCTTAGGTGAAGGTTGATGTGTCTGTCGGAGTGGTGAGACTGATTCAACCAGGGTTAACTTTTTAGGGGAAAACAAAACGAGAATTTTGAATTCTTAGCCGACGAATTCGACAAGATTGCTTTTCTCGAGTTGTGCATGTTCTCAGTGTTAGTAGCTACAAGCGTGCGCCACTTGAAGGAAGCATCTTGTCGAGTTTGATGCTTTTTCCAAGGGGAGGACGCTTACTGTGTTAGTAGATGAGAGCGTGGGTCGCTTGAAAGTGATTTTGATCATGTTGCCGGTTTACTGTACTCCCGCGATACACACGCCATACTCGTACGTACGTCAGGAATGTGCACCTCCCGGGGGCAGAAAATTTGAACTTTATTGAATCAATAATCAGTCGAAAAGCTGTACTCTAAAGAGGAATCTTCCGCCACTTCGTCACTTTTTTACTTGCAGTACTACTTTTCCTAATACAGAGGGAAGTATGGCGTGTGTATCGCGGGAGTACAGTAATTCTCGTTACTTCTGGACCAAATGAGTTTGGCAAAGACTTGAAGCAATACTGGTCCTTGGTCCTAGAGAAACACGTCTTGGGACGTACAAGTAAGACCGGTACGAAAAGACGAGGAAAGCGAGCTCGAAAGAATACTTCCAAGTTAGGCCATGACACCTCCAAGACGGACACCACTTCCGCCTCAGACAACTCTTCGACATCGGTCGATTCTTCCACCCTCAGCTTCCCCACCGAGACCACCTCAGTCACCTTCGAGACATCCGATACAACCGTCTCCCAGCCAGAAAAGAATAGCAGAAAGACGAAAAAGACTGTCAGGAGGAAGACGACCATTCGCAAGATCTCGGCCAGCTTGTACAAGCCCAACGCCAACAAGGAAAGTGTCGAACAGGTCCGTGCCAGAATCACGGAACGCAGGTCCTTCGCTTTCGGCTCTGCTGTACCTCGAGCAGCACCCCTTCCCACAACAAATCAAGTGGAAGAAAGTAAGAAGCCTGTAGTGGTTCCGCAGGCTAGGAAGCCTTCGATACAAGCCAGGCAGTTTGGGACGGTAGGCTTCCGAAAGGGACAAGTCAGGGAACAGACCGTACCGGAAGTGTCAGAGAACGAGGCTTCGCATGGCAGTTCCAGAAGTGAAGAGAAAGTTAGCGGGGAATATAGCGCAACTTCGGAGGGAGAAACGGAAGAATCGACGTCGGAAGAGGAGCCCGCTCCCAACCCTGTCGATATCATTCGTTCTCTCACACAAAAGCTGGCCCTGGAAAATAAGAACGATTTTGCTTCCAATTCTCAAATTTTCTATACACCAGATTCTCGGTAGATCTTTCTCTTTTACTCTTTGACATTCTGGCTTCATCTGTGAAAGGGGGCAGAGTTTGTAGCGGACCAGGGTAAAAGCGTGGTGGAACAGGCCGAAAGTGAACATTTTGCGGTTGTTTAGGTTGTCGTGTCATGGGTAGCGCCGGTGATGTAATGCGGCATTACTATGACGTAGCCTGGCGCCGGGCTGTCTGCCGGAATTTGGCGTACGTCGTATGAACGTCAGGTTACGGTAGCGTGGATGACGTAACGATGGCACCGCTCTCTGAGGTTAGCCACAAATATGGGCAGCCAATGGGGCAAGGGCAAGAGGCGGGCCGACTGCATTGGGCAGCGTTACAAAAACGCTCGTTCATTTGAGCGCATTGTCCTCCCATTCCAGGCTCCGCGAGCGAGACTTTGGCCCATTGAATTGCAACACTGGGCAGCAACGTGCACAATAAAGCCGTCTTTTAATTGTTGCTTTCTTCTGCCGTAATTTCGTTCGAGATTTTGATTGTGTTTCGCGTTCGATTCGAACGACGCGTGTTGCATTGCGTTCTCTCCCTGTTCTAGCCTTTTTATCCCAGTTTTTTCTTTTGGAGCCGTCTTGCCAGAGAATTCTAGGTTTTCCTTCCAGAAAGCGAGATGGAGTATTACGAGACGACGGAAGAGCCTTCCTTCTGGCCTGCCTTTGCCCACCAACGCCCGCCAGCAGGTTTCGCACAGTTCGATGCCACATCAGCTGCAGCAGCAGGCCTGGATGGCGACGCCCGCCTGCATCATCAATACCACAGCCTGGACCATGGCAAAGACCTGCCCTTTGACGAGGAACAAGTGGCCAGCGCGCTGGACAGTGGCGGCAAGGAGTGGGAAGGGCGGCGCTTCGGAACAGTCTCAGGGGTCCAGGGGGCAGGTGTCCATGGGGGTGCTGGAGGATACGGCACAGCTCTGGTCAATGCAGGTGGTGGGGGCACGGCCTTGTGCCAGCGCAAGTTGGCGGTCATCAGGCAAGCCATGTGGAAAGCGCCACAACGCCCCGTTGCAGCCCAGCTGCAAATGTCCCAAACGTCCAACGGCTCTTCCATAGTGTCAGGCTCGGGTCCGCAGTCGTTGGCCAGTTCGTTCGACTATAGCCGGGCCGACAGTGACGATTCTTCGGTCAACGATTCGGGGGTGGAGTTGAAGGGCGTACCCATTCGACCAGGCGCACTGGGCCAGGGCAGCTTGACTGGTGACCCACGCTGGTCGGGCGACATGTGCGTCGAACGACAAGCTCAAGCCTACAGGAGCGCCGCTTCCGGAGCCACAGCCGCAGCCGTCTGGAGTGGCACACTTCCGCCGCGCAACACGAAAGGATCCGCGTTCTCCTGCAAGGTAAGCAAAAGACAACGGTCGAAAACGTCTTCAAATCCAAATTGGCTCTTGTTTGCTAGAATAAGTGAAAGATTATGTATGACGTCACTTTCCGCATTGGCCCAATGTGAAAATACCTCTGGCTTCTCCTCTATTGGCCCATCCTAGCTTCTAAGTACTGTGCGAGTTGAAATCAACGTCTGACGTCATTACTTTTACATAGCAGTGCCTGGCTTTGTGTCGTCACACTTGGCTTTTCTAACCGGTCTCTTTTACAAAGACTACAAATTCAGTTTACGCTGCACACTTCCGCCTTCTCTTCCAGGTCTTTCTGGGTGGCGTTCCTTGGGATATCACGGAAAATGATCTACAGTGTGCTTTTGGACGCTTTGGCAATCCAAAGATCGAGTGGCCCGCTGCACACGACTCTAGCAGTCGTAACGTGAAAGGTATTGCACCATTCGACCGTTGAGCGTTGACATACTTTCTGCCGTCTCGTGTTCCCGTTTCATTCCTTGACTTGCTTCTCTTTACAGGCCACCTCTACCTCATCTTTGACACGGAAAAGTCGGTGAAGCAGCTGTTAGGCTCGTGCAACTACGACTTCAACCAGGGCCACCACAACTGGTACTACAAGGTGGCCAGCAAGCGGATGCGCGTCAAGGAGGTGCAAGTCATCCCCTGGCAGCTGGCCGACGCCAGCTACGTCCGCAACGGCTGCATGACTACCTTCGGCACTAAGACCGTCTTCGTGGGGAGCCTCCACGGCATGCTGACGGCCGAAGGACTGGGCAAGGTGCTCGACGACCTCTTTGGTGGAGTCGTGGCGGCCACCATCGATACAGGTGAGAAACGAAACGAGTAAATCTCACTCCGGATAGCCAACCTGGTGTCCAATAAGACCACGGTTAAAATTAACGGTTTCTGATGAACCTACTGTAAACGAAAAGCGGGCCAAGTGATGCTTTCTCCCTAGAGCCCAGGGTTAAGATCAGCAATCATTTGAGAAGTAGCATAACGTAAAGGTTCACCGGGATGGCTGCTTGCTTAGTATGAGAGCCCACGGTTGAAAACAGCGACCACTTTACCTTAGCTTGGTTTTCCGTATATTTTGCCCGGACGGACTGGCGAGTATTGCGCTAATGTCCCCGGGAGAGAATGACGGTCCAGATAAGGAAGTGTAACGGCCATTTTGAATTTTAAATTGGCGCGTTGAGGACTTGTACTGATACTTTTGCGCTGTCTGTTGCAGATAAGTACAAGTACCCCATTGGATCTGGACGCGTCACCTTCAACTCCAACGACAGTTACATGAAGGCTCTTCGTGCCGTCTTCGTGGACCTGCGCACTCCCAAGTTCAACAAGAAGATCCAGATCGACCCCTTCCTGGAAGATTCGGCCTGCAGCATCTGTTCGACGCAGTTGGGTCCGTACTTTTGTCGGGACCTGCAGTGCTTCAGCTACTTCTGCCACGCGTGCTGGCAGTGGCAGCATTCAGCCAGCAACATTGGCCACCACATTCCGCTGATGCGCAATCCTCGAAGCTGAAGACCATCTTACTCCCAAGAAGCCCCAAAGGGAAGAGCTTTGATGAAGTCTTAATTTCTCGCTGTATTTAATTTTCTTAGTGTCTAACAGTGTTTTCCCGGAAGCGGATAAAATTTTCGACTCTTAACGGTTTTCAACGTTTACATTATTTAGTCGTCTTCTTTCTACACTTGGACAACAGAGGTGTCTCTTCTAGGTGCAATTTCGTCTTAGTTTTGTTAATTTGTTTATCCTCCCTTGTTGCGCCGCTCTCACGGTGGTCTCATCCTAAGTCAGTCACAAGCTTCTTCCTGGTAGAATTTATCCCACTTAATTTATTTCTTTGAGGCTTTCCCTTGTACCTCGTGATTCGATCTCGTTGGTTTCCCTCCCATAGTTTTTGCAGAAGCTGTGTTCTCAAGTCTTACTCCATGATGTACCTCTTACCGTAACTTAACATTCTTCCTGGCTTTGTACAGGAGAATCGATTTTTTTATCCAGTGTAAAAATAAGTTATCAAGATCCAAAGACCAGACATCCGGTTTCGTTCTACAGTGCAGATGTGAAAGCTAGAACCAAGAAAAATAGCAGAGGTAGAAGAAGATATGAGAAAGAAAAACTTAAAGTAGAAAAAACTAGAATTCGAACAGCGTGAACAGACCGGACGTGAACCGGAAGTAAAAGTTACGGATCAGATGTTGAAGCCTTTTTTACGAAGCCTACTTTGGATCGAAATTTCCACCCAATACAGGATCATGCACGCCATAATGGAAACAAAAGTCAAGGCTTCCATGACATGGACAGGAGTTTTCACCCAGGAATGCATCAGCGTCTGGACTTCGTCCACACCATCACGGAAAGAGACCATCATTAGCTCTTCAGACTTTTGCTGCTCGTCTCTCTCAAACGCCTCCATGTCGCGCATCATCCTTTTACACGCTCTTTCATTCTTCAAGTCTCGATGCTTCCTGACGAGTTGTATTGGTGGAACATCCAAAGAATTTTGGGACTTTGAGGAACGATCGAGGTTGCCTCCTGCAAATCAAGGAGCTGGTCAATCAAGCCTCACTGTCTATGGCCAATCAATTGACAGATACACTGGCAACAGTATCCAATCTTGTGCAGGAACACCAATCAAACAAGTTCACACTCTGCTCACAGTTGATCGGAAATCGTGTTGATTTGTGCAAGAACACTTACCTGCAGAACTGTACCCTTCCCATTCATTCCACGAACTCGTGCCGTAAGGTGAAGTTCGGAAAGATGCCTGAGGTGCAGGAACATCCTGTTGTGCTCGAGTATCTGAATAAGCTTGAAAGTAGTTCTCGTCGGATTTCCGAGAATACTTCGGTTTGTCTGTTGGCTTCATCGTGGTGGAAGTTCCGGGAGGAACCGTCGTGTTTGTCGGCAGCATCATCTTCCACCATTTCTTACTAACTGTCATATTCGATTCCCCCTTCGGAAAGCGTCTCCAGATAGAGCCATTGACTTGCACGACTTTACCCGTGTTGTCTTGCCTGTGTATTGTGCCCAGTTTTGAGTGTTTGGGTGGTGGATGGCTCTTCGGTACGTGTCGAACCTTGGTGCTGGTCGAGTTTGTCGAAGACTTCTTTCGAACGAACGGATGAGTCCTAGGTGGCTTTGGCTTCGAGGCAGATTTTTTTTTTGACGTACTCGGCTTGATTATCGTGGTTTTATTGGCAGATATTTTGGTCGGGATATTTAGCTTGACATGTTTAGCTGATTTCCCTGTCTTGTCTTTATTTGCTTTCTCGCTTGTGACGTTCGTAGCCTTTTTGAACAGTGTGAAGGTTTGTTTGGATCCTGCTGTGGTTGTAAGGTTTTTATGTACGACTTTAGTATTCTTCACCGATCTGTCGATCTTCACTGGTTTTCGATGTTTCGGGCTCTGTGGATTCGTCGAAGGTTTTGTAGTCGCAGGAGTCGCCGAAGCCGTCGAAACTGACACAGATTTCAGTACCACTGGATTGGGCTTCATGTCTATCGAAAGCAGAAGTGTTGACTATTGGAAGAATGACTGAGCGGATCGGTCGAACGAAAAACTTTCATCAAAATATGGGAGCTCGGCAGACAAATTCGGCCAGATCGTTTTCCGAAGTGGCGCACGCTTTCAGCCAATAACGCTGAATATGTGCGCCACTTGGAACAAAGGAAATCGTCAAAACTGTTTCCCAAGTGGCTCACGCATCCAGCCCATAACACGAGAAGGGGCGCCACCTGGCTGAAAGATCTTGTCGAGTTTATTCACCGAGCTGTCATGTACTGTAATGCTTCTTGAACTTCGCCAATCACGTGATCATACGCGTACAGTTGAACCCCCGTCCGAACATTTTGGCCTACTAGCCCCCTAAGGGATGTTTCGCGCCTATGATGACGTGCTTCGCGAAGTTCAAGTAGAAGCATCACAGTAGCAACCGTACAATGCATACCAAGGGAATGGCCTTTATGAAATCTTCCATGATGTAAAGCTCGTCGCTTCACTCGCAATACTTTGTAAGGCTTGATTGGCTTGTTAACGCTCTTGGAATCCGCTTGAATGTTGCCTTTGCCTGAAACACAATACAGTACTGAATACCACACTGGACGTGTGACGTCATTGCGTCGTTTGGTCACGGCGAACGAGCTTTGAAGTGTCTTCGAGATAATCATGCGATATTGGCTCATTCCAGAGGTTGATACTGTATGCTCTCCCGAAATTCACGTACGTCACTGATTCAGACTGTTATGGTCACCGTATGAGAACTCTTTCTCTAGTTTTACACTCTGAATGGAGTGACGTACGTGAATTTCGGGAGAGTATACAGTACTCGCCTTGTTTAGTTTAGTAAGTCGGATTAGCACAGTGGTCAGCCAATCAGATCAGGCGATGGAGGCGGACCTGAACGCATTGAACCCACTATGCTATGCAAATTCCTGATCGGTGCTTAGCACGTACAGCCCACTAAACCCTGTTTAGTAAAAAGTGGTTAGTGGCCTAGTCATGTTGCACCGTGGGTATTGACTACTATGTAGCATCCATGATGCTACTTGAATCCGTAAACTTTACCTGTCGTCTACTTTACGGCACCTTTTGACTTTTTCCAACTGGCAAGTTTCGAATTTCTACCTCACAGTCCCAGTCTCACTGGAAAATTTCCTTTTGCTTGTTTTCACGATCGTTTCATCGACCCAGCCATAGTAGACAACTCGTGCATGAAACACAGAACCATAGCTGACCAGAAAACCAGCTCTGAATTTGACGTCGCGTTGAAGTAAACGTGGCTAGCAGCTTTGGACACGATTCGCAAGCAGAATTCGAAAGACAAAAGCGCTTTGCTTCCGCAGCCTTTTAGTAGTTCGACTTCACATACTCTGACTTTAACTGAGCTTTGTGTTCAGAGCTTTAACTGCCTCTTCAACTGCTGGTTCACGACTGCCGTTGTACGTACGTTGCACTACGCTAATCCGAGCCTGGCATAACGGGTCGCAACCTCTGCGTTGTTTAGTGTAGCTGGTGGGCGGAGTCTGATTGCTGTGCCGATTGAAAACAGTAAACTAAACCAGGCAAGTACCAACCTCTCTATTGTGTCTATCGTACAGCTTGTGCTGCCACATTACTCACTCGCGCAGTTCTTATCATCCGGACGGCATATTCTCGTCACTATCCTTCCGTCTCCCTCCGCTCTGATTCGGATAACATTGACAGTTTGCAGGTGTTTCTGATGGCGTTTGTGAACATTCCTTCTTGGATGCGGCTTGTCCTTTTCGTGTCCCTTCGACTTCTTCATTTTTCTTCGATGTGTCTCTTGTATCTTGTGCGTTTTCTCCCATTCTAATTCCTCCGTACTTCTGCGGTTATTATCCGCTCTGCTGACCAATACGGTCGACTGCAGAGTCGCCAAGTGTTTCGCTCCCGGTCCAGGTGGCGTCTTCGGGTTCGAGGGACTCTTCAAACTGGGATGATGCTTGTCCACACTACCATTCCCACCTTTTCGTACTTGCTGGATATACTCCACAGAGGCTTTATGGGCTTCTTGAGACGCCTTCTGACTGGCCACCCCGACCAATATCTCCGAGATGACTAAACCGATAGCACAACCCACGAAGAAAACCAAAGCGCCCGTCTTCTTTGATATCGATGGAGAAGACGAGGTGGAATTTTCCATCATTAGGGTCAGTCATCTTTGATGACGCAATCATCCCAGGAGCAACATCCCGAAGATCATTGCTTTACTCTTCCGCCTCTGTAACCAGTTTCCAAGCTACCGTACAAGCAAATTAACCACTACGTAGAAAACACTTCCAGAAAAAAATTCATCCATAAAATTTACGTTTTTTCTTGTGGTAATATTTCGCCTTTTGATTTTCACACGAAAAAACTCATCGAGGGTTTTTTTGATATAAAATGCAGAGACCCGAAGAGATTTCTGAGGAATCCAGGATGCCATCTTTCCCGCCTCCCCCACCTCCGCCTCAAGACGGGGACCAGCGAGGACCCGGTCCGATGAACCAAGAGCCGGCTCCTCCGAACAACAACAGCACCGACCAGAGCAACAACCAGAATAACAATAGCCAGCCATCGAACAAGGCGGAAGAGGAAGGACCGGTCTCCTTCGACGGTGGTGTGAATGAGCTAAAGATGAATCTGCGGAACATGCAGAACGACCACGAGGAGAAGTTGCGTGTCGTCAAGCGCGGCATGGACAAGTGGAAGCAGATCACTATCCCCGTTCTGCGTGTTCTCCACTGGGAGAAGAACTGGTACGCCGCTGCCTTGATTGGTGGCAACACCGTCTTCTTTTACCTGCTGCGCTACTGTAACATGTCGGTCTTGTCGCTTCTCTTCGGACTGGGAGCTGTGCTTGCCCTGATGGACGGCATGCTGCCCATGCTGAGCAAAGCCTTCCTCGAAAAACAGAACTGGTAAGAAAACATACTCTCCGCTCTGTTGTCACCGACTCGCGTTTCTGTTGTTGTACGGTAAGTAATTTTAATAAACTGAAAAATTGTTCCGCTTCAACAATTTGCAGATTAAAAGTCACTTTGCTACACATATCTCATAAATGAGACGTCGGCGAATCAATCCGCTTGGGTCACTTTCCCAAGTGGCGCGCGCCTCTTGGCCAGAAACGATGAAAACGTGCGCCACTTGGATTTACAGTCTGGGCGAAATCGTTTGCCGACGTGTCCAGTCTGTCTAAAATATGCACGGGGATACTTAACGTGTTCTGCTGGATTCGTAGGTCTCCGGAGGATGACAAGAAGTTCGACCAGCTCTGCTCCTGCCTGCTGGAGATGTGGGACTATGCTCACGAATCGATGGGCAGTCTGCGCAACTTGAGAAAGCAGATGCCACACCTCTTCACTGTCGGTCTGTGCGGACTGTGTCTTTTCGGCGCGGTGGTCAGCAGCAAGTTCAACACGGCCGGAAGCATGTACTTCTTGACCACTGGTATGCTCCTCCTGCCCGGTATCTGCGCTAACAAGCAGCGTTTGACCAAGATGCGCGTCGAAGTGGAGAACGCACTGGCTCACTCGGCCAAAGGGCGTGTTCCGGCTGGCAAACAGCAAGATGCCAAGCGTGAACCTCCGCCACCTCCGGTGTTTTAAAAATAAGCATATGCTTGTGAGAAAAAGCAGTTCGGTTTTGTGTTTTGAACAGATATCATTTTGGAAAGATATAATGTTGCTGTAATCGTCTGATTGCCTTCCGAAGCCTGAATGTCGGAATAAAGCGGAAGACTACTCTTAAGGAAATTTACCTGGGCTCAGGGAAGAATAGTCGTGGCCGACGCAGGTTATAGTTGCAATTATGTTTACTCAGTTCGACTATACAGAGTCGTCCATCATATGCGGAATGTTCAACTTGCAATTCATAAGAAGTCAGAAGTTTAAAGGTATCACAGAAAAGAAGTTATGGGAAGTATTTACTGCGGGTTGCGGAAGTTCTCGCCAGCGAACTTGGCCTTGGAACCGAGCTCTTCTTCGATACGGAGTAGCTGGTTGTACTTGCAGCAGCGTTCCGATCGACAGGGGGCACCAGTTTTGATCTATTCAATACCAAAAACGAACCTCTTCAAATATGAAATGACAGTTTGACCATACAGCGAGGCAGTACTGTTACCTGTCCAGAACCGAGACCAACAGCCACGTCGGCGATGGTGACATCCTCAGTTTCGCCACTGCGATGCGAGACCATGATGCTCCAGCCGTTCGATCGAGCCAACACGGCGGCAGCGATCGCTTCCGACAGAGTACCGATCTGGTTCAGCTTGAGCAACAGGCAGTTGCAGGCTTGCTTCTCGATACACATTTGAATTCTGCAAAAGGCGTAGAAAATGACTATTATGACACAAGATGTTATTTCAGCTGGCGAACTGATCTGATTCGACAGCTGCCAGCGAATCAAGCTGTTAGTGCCTTTCTTGGCCAACCTATCTTGTACTGGTCTACGGTTACTCGATGCTCTGCTCTGCTCTGGTCTGCCTACCGTTCAGTGTTGGTGACGGTCAAATCGTCGCCGACAACCTGGATGGGAACCGAGGCAGTCAACTTGGACCACGACTCAAAGTCATCCTGCTCGAAGGGATCTTCCAGCGAGACGATCTCGAAGTCTTGCAGGTAACTCTTGTACAGTTCGGCCAGTTCGTCGCCGGTCATCTTGCGAGCGCTGCTCTGGTCTTCGGCCTTCATGTCCAGGTTGTACAGGCGGTTCTCGCCCTCCTTCTGGCAGAACTCGGAGGCGGCCGTGTCCACGGCGATCTTGATCTTGCCGGTGTAGCCAGCGGCCTCGATGGCTTCCTTAATCATCTGCAGGGCGTCTTTGCCGTCGGCAATGTCCGGGGCGAAACCACCTTCATCACCCACACCGATGGCCGACTTGCCGTACTTCTGCTCGATGATCTTCTTCAGATGGTGATACACTTCAGATCCCATTCGCTGTCAGAAGGACATACCGTTCCGAACCCACTTGCAACCAGCTAGCTCAACCAACTCGGTATATGCGTCCCACCAAGTGACGCGCTCGTTCAGTGTCGTTGGCTGACAGCGTGCGCCCCTTGCAGAAACTGATCTGTGAGATTTCGCAAGCGGCGCACGTGTTCTGTACTTTTAGCCGTAAACGTGCGCCGCTAGAGCCACCAATCTACTGAATTTGTTTGAATGCAAAGTAAGCAGGTCCAGACAAAACTTACGATGGCTTCCCGGAAGTTGGTAGCGGCTGAAAGCAAACACGGACAAATGGAATCAAGATTCGAAAACAAGCCAGGAGAAGGAAAGTCAGGGCGCCCTCTTCGAGACTTACAGACTGGAAGGATCATGAACTCTTGCATGGCCAGGCGGTTGCCGGCGTGCTTGCCGCCGTTGATGACGTTCATGGCCGGGACGGGCAGTGTCACGCCTGGGTTTCCCGACAACTCACCGATGTAACGGTAGAAAGGAATTTTCTGCAACCAGACGACGGTTATCTTCTGAAGACAGAAATGGTCCAATGCCCAAGACGATAATGGTGGCGATATATTTACCTTTTCATGGGCAGCGGCTTTGGCCACAGCTAGGGAAACGGCCAGGATAGCGTTGGCACCCAGGCGGCTCTTGTCCTTGGTTCCATCCAAGTCGCACAGGAACTTGTCGATTTCAGCTTGGTTTAGAATACTGATGTTCTGCAACATCAAACAATAAAAAACATATTATCTCGTTGCTTTGTTGGCCACTCTTCGTTTCTACCGAGGCCACAAGCTTGGGAGCGATCTCGTTTCGGATGTTCTCGATGGCCATGTTGACACCTGAAAAACAAACTTAGAAGTGAAGCATTCATCCCTGCCAGTTTTTTCCTATGCTTGTTCAGTCTACTAAACGGCTTTACTAGTGCGTGTCTTCCATTAATGTTTCCACAATTTTCTACGATAGAGCGATGAAGTTTGGATACAATAAGTTATGTTGGTTTGCAACGTTTAGGGACAGCAGGGAAGGATTCCTCAAGTCTGAATTTCCAGAGCCACCACCAAAGCATTATGTCTCTCGCAGCTGGTCGTTACAAGGTCTCACTGAAAAGAGAGGAACTTACCGCGACCCATATGCTTGGCTTGGTCGCCATCTCGCAGTTCCTTGGCTTCATAGACACCGGTGGAGGCTCCGCTGGGGACGGCAGCTCGGAAGATACCTGCCCAAAAAACACAAACTTATATCCGCCACAGAGTACGACGGAGAAAAGAAGAACATAGGGTTAGATAATCGTGCAGTTGGGATGCGAAACGGTGAACTTGGGAGCTTACCCTTGGGCGTAAAAACATCGACTTCGACGGTTGGGAATCCGCGCGAGTCATAGATCTGACGCGCAAGGAGTTTGCGAATTCCCGACATTGTGCAAGCGGGGGACTATCTGTCTCTAGATTTGAGAACGGCGAAATCTGATAGGAGAGGTAAATATTGCTGGGAACCACGAAGGAGATTGTAAAATACGACGAGTGACCAGGGAATAAAAAGGCAACTGACAGCAGCTTGACTCTATGACAACAGCCTTGAGCCTTCCTTCCAGTGCTCAATTCCCATCCCTACAATTTCTTCATAGTACTGTACGACCTTGGAGTCATTTTGAACCTGGAACAGGACAACAAGGAAGAATATGTTTAAGCTGAAGCTATTGTCATTTTACTAGTACTAGTAAGACCAAATACGGCCGGGGAGCCATTGTCTCGGTTATCACTACGCATTGTCAGCATTTTCACTCGTTCCAACACATCACCATTCCCTCTTCCAGCATACTCTATTCTATCAGGGAGCTTCTCAGTATTTTCTTCGAGTTTAAAGTAGGTTATATTTTGAGGGAATATCTCATCCATCTTGGGCTGGTGGAAGCCGAAAGCGTCTAGCGAACTTCGGTGCTTCTTCTTAAACTGTAAACGTGCCATCTTCCATACTTCTTCGTGCTTCTAGAAAAACAAGACCGTCCACATTAGTCTGAAGGTGAAATTAAGGCATTATAGAAACTGGTGAGCCAACTTTGCCAGTTTGTTTGGCCAGGTGGCGCACGCTTTTGGCCGGAGGCTGCGCCACTGGAAACAGCAATTTTGTCGAGATTGTTTCATGAAGTGGCGCACGCTTCCGGCCAATAATACACTAAACGTGCGCCACGTGGATAAACGACCTTGCCTAGTTTGCTAGATTGTTCCAAGTGGCGCAGAACTAGTTTATTATTTGCTGGAAGCAAACGTCACTTGGAACATCAAGTTTATCCAACTTTGTTTGCCGAGCGTCCAAATACTTTCTTTAGGACTCATTTACCTGTTTGAGCGCGGCGCCGTATCGATGAAGTTCAATGATGTCGTCCCTATGATGCTGAAGGAGCTCCTGAATGTGTCTGCCACCTTGCTTGATCACCGCTTCGTCTTGCGAGGCCACAGCTTGAAGGCTATGGAAGCAAATTTCGTAGATGGTGGCTTCCTCGGCCATCAGGTCGTAGGCTTTGCTATGCATCAAGGAGGATAGGGAAGCTTTCTGGGAAATATTGAACGTCGTCTCGAAGTAACCCTTGTCCAGATGATCCATTTCCTCCTGGTACTACAATGCGGGAAAAACAGACCTTCCTTTTCGTCAGCCAAAAGAAACCCCCTCTCGGTCAGACAGCCAGGCTACAATGACGTCACTGCGGACTGGACTGGACTGTACTGGACAAGAGCTGTCAAATGCATTTTAGCGACTTGATCATCTTTGGCACTTTTCTACCAAAGTTCCAACGAGAAATAGGCAGCGCGGCGCGGGCCAAGTCGCCATGACCGCGAAAGGCGTTTGTGGGTGATGAGGGTATAGTGGAGGTTGGCCTACCTTCTGGACTTTGGTCATGGCGATTTCCTTGATCCACTGCAACCTCTTGACATCGTCCAGCAACCTCTTGCGAAGGATGTGCTTCTTTGCATATTGTTCCCTCAGCGCTGTCGCTCCTTCCAAGGTTTGCCTACACTTGCCAATCTCCCTCTCAATGGCCTCCATCGGTCCTGTGAACTTGTTGAGCTCTTCCAACGACTGGAAAATACAGCGCTCCAAGCGATCCAACTTGCCTCTTCTTAGATCAACCTGCTTCTTCAAGTCAGAAATCATATCAGCGTTACAGGACACAATGTCCTGATAGTAATTGCGTAGATTGTTCAAACTCTTGGACTGGACATCCAGCATCTGCCCCATCTGTTGGCTCTTCATCTTGTCCTGCTTTTTCATGTAGGCGCGAAACTCATCTTCGATGTCCTGTCGACTTTGGTCCACGTAGCCGATGCACGTGTTGGCCATCGTTTCTTGCAGGACCAGAAAGTCCTCTTTATCCCTCTGCATATCACGAAGGCGGCTCAGTTTCACGTCGCGAATCAACTGGTCCAGGACAATGCGCTCATTGATGTCATCCTGCTTAACTCCCATCACTCCTTCGTAAGCTTCTTTTTCCAGCTTCCACTCTTCTTTCAGTGTCGGCAGGAAGTTTTCCAGGAAGGCTGTTTTGGCTGAGACAGATTCAGTGAAGCTTTCCGACATGAGATGCTTTAGCTTTTGCCTACTAACCTTGAAGAAAACACTTGGAGAACAGCAATACGGGAGTGCAAAACAGCCGGAGATTAAACTATGGTATTACCACTAAGAAGTTCCTGCAGTAGTTGTTGGCGGCACTGAGATCGCCCTGAGCTACTCGTGATTGACGGGTCGATTGTTGAATCTTTTGTTTGGTGATTTCCAGCTGGGTGAAGAGTATTTTTTTCTCCTCTGCCACGATCCCAGACACCTCTTTTTCTTTCTTGACGTGCTGTTGCAACCGCTCCAAAATATTCTGGCGCTAGAAGCGAAAACAGGTGATCCCGAAAGGCCATTGGGACCAAGGCAAACAAACTGGTCGAGATCGTCTCCCCCAAGTGGCGCACGCTGCCGGCTAGTAACAGGGGTAACGTGCGCCACTCGGACAAACTATCTTGTTCGGTTCGTTGACGAACTCGCTCAACGTAACCAGGCCTAATTATAAAACGCACTTATTTTCAAGCGTTTTGAACTTATTGAACTTGCGGGTTGCGGATAATTGGGCTACCTGTTTCTGGTTTAGGTCCGCGAGGCGGAAGCCATTGTACACAGCTGTGTCACATTCTTCATCGTCGTCTTGGCTGATAACTGCTGTCTTTTTCGGGTGGTATACCTCATTGTAGACAGAGAGCAAAAAGCCATCAATGTCGTCTTTGGTGGCAGCCTTCGTCTGACAGTTAAGGTCATCTGCAAACCTTGTAAGAGGTACCCTCTTGGGGAAATTTGCTTGGAGGTTTCCTTTGGCTTTGCGGTTCTGTACTGCATCGGCGAAGGGTTGCAAGATCTCCCCTCGAGTTGGTAACTTTTGTTTCGATGCAGACGAGTGTTTCTCCACTTTGTGCGCCATCCCCCTTGCCGAGTTGAGTATCATAGATCATCAAACGTTGTGCTGCAAATAATGAAACAGTTGCTTTAGCGACAGAAGGGGATGGTCGTCGTACAGTCAGACTTTACACGCTCATGCCTGTTGTGAGGTATGTTACCGTCCTACGTATACCTCGATGGCCATTTAGCTTCCTTGTTGAAAAGATAATAATGTGGTACTAACTTAGTCAACATCTTCAGAGAAAACTTCTTCATAGCAATATTGAAGCTTGGACGGTAATACTGACTGATCATGATTTTGCGTTCGTACCCTATCTTCGTGTCGCTGCTTGTGGTCCGACCAGGTATATTTTTCCCCATAGACACTTTACAAAGTTTGTACGACGGAGAGGACATATTTCTGTCGTACGTTGTGGACGTAATTCTGACGGTTTATAACTCCGAACCCACTGCACCAGCTCACTATGTTATTCAGGAATAAGGAAGCCAAGAAAACCATAAGAAGCATAACTAATATATGATTGTTAAACTATACGATAATCGGTTATCGGGGTAGTGCTTTACTCGACTGACACCGTTTGAGTTCAAACATTGGGCGCGTAGCCAACTGATGTTGCTCATTGATAGAAACAAAATCGAAAAAGTGTCAAAGTTTCGACGAGGTGAAAACTCACATGTCTTCATCTGCTATGACGATTCAAGATGGCAAGTGTCAAACGGCCGCCAACTCTACCGAACATGGAAAGGAGGTGTTCGCCGACGAGAGCGCTTTTGGACTTTCAATGAATCTCCAGATCATAGATTGGGGCGGCAACTATAACACAAAAGTCTTGAAAGACTTTTATATTTGCAACTGCAACACATATCTCTGCAACAAAGCAATGAGACCAAATTCAGCCAGTGCGCACACCTTACCACTGGCTTTCGTCTGGGCGTCCGCGCTATACCTTGCAGTACTACAATCAAGTGGTGGATAGCTGTCAGAACTGCCTGCTCTGTACTATTGATAACCAGTGTATTCTACGGGATGAATTGATATGTAATATCGAAATGTAAAGAAGGGTCAAAATAAAGGAGCTTACAGTACTCACCGGCGCCATAGTCCAGTGTATAATATAGGCGGACTTTGTGCAGCATTTTGGAATCGCAGAAATTGCGGTTGCATGTACATCATGTCCGTACACGCAAGACGATGAATTATAGTACAGTAAAAATTATGGGACAGGCGGAAAGGACAGTAAGATTCGACCGTAGAAAAGTGTCCTAAGATGTATTACTTTAAATCGGTCGCGTACGTACGGGCTCTAGAGCTCTGCAGCAGCACGCAACATCCGTTCTGCAACTGCTCTGCATCCAGTTCTTAAAAACTGCAACTGCACTGCACTGCATTTATTCTGACCGAGGGAAACTGCAACTGCACTGCATCCATGAACGTCTAGCTGCATTTTATTGCATCGATACTGCATAAAGTATTACCGATAACTATTTATTCTACTGCGAGATAGTTTCACCGAATAACCATCAGATCACTCAGAGTTTTAGGCAGCATACTAGTTCGCTTACTGTTGAGAGCATTACCGGTATGGCTAAAAAGTCGTTCAGAAGGGTTACTAGAAGCAGGCACAGAAAGTATGCGCTTAGCGTATAAGGACAAACAAGGAAGCTCCTTCTCGTTCTGCTGCCAAAACGCGAGCAAATCTTGGGTCGCTGGAGGATTCCGCATTCGATTGTACTTTTCGACTTCGCTTTGGGCACCTGGTTCGTTCGACGAGAACATACACAGATTCGAAAAGTCGAAGATGCTCTTGGGTTTCGGAGCTCCAATATCGGCACTCGGCATCAGAGCTCTCTCATCGTGTGGTACCTCAATTTGCTGCACGTGCTTCATCACAGTTGCAATAACTTTCACACAATCTGATTCGGGCAAGAAACTCATATGTTTCATCGAAGGATTCAGAAACACTGCCACCTTATGTATGTCATCTGGTTGAAGCTTTGCTTTGAAAACATTCAAAGCGTGGACTTGGAGAGCTCGCGAAATGGTACGCCATAGAATTAAAATTACCGAGGTAGGAAGTTTTGGTGTATTCCTCTTCCCAAAAAATCCAAAGTCATCCCACCTCCTTGCACTGTCAAAATCGGCTTCGTTCCAGCTAGCAACTTCTGACGCAGTCTTTCCGCTTCCTCGCCTACGTATCTGCTGATAGTAGTCGGATCGGGCAATAGTTCTCCAGCTGTAGATTTGGGAATGGAGTTGGGAATGCTTCGCCGCTTCGGGAATGGAGTTGGGCAACGTACCGACAGCAAAGCCAATGATAAGGGGTTGATTGTTTGCCTTGCCACAAGCGCTGATGTGACGCTTGTACACCAAGGTACTCGATGTTCGCGAATGCTTGAAGATCTGGCGGCATCGTAGGCAGATGATGTAGCCCAAAGGGCATCCCGAGGCTTTATCCTGCAGCTCCCCTAAAGTAGCTCCAGAACTTGGCTCCATTCATTCTTTTAGACGGACCAGCATCAGCAGCAACAAAACGCTTTTCCTTCACAGCTCTTTCTACATCTTTGATGGACATTTTACTGCAAAGTTTTGTATTAGAGCTCTGATTCTTTCGCATGCTTCAATATATAGTCTTACATAGGGGATTGGCAGTGTTACCTTGCTTCCAACTGGACAGCAGTCTGTCGAACACGATCCGGGTTGTCATTATGAGTTTCCGATTCTCACCATCAGCGAGCGACCCTCTCTCAGCTTCGTCTCTCTCGAGATCCTGCTCCATACCTTCAGCACTCATCCTCACTGCTCTTATCAAAGTAGGAGCTCTAATATACGGAAACTATAGCATATAGCATATAGCATATAGGTCTTTTTCTTAGCCTCGGGTTTGATTGGCTGTTCACAACGTGACGTTTCAGCATGCTTGTACCGGAGTCGGGTAACGTAAAAGAGCTGGGCACAAACCTGTTGCAGATTTGCGTGAAAATGTCGTGGTAAAAGGGCAAATTTCAACTCGCGAGCTAAACAGTGTTGTTCCGATACGAATTTTGCAGTTCGAATTACAATTACGATTGATCGAAATCCTTCGCGTAGCCGTGATTCGAATCGCCAGTAGTTCGTCGTTACTGAACTGACGATTACGATTAATCGAAATCCAGCTTTCGTCAGCAATTCAAATTATTTGAGTTATGCGGACGACATTTTGTAATTTGATGAATCAAGTCGTGGAAGCTTTCGTCGTCAACTCCATTCAGCGTCATGGGTGTCGACCGCAGAACATAGAGAGAAATTTTCTGGAGTGTACTGTCGTGCCTGCAAACTGATCAGAAATCACATTTTGCAAATTGGAGTGGCCGAATCAGTCGATCAATCAATTTACCTTGGATGGTTTCTATCGTACGGCTTTCTCGATTGAGCCATCTCTTCGAGCGTCACTTGTTTGAAGGAAACGCCCACAACGGAATCCTTCTCCTTTTCAGCTTTCTGTTTTGCTGTCTGTTCGTGGTATTCCTTGTAGGCTGCTGGATGGTTCGTTAGATGAACTCCTTAGACTTCTTTAGATTTAGAACTCAAATGTTCGGAGCTCCAAAAGAATGCTCAGCTCACTGGCAGCAGATGGTGACGGTGAAGGAACGCAGTTCTCGGAGGATGTGGTCAAGTCCACGACGGATTTTATGGGAGACGTGCTCGCGGAAGGCTTCTTACCCATCTTCTGCGTGTCGGCCTTACGGTTTCCTTTGTTTTATAAGATACATGCTTTACTCGTGTATGATCGCCAGCAGAATAGCTCAGCCTTGGACACAAGGTGAAAAGACGGCAAGAGAGCCAAAGAAAAAGTTTCAGATCTAAAACATAGCAACTACTTTAAACAATCATCGATGTTCTTTTCGCACCAAGAGAAGCTCCGCAGATCGAGACGATCTAGAAGGACTTGGAGGCAGGAAGACTTTTGCAGCTTGCAGAGGAGGGACAGAAATGTTAATCATTGACCATTGCAGATGCAACGTAGGCAAAGCTATCAGAGGCTACTTTCAAAAGCTCTAGTTCTTTGATTCTTGATGTCGGAACTACCCGGACTCTTTCTTGCGAAGCTTTTGCTGCATTCTGGCTCCTTGTCGTTGCCCGAGCAGGATGCTGTGTCCTGTCAGCAGCTGTTAGCAGGAGATGTCAATCAGGAAACCCATTCGTCCAGATCTTGAATGCATTCACCATCACGGCCTTCGCTCTCCTCTCCCACAGGTACTTCCACTGAACATCCGTCAAATTTTGACGATACTGGCTGAAGTCGCTGTCGTGTTGGCCTCTTAGGAGCTTGCTCGGGCGGATGCTCTTAAGGAAATCTTTTTGTACTTGCTCCAGTTGCTTTTGGTGCTTGTGGCTTGAGGAGTTCCACACCGAGCAGGCGTATTCAGCAACAGGGCGAACGAGGCTCTTGTAGAGCATTTGTCTGGCTGCACCGAACTGCTTCGGGAAGTACGAGCGAATGGGGTGGAGGCGTTTTCGGCACTTTGCAGTCACTGAATCCACCTGTGCAGTCCAGTTGAGCTTTCTGTCCAGAACGATGCCCAAACACGAGCAAAGCCCAAACACCAGCAAACTTGAGAAAAGCGTTTGTCAAGAGCCATGAGCCTGCCGCTTTCTTACCAGGGAGTTTCCACAGTACATCCCGTATTTCCGGTCCAGTCACTGCCAGCATTGGCAGGCAGTTTTTGCATCTTGTAGCAGTAGAGGGGACTTGATTGTTGATCGGTTGGCAATGTTCCCCACACTGGCCGTAAAATACGTTGGCTATCTATTCCGCTTTATCCTTTGGGTGGACCAGGTATTTGTGGTCGGTGCCGGGTACAGGAATCGGAGAAATGCTTCCGGTCTTGGTGGACCGCTTCACGTGCTCCACAGTGCATCTGGACGTCTTCTTGACAGTGGCGATGTTTCGTAGTTGCTTCGTCTTTGTTGCCTTGAGGATCCTCTTCGATTCTCTTGCGCGATCCACCCAAGAGTTGAAGTCTCTTGGATCCATAGTCTTGGTCCATTTTCGGAAAACCGCGTCACGTCTCTTGAGACTGTCGATAGTCCGTGGGGAGAGTGATGGTTGGGTAAGACTTCTCGATCCAACTTTCTTCAACCTAAAATGTTTCTGCGCAATTTCCACTAGTTTAGCTTCGAAGGTACCGACAGCCACATCTGAGTTACACTGTGCATCAAAGAACGACTTCCAGTCCAAGCCAGCCACTTCTTTACGGAATTCTTGCTGACTTCCGGTCTCGAGCACCCATATTGGTTTCGGAGGCGTTGGGAAATTCACTGTCCACACTTTCACCAGACAATGCAGTCCGCCGTGGTCGTTGGAAAACGTCAGCTTAGGGAGAATATTGACTTGGCGGACAAGGCTCAGCTGGGTGACGAAAAGGATATGAGAGGACGACTCTTTTCGTACTCTGGTGACTTCCCGGACTCTTTGGAACAGCCCGAATTCTTTAATGACGGAAAGTAGCTCCCTTCTACGAGGTTTCTTTGCTGACATGTCCTCCCAGCCGATGTCTGGACAGTTGAAATCGCCCAGCAGGATCAGGTTTCTTCTGAGGTAGGGTGGTATTTTTTGGTGAGAGGTACGTAGCTTTGCGAACGTATCCTGGAGTGTACAATACACCGACCACTGCGATCATCTTTCATCCCACTACCTTCAGCCACAGCAACTCGAGACCTTCTACTTCATACTCGTCAACCCTCAACATGTGAAGCTCCTCCCTGGCAATGACAGCGACGGTACCGCCGGCGCGATCTTTCCTGTAGACGCTGTATTTCTGCAAATCAGCAATCAACCCATCTGTCACTGTATCGTCCGCCATTGTCTCGACGAAGGCTCCGATGTCGACGCTGCCTTTCTCCGTCCACGCTTTGACTTCTTCCGTCTTCGACTTTATCCCGTCAAGATTCGCGTATCGGAGAGTCAGCTGTTTCCCAAGGTTCCCATCGGTTGTCTCACGAACGTTGGTCATTTTGTAAGCAGGGACAACAGGGGCAGCCACAGGCTCCACAGGGCAACAAATCAAATGAAGAATCGGTTGATTGGAGTCACTTACCAAATAGTGCAACGCCGGCTAGCCCGATAGCCTTCCAGAGTCCGCCACACCAGGTAGATCCTCAGAAATAGATGGCTTCTACTGTTTTCTCTCCGGAAATAGATGTACTTCACTGATATCTGGTTCTCTAGAGTGTTAGCGTAGCTGTTACACAAGTCAGCATGGCGTCAGATCTTGACGTATTTACGGACAGCTTGATTGGCCGTTTTATGGGTTCATACTACAGTAAGAGACAGCTCACAGAGAAAACTGACATCACACGACAGCTGAGACAGAATGGTCAACACGATAAGCCACCAAACTCTTAACAGATAAAATTCAGAATAAGTCATTCGCTAAACAGCTGATTTCATAACTGAACCAAGCAAAATATGAACTCTCTGGATTGATTGGACTGATTGAATCCTGTGGCGTCACAGCTGTTTCAATCGTATGAGCTACCGCCTACCGACCATATCTGCAGGCTCACATTTTGAATTGAGTGACGTACATCCATTTCCGGAGAGAATACAGTACCGCCAAGGAACCTACCTGGATACTCTGGGGCCACCCAAACGGGAATCAGACAGTCCACATGGAAGGGTTCTAATTCTTAACTGACATGTCAGTATAAAAACTTAGAACAACACAGATTAGCGGTGAATTCTGAACGTGTCACAAAGTCGCTCGAAAACTCTTCGGGTTCTTTTCCGGCGATGCTTTGCGAATTTATCTCCTCATCAAATTAATCGTGCATAACGGGGATCGGAGATCCTAGCAGCTGATCTTCCCCGGTAGCGGGATGATCAAGAGCTCATCTCAAGCTTCTGAAACGGCATACTTTCAATAACTGATCCAAGACTTATGGCCAATGAAGATTCCATTAAAGTTGGACGATGAAGCGGCCAGGAGGCCAAAAGTGCCACCCATCGGCAGATGAAACAAAGTTAAACGAGCTAAATATCTCCCCAGAACTGCTATACTATATGTGCAGCGCAAAGCCGCACTCAGCCAACGCGGCCAAGAATGGGAGCATTGTGCTCCGTTTTGAACTATCGAGAAGAGCTTGCCGAACACCCGTATGATTTAGCACTTTACTGCGGCAGGGCGATCTTCCGCGTTCGAGTTCTATCACTACAGTCAGTTATCGATCTGCGCGATCAAACGATCTGATATAAACACGGTTACGTCAGCCAGCACCGGCATCAAGCGTGCTGTAACCTCATGTCTTGAATGGCCAATCAGAAACGTAGCCTTGAAAAAGGGCCCATAATCCACACTGACCGCTGCAGTCGTACGTGTTATGGCCAGCAGGCCGAGTGACTCATACGGGGTACAGGATATCCGGCCGGGGGAACGAATGGTCCTTTCGTTGTGGCGACAATGGGCGCCCACATACCGGTTTTCTACGACCTTGCTTACCGGCTAGCTTTTGGAATTTCAATACGTCACAGACCGGATTCTAGAACGAGCGCCGAGGGCAAGTTGCGAATCACCCTGAATTCACAGGAAGTCATTGACGCCCGGACCTTCCTTAATTACGAAACGAACACGGAAGTACTTGGGGTCAATGAAGGTAAACTGTCACGGTAGGCGGATATACACAATTGCGTAAGCACATTTGCCAGCCTTCGCACGTCCCCCTCGTTTAGTTGTATATAGGTATATAAAGAATACATTGTGTTGAACGGCTTACTCGAGCACAAGCTGAGCACCGGCTGAACATAGGATAATATACGTGTACAGACGATACGTAAAACGGTATAGAGGTTTTCTCGGGCAAAAAGCTGAGTACCATCTATACAACGAACCGCAATAGATAAAAATGTAACTACAAGAAAACCAAACATGGTTCAAATCATTATTCTAGAGAAGAGAAAAGGAACAACGAGACAAGGGACGTCTGGAGATGGGGAGGGAGGGCGGGAGAAAAAAGCTGATATGCTCACTTCGTGAAACAGTGACTGACTCCAGCTATAAATTTAGACTGTAAGCTACTCAGGATCCACATGACAACCTAATCAGATTACTATTCTGTAATGAGGGAAATGCCGAAATGGCGTCAATGGCAGTGTAACACCTTTTGTGACGTAAGAGCGTTAACTCTCTTACGTCACAAACAGCACAGACCGAACCGGACTTTGGCCATGTGCTGCATACAGGTCCCATCATTACGTAATGTTGCAGATTCTCAGTTCTCTTACGAAATTTCCTGATATTTGACATGGCCGAAGGCCGTGAACGCTGGAGAAGTACTGGAACAGTTCGGACTATATGTACAACAGTAGGGCGTCATGATTCTGCAAACTCAAAGTGCGGTAGTGCAAAGTTCGAAAGTGTGGAATCGTGTACAAAGAAGAGATACCTTCGCAAGTAGCTGCCACTGTTGTTCCTACCATTTCGGTTACAGAATGAGTCCAGAAATACTTTGTGTTTAAGGACAACCTGTACTCCCAAACACTGCATTGGAATTGCAGAAGTGTCTGGGAGTCATTTACTCCATTTTCGCTGCCGGTGACTCAATCTTACCGACGGACGACAGGGGAACCAACGGACTTACGAGAACTTGGTGGTGCCACACGGGACGGACAATAGCTACACGCTTTCGGATTTCAGGGAGGGGCTTATGACATGACTTTCTGCTTGTTCAAAGTATGCTAGTATGCTATGGCTCACGTACCACTTCAAAGCATCGAAACCGAAATCGACGTCTGATGGTCCTAGAGGTCCCCTCGTGACTGTCGTACTTTTGATAATTCGTTGCAATAATTCTTAATACCTCCGATAATTTATGTACGTCACTAATACGTTTTCTACAGAAATACACATGCTGCTTTTGCGATAGCTGACTTGCCGAAGAGGCTACGACGTCGGTGGAGTCAATCAAGAAGGTGAATCAATCGCGCAAAGCTGTAGCGACTCTTGTCCGGTACTAGTACTAGTGAACCAGCTGTTCAGTCAAAGACTTCTAACACAAACTGGACCATAGCACTTCCGGCGGTTATCTGATGTGTTTACTCTCCCCAATTTACGCTTATTCAGGCACCTTTCCCGCTGTCCTACTGCTTTAGTTCTTGTATCTGTTACTGTTGAAACGGGGAAGCTGAAGAATCGTCCAGATAATCAAAACCAGCGACGAAAGCCGGCCGTACTGGAAAGACGAGCGCAGATCATCCACTTGATGGATCACGGTGTAAGTTGCTCACTACAAAATATCAGCTTCGTGTCAACAAATATGTTCTATCCTTATTTCAAGCTAAAGCTGGCGATCTGGCGGATCGTTTCGATATGACAGAGCGGAATACGGTTGACCTACGAAAAGACCAGCGCTGTCGCTGCAGCTCTCAAAACTGGTCGTAGTGCCGTGAGGAAACAGAAGAGAACCACCGTGAAATTACAGTTTCCTGAGATCGAAGAGGGATGTTTGAAGTTCCTGAAGTGGGCCCGAAGCAAGCGCATACCTACCCGTCCTGTTTTCCTCCGAAACGCTGCCACTTTCATTGCCTCTTCCTTGGGAATTGTCAGCTTCAAGTGCACCAACGGATGGTACGAGAAGTTCACCAAACGAAACGATATGAACCCGAAACGGCATCTTGGTAAACCCTTCAAGAAATTAAAGAAATTTCTGAAGAAGTGGTCGTTCAAGGATTAGCCACTTTTACAAACTCTCATATTTTCTGGCGTGGAATCCAGTAAGGACTTGGTCGCTCTTGAAAAGTGGTTTCTGGATGATCTGCCGAAGACACTTCTCAACATCCACCCGAAAAATCTCCTCAATACTGACGAGACTGGACTGTGGTGGCGAAATGTGGGGTTTTGGTCGTTGATCATTGGTGGAAAGCAAGAAACGTGTGAAGGTCGCAAAAGATAGAATCACCATCTTCCTTCTCTGCCGGTGGCGAAAAGTTTGCCGTATGTGTGATCGGTATCGCCGAACGACCTCGAGCCTTTGATGAATGCCGTACATGATATTACGGTCGACGAGTACGGGTTTTCATACTAATATAACAGTACCGCCTGGATGACCACGACCATATTCAACTCCTGGCTGGACTGGCTTAATGGCGAGATGGTCAAGCAAAACCGAGTCGTTCTTCTGATTGTGGACAACTTCATTGCCCATAAGGTTTCTTCCCGATCAAACGTCAAGCTTCACTTCTTCCCACCAAATTATACCGCACGAGCTCAGCAATTGGACGCCGGTATCATCAAGAGCTTCCAAGATAGTTTTAAACGTCATCTTTTCCAACGTGTCTTTGAAAGAATTCCCATTGTAAACGGAGTAGAAGATTTTGTGAAGGAGCTGACGATATTCGATGCAGTAGACTGGTCGTTCGAAGCCTGGAAAGATGTTAAACCCTCCACAGTCGTGAACTGTCCTCACAAATGTAAGATGGCAAGTGAGAAGTGGCAAGACGCTCATTCGGAAGTTCCTGCAGTTGTTCCTAGCACAAATTTTTCTGCCGCTCTGTTAGTTGTGCAGAATCTGGTTAGTTTTGATGATGACTCGGTCTAATGTGTCGAACTTCTCGTAGTTTTACCTCTTGTCTGAGTCTTCTTATTATATATGTCTCCATACGATAAAAGAACTGAAATGACGTACTCCATTGACGTAGAAGATATTTCGGCTTGATTTATCGCAAACTTCATTACAAGAGAGATAGCTGCGACGTACGTAAATTATTGGAGGTAATACAGTAGGGCGTAATGTTGTATACTTTCTGACGTCGGATTTCTTTCGAGGTAGAGTGTACGCAAGCAAAGTCAAACGCTAGCTGATACTTGACTTTGACGCACGCTATCCGATGCGACGTTCGTGCTGTGACGTGTTGAAGTTATTGCAGAGGCTATAGTGAATGAGCAATCCGCAGCCTCGAACAGCTGATCGGCTGATAGGCACTGTGTAAGACAATTTTCTATGGTTGAAGTTTACTGCGTTACGTCATGGGCTCGATTTCATTTCTGGTTGGCATTCAGAATGTAAATTTGCCGTCCTTCCCGCCTGTCCCATAATTTTTGCTGTAACGTAGTTATCCATCGTGCGTGTACAGAATCCACTTGCGTGTCAGTCTTGCCCTAGGGCCTGCTAGACGTACACCAAGCAGCACGCCAAGCTGAAATCTCAACTACGCCTCTCTTGCGTTGGCACGTTCTAAACCCTGGGCCTGGCACTTGTACTTGGAACTTGTAATTTGTAATTGTCATGCCGCATGCGTATCTGTATCTTTTACTTGTAACGTGTAAAGTTAAGGAAGATTCTGTGGAGATGTGTGGTAAACTGATGAGCAAAAAATTTGCGATGCCGGCAGACAAAATGTGCAGGATCATTGTATCAAGTGGCGCACGTTGCCAGCCAGTACTGATGAATACTTGCGCCACTGATATAACGGTTGTACACGCGCTGGTTCCCAGCCTCCCGTTCCCGGAACAAGTCGAGCAACTCTCACAGTATTTCGTACTTGAGCCCATCCATCAGTGACAGAAGAGATTAAAACAGCGGCTTGTCTGCCGTTCTGACAATAGGATTACGTTCATCCTCTGCATTCGAGGCTGAAATGCCACCACAAAGCTACATGAAAATCTTCTCCACAGTCTGGGCGAATACCCTTGACTGTCCATGGAATAGATTATATTATTGTAGTACGAATTGAGATGGACGCCGGAAGTGTAGTATTCCGGTGCAATCAGTGTTGGCGCCAACCGGCAAACGCGAACGAGCATACTGTCGGGATGATGACATTGCCTTTATAGTATTTCTGCCCAGACATACATTGGTTTCTTGCGCTGTTCAGAGAGCAACTTCCAGACTGTCTACTAAAATCTGAGCAACGTTTTCGGGTTAGTTTTTTTGTAACACCTGAGCATCACTGATGAAAAGGCGCTGTGCTGTCACTGATGAAAAGGATCTTGCTGTCCCACACAGAAATCTTACGAGAGAGATGTCTGAAATATTCCAGTCTTTGGAATACGTCAGCCCTTTTGCGAATTTTGGTTATTGTCAATCAAAAGAATCATGACAAGTATGTACAAAACGTCAAAGGCGTTGTTCGTGGAACGGGAGACCGGAAACAGCGCGTGCACGTTATCTCAGTGGCGCAAATTTCCATCAGTAGTGGCCGGCAACGGGAGACACTTGATACAATGATCCTGCACACTTTGTCTGCCGGCATCGCAAATGTTTCGCTCATCAGTTTGCCACACATCTTCACAGAATCTTCCTTAACTTTACACGTTACCAGTACAAAATACAGATACGCAGGCGGCATGACAATTACAAATTACAAGTTCCAAGTGCCAGGCCCAGGGATAAGAACGTGCCTCTTGCGTTGCGTGGGCACGTTGTACGCCATGCTTCTGCCTATAGTTCACCTGTACTATGCCACCCTTCTATCTCTGGACAGGCGGATGCTGTACTACTGGAACTTAAACCCTACTACCTCTTTTGCCATATCTATCCCTGGTGTCGGTACCGCACCACCCGCTGCCGTATGCCGGAAACGCCATGTTTACTTTTGGCCGCCGTCTTTACGCTATACGCTCAAAGAGGTCAGTTGGCCATCCCCGGGTCAGGTGTCCACGAGGAACACACATTGGACTTCCCTCTGCAAACTGGCATCGGCAGCAGAACCGCAGTAGGTAATTTAGCTCACTGAAACAAAAGAGTATAGTCAGAGGAAGAAGCTCAGCAAGCTAGGTCTCTTCTAGCATTCAAGATGAAGGCCTGTGGTACCTTCAGTCAAGCATCGGCCACTTTCGACTCCAACGAGATGACCATGGAGAAAGGCCAGTGTCAGACAACGACCAATGTTCGCTTCCATGGAAAGTATATCTTTGGAAGCCACACGGACCTGGGACACAGCTACGATCTCCTCATAGCTAACATGCAAGGCGACTACACATGCAAAGTTGTGAAGGGTTTCCGTATTTGTACTTGTGACACCAGCCTGTGCAACAAAGAAATGGGCTCGGAATCAAAAAGTCTGAACGATATCGAGGCGGCAGTGTCATCAACAGCCGCAAGCTCGTCCACTGTCAGCATACTTGTCAGCATTTTTACCCTTCTTGTAGTCTTTCATCGAACGAATATTGTAACATGATCTTGTTATACTGTACACGCACGACGAGATATTACGGGCCAGTAAAAGTTACGGGCCAGGCGGAAAAGACGGCTAATTTACAATTGTATATTGAAGTCAGAAACAGAAATCGCACAAACGACAACCATAGAAAATTGTCATTGACAGTGGCCATCAGCTGATCAGCTGTTTTACTCTAACGATCCTATGCTGCTGTCGACTTTCTCCCGGAGGCCGGAGCCCAAGACCAACTAGATACAGTCTTTCCGGAGCCTTGGAATAGTTTGAACTGTTGAAGGTTATAATGAACATCTGACTGCTATAACAATAATACAAGGAAACAATAACTGCGGTTTTCAGACAGGAAAACTACCGGTGTACT
>BDGG01000001.1:81507-106250 GCA_001949185.1 Ramazzottius varieornatus
ACTCGACGATAGAAATGCTATACCCGCGTTTTTCTACCCAGGATCGTGGATAGTATTTACTGAACAGCGTGGAAACCGATCAGCCGATCCCATATTGAAGGACCATCCAACATGAAGTGGTCCTTGATTGACTCAAGTTGATTGGTCAAGACCGACCGAAAAATCCAGTGTTCACCCGCGTCGTTCGCATGAACATAACTCTGCAGTCCGCTGTCAGATCTGCACTTCCTTGGGTTCAAAATGAAGCCAAGGAACTGATCTTTTGAACGCAAGACAAGAACGAATCACATTGTGCAGACAAGTGACTAAAACTAAACTCAAGTACGACGGGACACATGGCTGCCGTTGGTTTGACGAGAATGTTGTGACGTTAAAATACGTCATGGAATCAGCTGTTCAACTCCATTCTCTCCGTAAATACTATCCACGATCCTGGGTAGAAAAGCGCGGGTAGGGCATTTCTATCGTCGAGTTGAACGAGATTTTACAGTACACCGGCGTCTGGAAAGTCAAACAGTCGTTCACTTCTTCAGCTGAAATGGGAGGCCGGCAAACGAAACGAACAAGACCTTTTGCACAAGTAGCGCATCCTTCCAGCCAATAATAGTGGGACAGCGCCACTTGAACAAAACAAACAAACTCGACGAGACTATTACCTCAACTGGCGCACGCTTCCAGCCAATAACACTGAAAATATGCGTCACTTGAAACGACGGTCTTGAAGGTTTCGTTTCAAATTGCAAACTTGTTCCACGAATGGCTGGACTGAAACTTACGGGAATGCCAACAATGCGGTTGCAACGAGCGTACAAGAAAATGAGGTAGAAGGAAAAGAGTTGGATTTGGTCGGATGTCAGCGTGGAGTCGTCGTGAAGGACATCGTAGTGGGCTGGATGAGAAGTTCCCTGTTCTCAGTAACAAATGTCAGACCATAACTCGTCGTCCAGCGGTTCGTTTCATTACTAGTATTATGATTATCACATACCTGAATGCCGCCATGCGAGCATAAATAGTAGTCGAACTCTGAGAAATGAGTGATCTTCACGTCGGCAATGGTGCCTGAGGAAAAGAAGCAAACCCCTCTTCCCCACCGCGCCTGCTTCTCGCACGGTATCCACTGCGTTCGAACTCGCGAGAAGTCAACTGTACCTGTAGGGACATTCTTAGCTCGTCCAGCTTGGTCCGCTGGATTGGTCGCGAACAAGCGAATATGATGACGCTTTCCGACGATGATGTATGTGATGGGCGGAATGGGTTTGTCGGCGTAGGCCTCAAAGCAAGCCTCCCGGATAGCTTCAACTTCCATCTTCATCACCTGCAAAAGTCACCTATATAGTCAATGACACATACAAAGATTTGAGCCGGGACGAGAAAACCCAAGAAGAACGTTGTTCCAAGTGACGTGCGCCATTAGCCGTTAAGACTGGAAGTCTGGCCAGTATTGGGGAAAATAAACATAAGAACCAACTAATTTTCCAAGTGGCGCACGTACAACCTGCGCCACTTAGGAAAAGATTTTCGGAGTTGGTTTGCCGAGGTGCCAAAAAATATTTACGAATGGAGGATTACCTCTTTGTACTGGCCCTCAGAGACACCATCACGGTAGAAGATGATCAGGGTAGGCAGGGCTTTGTTGTTAACGGTGTAGAACTTTTCCAGCAGGTCCAGGACCATGTCGCCCAAGTCGGTAATGATCTCCTGCGTCTTGGACTTTTTCTTCAGGGAAGTAGACTCTTGCACTTTCTTGTGCTGGGCTCGAACCTCTGCAACGTATTCGGTATAGGTCTCATTGGTGCTGGCTACAACTGCCGCCACTGAAGGCTTGCCCACATCTTCACCGAAGCCGGGATGAGTAACGTCCGCCCCCAAGACCATCGTCACCTGCACAAAATTATTTTATTTCTTTCGTTTTGATAGTATCTCATTCTATACCATTTTATTTCCATTCTTCTTCTTTGTGTTCGCTATTATCAACGGATCTTTGAGATTACCTCTTGGGTGAAGGCTTTCAGCATGGGGAAGGTCTTGTCGTCATAGTGCAAGAACTGATTCAATATATCCCTGAAGCACTCGTCTTATGGAAAGGGCCGGCAAAGGAAATCACAAGATCACCATTTCAAGCGGGGAAGTGCGCCCACTCTGGAGAAAGATCTTGTCAAGTTTGATTGTTTTCTCGATAGGCGCATGCTTTCCGTGTTACTGGCTGGTAGTGTGCGCCACTCTGCAAGACGATCTTGTACGTCTCCTTTGCCGGCTTTCAAATTAATTTTGAAGGGCTCGATAAGGGTTGTCCGTTGAATGGAAATCTTCTAGCAGGGTGTGAAATCAGTTGTTGTACCGTCAATGAGATCGGTGAAGATGGGACATTGAGTCTTCATGGGGACATCGTAGGGTAGGCCGCCGACTCTTTGGACAAGCGCTTGATTGTGTAAGTCCAGTTATTGTTGGAGTTCTTGGTGCAGACCTTGAGGTTCTTGCAGTCGAACATGAGTTGTTTGCGCTGTTGGTCGGTCACTGTCGGCAGTGAAGTTGGGAGGAAGACCCAACAGCTTGGCCATGAACTCGTGCAGCGAACCCTTCCCGTAAAACACTACAAACAAAAGAAAGCTTACACCGCCAGGACACAAGAAATAACCGTAGACAGAGATTTACAAACGTCAAAAGTCAAAATCACAGATCAAACTTACCGCAGTGCGACACGTCGATGTTCAATGACAACTACAAATGACAACGACCTACGTGAGTCTGAACTGGACGAGCGGACTGCAATGAGAAGAAAACATAAAATAAATGAAAATTACTGTCCGTTAAATACTGGAATTTACGGCATTTTAAACTGTGTGATTTATTTAGGTTTTCTCATTTGATTCCCGGCTTTGCTAAAGATGTCCTTACCGCATAGAAGCCGACCCACAGTACGCGGCCTTTGCCCTACGTAAATGCGTTGTGGTTCTCGCTGAAGTAGGAGCGTTCCGAAGGGATGTTGTGGTTGCCGGTGATGGCGGCTTCGCGTAAGACCGTATTGAGACAGGAGATGACTTCGAGAGGCAGGACTTCCATCCAGCCTTGGATGGCGTCGTTCAGCGAACTCTAGGCGATCTTCTTGGGCCTGCACTCCTGTATTAGTAGGCGGAAGGTCCGTTGCCTGTACTCGGCGTCTTTGGGGATGGACATGGTTCGCTCCAATGTCTTGCTGCTGGCATTCTCCATGGCCAGCTCGCTGGTGCTAAAGAGGTTGCTTTCGCCGTCGAAAGTTGGAATGGTGCCGCTGAACACCTTCTGACCTGCATCAAAGACCACATCACAATCAAACTGTCCATTAATTTTCAAGGCGAAAACCATTTCATGGAAATGCCGTTTCGAGTACTGTATTCTCTCCGGTAATTTCCCTACGTCACTCGAACGGTTTTCACAAATGATGCAAGAGTAAAATTGCGGTATCTGCCACAGTGGCAAAACCGTGCCGTCATTAGACTCAATCAGGGACATGCAATCAAGCGCAAGCGTGTATTTAGTTTCAAACAAAGATTAATCAGCTGTTCAACAGAAGGTTTCTTCGTATCCCTCAGACAATTCATATCAGACAAGTCTTGTGAGTTTCGATGACGATGTGTTGTAGATACTGCAGTGTAGTGTTGATTTTACCTCTTAAAACTTGTGTTTCCTTGTGATCGTTTCGTTCTTGCTGTGCAAATTTTTGTTTAAAATGACGTAGTAAACTGACGTAGAGCGAAATCTGCCTGTTCGCTTCGCAAACTCTTTAATAAAAGTATCGCCTGTGACGTAGGGAAATTACTGGAGAGAATACAGTAGCCCGAAAAATATTTGGAATACCCCACACAATTCTACGCGCTTGTCTTTTTTATTGATATAACTATTGGATTTTTTTTACAGAAGTAGATATCCAAAGAAAATTGAATCTCTTTTCCAAACTCTCGATTCGGTTGTGCACAAAATAGGAGCACGGCAGACAACTCGATAAGATTACTTTCCATATTGGCGCACACTATCGATGTTACTGGCTAACAGCGTGCGCCACTCAAAGAAATAATCAGGCTCAGTTTGTTTGCCAAATTTCCAAATGTATGTTGAAGACAACTTTGCTGAGAATGTTGATGACAAACCTTCCTGTTGCTGGAGAATTTCGATGGCTCGTCTCTTAACCTATTTTGAGACCATCTTTTCGGGCAGGACGATGAGGGGCGGTGGTTGGGCAGAAGGATGGCGCATGGACATGCGCGACATGCTGTGGGCCAGCGGGTCTCGAGCATCTCCGCCCCCAGCTTGGAGGCGCGGACGACCCACCATCTTCATGTCGATGTGGTAATGGAAGAAGTGGCCGCTGGTGGGCACAGTCAGGGCAAAATGGTTGGCTTTCAGGGCGATGGCACGACCCAGCGTACCCACGTCGGGCCGCTTAATCGACACCAACTCCATGCTGGCCGCCTACTTCCTGAAAAAAAGCAAAGAAATGACACAGGACCAATCCTAGATCTCAAACTCGAAAATGAAAGACATTTATCAAAAGAATGTAAACTGCACTTCCGCGGAGAGAAGAGTCGGTAGTCAGCAAGTGTGGTATAAGCTAAACGACGGACGATCTCAAACATGAATTCGAAATATGAAAATTAGAATGCGCAAGTTTGTTGATTGTAGGTGGAGCCAGTAGCCATCTCGACCGCCTGCTGGCTACCCATTTAATGACGTCACGGCCAAAGGCGATTGACTGACTTGATTGTTTGAACGCGCTGCTCGACTGTGCATTCGTGCCTTTAGGTCACAGGTCGGCTAGGGCCGGAAGTGGTGGAAAAACGACCACCCTAAACGGCTCTGATATATAAGAGGTGGAAATTCCCATCCTGGAAGAACAGGGTGGGAACGGCAGGCTGGAAAAGCTGGGGGCAGGTGATAGGGTGGGAATACCGGTTTTCCGTGAGATCAGACCCGGAAACCACAAGTTCTTAAAAGTTCCTGGTGTCTAGTTGAAGGTTGCCCAGTTAACCGCCTCATTTGTACCCTATAGAGTGATGACTGTCCATAACTGTGGCCCGTCCTCCCTCTAGAAATACAGTCAAGCCGCTTGGATTACCTCTATCTTTGCGACGGTCATGGGGTCGACAAATTCAGCAAATTCTTCTTATGTGCGCGACACGAATAAAATACGGGACTGCAGAAACACTGCGACTCTGGTTTCAGTAGCTCAAACAGAAGATGCAACATGACCCCAAAAGGTGTACGAAACTTCTAAAGCTATGGAAAGTGGTATTGAAGTCGAGTTTGCTGTTAGACGAAACGACACCGCTACTGCTTGGCGCCATCCTCTGCGAAGTTTCGCCAATACCACGGCTCCCATTTACAAACCGTATCAGAATTTCCGACTCGATATTAGCGCGAAAAACAGCTCCGATGCCCGACCCGCCGGTGCGGAGGCCCACTAATATTTCGTGAGTTGTTCACGGGAAAGAAATCATGGCTCCACTCGAGTTACCTACCAAAGCTTTTCAGTGATACACCGCTGATATTGTAACGTTTGATTCCATAAGCCAAGACATAATATTTCTGTGGGGCTTTAGAGAAATGTCGCGGCATGGCACAAGAACTATTGCACTGCAATACACTTTACTACAACTAAGTGGCTTTCACAAAACGCGCTTCCTGGTTTCGCGTTCGTACACTTCCCATCATCATCAAAATATCAGGTCTTAAGATATCACTTTGCGGTTTTCGACATACCACTTTCGATCATTGTCGCAGACTTCATAGAGCGACCTTCGAAACATCGAAACTAGAAGCTTCATTGTGGCTCGCGGTGCGCCACACACCTCGCTTCGATCTGCAACGACCACGCAAACCAATAGTGATGTCTGGAGTTTCCCTATAGTTTTTCGAACGCTTCGAAAACAAAGGCAAAGCAAGAAGAGAAAAGCGAATGTGGAATGAATTCTCCGCATTTGGTTCAGAAGGCAACAAAGCTATGGCTGCGCATGAAGCGGGAGGTACTACGCAGTACACACAAGGGTTGAAAGCGACAGAGGGATGGCTTTTCTTTATATCACTATAAACAGATTTTGCAGTTCTCATAAATTTTCCTCATTTTGAAAGAAAGTAATTTTCTGTCGTTTCTGTCGTTCCAGAAACGGTAGATTGTATTTATTTTTGTGATTTAGCACTTCACCTTAGTTTCATACTGTTTGAAAGGCGTTCTGTTTTACTGCGTTAAAACTGCCCGTGGTTTAGTCATTGCTGCCTCAGTTGACGGAAAGAAATTGCGATAACTCTTGAAAAATTTTTACAGTTTATGTATCATTAAATTACCGGCCTCAAGGAAAAAAGTAATCAGTCAATCAAGTGTGGGAGAAAGTGATATAGGCTATATCGTTTCCCACCCCAGAGTAGCTTGCTAGCCTAGCCCTGCTTTGGATACAGTTCAAACTGCGCTGTTGCTCCGCGACCAGACGGCATACTTCCCTCTTGGCCAGGATCTTGGCCACTGGGAAAAGGTACCGGAAGTAGTGGCGCCACAGTCGCATTTTGCTGGTTCATCAAATTTTTGGGGAAGTTGCCTTCTTTGGAACTTGGTATGCGAGCAAGAATTTTGTTCAGGAATATTTCTTATGGATTTTCCTGATCGTGAGGGAGAATGAAGAAAGTCAGAAAGAAAGCGTCAAAGACCAAGCTGTTCTCCCCATCGCGGATGCCTCACACTTTGGACACCACCGTCTTCCTGGAGAAAGAGCCCGACAAGGACAGCGATTCGGAAGGCGACTATGTTTCGCCCGACGAAGAGCCCAAAACATCGCCCCTTACTCGCAAGTTCTCCTCGCAGAAAGTTGAGTGTATCCGTCTCGGTCGATGCGAGAAGAGGCCGGCCAAACACACCATTCATGCCATCGAAAAAGAGATTGAACGGCACACGGCGCAGGTCAAGCAGCAAAAGGCTGTGGAACATTTGACGACGCCTGGTTCGCCCACCTCAAAGAGCAATCTTGACAGCGAGTCTACTTCACTCTATGTACCGACTGAACTCCTGATCAAAACTAGCAGCGTCGATATGGCTATCAAACAATTCCTGATCAAACCTACGAGGAAGCCTTCGTTGTCACAGCTTCTGCACGTTCTAACCAAGAGAAAGCTGGCCAGGAAGGTCGAGAAGGAAGCCCAGTCGGTCGAGTCGCTGCTGAAAATAAACCCCTTCAAGATGAATAAAGAGCTGGACATGTTAGAACTACGGGAAATGCTGAATCAAGGGAAGAGGAGCAAGTATGCTAACGCCATACTGAAGATTACCGATGACAAGGCCAGGAGGCAGTATCAGGTCTTCAATGACAGACGCTTGCTTGCTCCGGTCTTCAATTTCTGCAAGACGGCCCATATGGAAGAAGGCAAGAAGGCGACGTATGCCAACCTGGACACGAGAGAAAAGACGGTAATACAGACATTAAGTTGCCACCGCCAGACGAAAGTCCCACTGTAGCCAATGCCCCATTCGTGCTTACGCGTCGGCGACAGAAGTCAAAGGCGAGAAGTTTGCAATCAAGTACCGGTAATGCGGCTGCCAACGGTTAGCAAATTTCTGACGCAGGCATGATGTTACAACTTTTTCGCTAAGTTTTGACTCTCTGCACCTCTCCGTAAAACTGCCTGTCGTTCATACTCCGATGCGGCAGAAACGGAATGTCAGGTCAAGTCATACCATATGGCGTGATATCAGGTCATAGACCACAACCTGTCGGAAGTGGCCGACTGCCTTTGCTCTTTCAAGATTCCTTTCATGCATCTCCTCGTTATCCTCGTCATCAGCCAGTTCTCGATGAGCCAGTATATACCTCGATAGATTCTATGCAAGAGATCCTGCGTGAGTACAGAAGGGGTTGTATTACAGGAAGATAGAAAACGCGCCCAAGTGAAAATCCGCCAGAGAAACATTTTCCGCAGGCTGCTCAACCTGATTCTCGTAGGTTGCAACATACGGCTCTAAACGAAAAAGTTAAGGCGAGAAACCAAGCGGAAAAAGCTAAGTAATGGACCGTTCGTACTCAAGAACTTTTGTTGCAGCCGCAGAACTTTCGCCGCTGGAAGTGCGAACGATGGCGTCACCAAAAAACCGTTTATACTGCTGTCTTCTGTCGCCGACGCGTAAGCACGAATGGGGCATAAGATGAGTTGCAACGTCAATCATAAGCGCAGCAGCTGATCAGAACTTTGAATAGTTGGGCAGCCACCATGCTTCTCAATGCTAGCTAACCGCAACTTCGATTACGTCATTTTCCGAAAATAAGGGGAGCTCCGGAAAGCAAAATGTAGTTACACGTCGCGAAAGGAGCGGAGCAGGGCCGTAGCTACAGTTGCAAAGTGAACCAGGAGGGCAACTTAATCTCTGTATTGTGCTAGACTGTCACCCGCGCAGGAGTACTTGTACGATTAAGTGGCGCAGGGATAACTTCCCTACCACTGCGGGAGTGCGTCGATCAGAAGAGACCAATCGGACTTGACAATCTAGCCGCCTAAAACTCTGATTGGTCAACTAACAACATTGTGCCGCGGCTTCTTGTGCGAGCTAAGCAACTATCAATCGGCGCATTGCGTCATGATTCATGACGTATCCCGCTGGTACAATTTGATTGCTGGATTGAACGACAATATTCAGCCAATGTGTGCCCGAACTCTAGCGATATTTCTCTGTTCTCACCCAATCTGTGTTCTTTCGTGCTGCAGAAGCCTCAGCAATTCTTCCACTTCCGTGATGTCCCCCAGCTTCTGGCCGTTACTCGGAAGAACCGTCGAATGTACCGGGAGAGCAGGTGGGACGTGAAGCGGCGTGTGCGCGAGACCAATCAGTGTAACATCAGCCTGGCCATCAAGCGGCGCATGATAGACTACCTCAACTCCTCCGTCCAGACATTCAGCAAGGAGATCAGCACGGTGGAAGAGGAGACTGAGCAGTTTGCTCGAGCTTTCGACGATTTCCTCCGCCAGAACGACGAGCAGACCATCCAAGCCATCCATCGAGCACGCCAAGCGTCGAGGCAGCGAAAGGCAGCAGCTGTTCGATGCCGGGCCATCGACATGCGCAATAACCTCCTAGTCAACCATAACATCCGCTCGGAAGACAAGATCCGTCTTCTGGACAGGTTCATCAATCTATGCTACGCAGTCCTCGCCGGAGACGTTAGGGCTGCGAATCTGAAGAGAGCGGAAGATGAAAGGAAGAAATTCAACCAAGAGCGATTCCGTGGATACTCCAGCGCAGCGACGTCCTTTGGCAGCTTCGTTGAAGACTCAAGCGTAAGAATAAGCGAAGCGGTAGCGCCGATCATCACCGTGGAAGCCCATTCAGAAGACTTTGGGGTAACCAAATCAATCAGCGAAAGTCTCCTTGTGCACCTTACACTCAGCAGCGAAAGCGAAGCGGAATACTCCTCCGTCTCGCCTAACGAACTCAACCCGGTCTTCGTTCAAGAAGCCTTGAAGGTTCCACCCGTCCCTTTCCCCAACGTCACATCCGCTCTTCAGACAATCGCCGACTTCCGAGCCAAATGTCTCGACCTGTGCACAGCTTCACACACGTTCCGAGAACATACGAAAGAGATGAAAGCTAAGATGCTCGACGAGCGCCAAACAGCTGGAGAAATCCAACGTCAAAGCTCAATCCGTATTCGAGTCTTACAAGAAGAAGTCAACGCGCTGACCGACCGTCTCGACAACACTGAAAGTACCATAGCTTTGTACAACAGCGGCCTGCAAAGCCGGGAAGAATTCTTCAAGCCGATGAAACAGCTCAGCCAAGACATTGTTGATGTCTATCGAACCTGCATGGATTCAGTCGACCAACCACCCACGGTCGAGTTGATGTTAAGCGCGCTGCGTAAATGCCTGATAGACCATCAGCTAAAGTTGAAAGCATATCCTCCCGCTTACATCAAACGATGGTACGAAAAGGTAGTGGCCAATCGTGTAGCTGAAGGCAGGGATGTGGTGTTACAAGAGAAGCAGCAGCGAGGCGAAGAGGCCATGGCGGACAGGGCGCTGCAGGGGGCGAACGTCATACCGCGACGGCAGCTGCGGCCGCGCTCGCAACCACCTGACCACGACAATGAGGTGGTGACGGCGATGAAAAGTCAACCGGCTATGCTGGATGTGATGGTGCAGAAAATGGAGCATGAGGTCAGCAGGGAAGACGAAGCGGGGGAGCAAGTGGTCGACGAGAGTGTCTCGCGGTATTTCGACCAAGGACCATCTTTGCCGACCATCGACGAAGAAGCGGTCGACCAACTAATTATTGAATCAAGCGCGTCACTTTCCCTCGACAGTCTTCCGCATATTTCGAGCGCCGGCAACTTTCGACTTTCTTCGGTTGACGTTTCAGTCTTGGGCGAAGTCAATGCAAGCCTACCAAACGACATACAGATGCCAGAGGTGCCAGATAGTACTGCGCCACTGTTCGCATAAGTATCAGCTGAGACGGCTGGTGAGCAAGAGCCTGTGGCCATTTCGGCGGTTCGCGAGGATTCGATTCACCCGAAATTAGATGACATCTTCAGCGACCTGGATGAAGGAAACAACAAACCTGAAGACAGAAAGAGGTCAGCAAAAGCAGCGCTAGTCGACAAGGTAGCAGACACTGAGACCGTACAACCATCAGACGAGACCAAGAGCGGCAAAGCCAGAGGCCCTAAAGGTCACGGCGCCAAAAAGAGCCAAGCTTCCTCCAAGAAATAGACTGACAAAGCCGAAGACGGATGATATTGTAAGATGATGGGACATTTTACAAGATCTCCAGTGTATAGCGAAAAATTAAGATGGCCAAGTGAAGGCGGATAGTTTGTTGGGCGGTTGCTACTGAACGGGGCGTTGATGAAGCTCTGGCTTGACATTGGCTGGAAGGTTGTTTCGGGACGTAAGAATGTCCTGTTTGGATGCCGTTGAGTCTTGAGGCGGACCGAAGCCCGTATGTTACTTGGTTGATTGCTTGTGGCGCTTAAGCAAGGAATGTCAAATGGACCTTCCAGCACGAGCAACCCTCGCGCCAAACTCAACAACCCTGCCAACCAGCAGGCGGCTCGTGTGCTGATGCAGGAGCTGCAGTCACTGCAAAAGGAGAAAACCGAGGGCTTTACCGCTAAACTGGTCCAGGACGATAATTTGTTCGAATGGGAGGTGGCTATCTTCGGCCCACCCGACACCCTTTATGCTGGAGGATATTACAAGGCCATTATGAAGTAAGGACATGTTTCTCCCACCTTAGCACTACATTGGGACGTTGGCAAATGATTATCCCAGATTGCTGTCTCAAGTGGCACACATTCTTCTTGTTATTGGCTGAGATCGGGCGCCACTTGAATAGAATCTTATCCAGTTTGATTGTTTCCGCAGGTGGCGCGCGTACTTGCTATTATAGGCTGGAAGCGCGCGTCTCTTGAGAAAGCGCCCTTTTATCAATACGTTTCGTTTGCCTGTCTCTGCACCTTACTCTAGTTGTCTTTGTTGTGTCACCGAGTGTCTTCTGAACTTGGCAGATTTCCTCCTGGATATCCCTTCAAGTATGTACGCGGAAATACCTAACTTTGACTAAGTTCGTCGGAACAAAAACCAGTGTGTAATGGCTTCTCTTGTTCTAGCCCGCCTACAGTTCATTTTACCTCAAAAATATGGCACCCAAACGTGTAAGTAAACTTGCAACTATTGTCGTGTATCATGTTGCTGGTTTGAGTGTACCAGCATGTCTCCATCCCTCGAAGTGAGCCACATTTCTTCAATAAGCACCGAATTGAGCATTTTTTGCCACAAACTCTCTGACTGATAAATTATTTTCAGGTACGCTAACGGTTCGGTATGTATCAGTATTTTACATCCGCAAACCGACAACCAACGTTCCGGCGAACTACCCAGCGAAAGATGGAACCCTACGCAGAACGCCTACTCTGTGCTGATGAGTATCATTTCGCTGCTCAACGAGCCCAACACCAACAGCCCAGCCAACGTCGAAGCCTCCATCATGTACCGTCGCTGGAAGGAGAAGGGCGACAAGGAGTACGAGCGCATCATCAAGGAGGGCGTTGAGGCTTCACGGCCCGACGCCGCCAGGGACGGCGTCAAAGTGCCCACCACCATGGCCGAGTATTGTGTGGCCAAACCGCCGGCCCTCAAGGACAAGCCTCCCCTGCCACCCATCCTCGACTTTAACTTTGATGATGACGGCGACGAGCCCTTCGATTACACGTCCGAAGAGGAAAATGCCCCTGCCGACGTCATCATTAACGGCCGCACACGAACACCACCCGGCTCCTGAATGACACATTCTCCCTTTCACAAATATTGCTGTCATACAAGTACGAACCCTTCTCATATCGACTACTGAGCCAGAGACAATTTCTAACAGTATTTACGGGTCGCTGGGCGACCGCTGTCAAAGTATCTGCGGATGCATCGCTTCGAAGTCAAGTCAAATATCCACGAAATTTTCAATGAATTTTACACACTATTTGTACTCACTACTGGAAATACTGTAACTCGCGTGTAAGGTTGTTTTGATTGTCCTGTAATATTTGGCCTGATGGAATAAACTAGCATGCCCGATTGCAGCACTTGAGCGTCGATGTCCTTGTCGTATCACAGTCGGTCGGCTTTTGACCAGTCTTTCTGCTCCAACACGGAAGTTGTCTTGTTCTTTCGGGGATTCCGTGATGGACTGGCCGGTGTCTGCGGGTTGCACACACTGCACCGATTGCCACACAAGTCAAGCAAATCAGCCAGCGCTCCTTTCCTGACCGAACTGCAGTGACGACGTTGGGTCAAGGAAGGCGTCACATCTAAAACTGACAAGGCTCAAAACATCATCAAAAAGTACACAATATACATCAATCACTCTCAAAGATGTCGTTCACGAATCTGTAGTATACGCACAATCAGCTGTAGCGATGGTGCCCACAACTCTTCTGCTAGTTGACCAGTCTCTACGCTTGATCTGTTCAGTTAGTGAGATTTGACTGGGCGTACACGCAAGACGAGAAATTATGGTACAGTAAAAATTATGGGACAGGCGGAAAGGACAGTAAGATTCCACGTTAGAAAAGTGTCGAAAAATGTATTACTGTGAATCGGTTGCGTACGTACGTGCTTCCGTACCGCCGTAGCGAAAAGGCCTGGTCCCATAATGTTTACTGTACCATAATTTCTCGTCCTGCGTGTACTGGGGAAAGAAGCCTAACGGAAGCTAGCGTGTTACAGGGCTTTCAAGACTTTGCGGAATATATTTGGAGTCTTTCCTTTTTTTCAGGCAGAATACAAGCCAGAAACGGACATTGCAGTGCTGCCTTCTCAACGGAGCGGTGTTTCTCTTTAGCAATTTGTTATTCCAGTACCTGCTACTTCCCAGCCTGCACTTCTCCACCAACCTTCTATTCCACTGTATGTCAAACCACTGCTGCTAACCCTTGCTCTATCTGACTGATCTCCTGCTGCTGACCTTGTGGCGCTTGCAATTGACTTGAAGCTTTACACCGCGGGAAGACAAGGTTCGGGCATCAGTATGGTCCTGGATTTTCTTTGTGTCTTCCTGGTTGTTCAGCATTCTCTGGATCGTTCCGCTATACCTCCTAAGCCCCTATGGTTCGAGGTATGTCAGCTGCTTTCGAAGCTTACAGTACTCTACCACTGATTTCCCTCACTGGTGGCCCATTGAATTTTAATTCTGTTTGCCAGTTGGAAATTCATATGTCTGGCCTCGGCTTGGGAGCCGAACCGATAATCGGGCCAGGATGAATTTGGAAATGGACCGAGTAGGAAATATAACGAAAAACTCAGTTCGGCTTTTAGTGGAACCCAACCCGGCCTGACGGTTCGGAACCGCAGACATTTGATTTACAACTGCTAAACAGAATTAAAATTTGATGGGCCACACTGACCCGGCCGAGCGAAGCGAGGCCTTTATAAGTTTCAGGTTTTCAATGCTGATCAGAATGTTCAGTTATGGCTTTATCGCAAACACCCTTCTGGAAAAACAGTGCGCCAGTTGAACGAACCGATGTACTAGACTTACTTATCCACTTATCGCAAACTTCAATGCGTCAGTGCGCTCGCTCGACCGTCCCAGTGGTCAAGACCAATAGCTAGTTGGCCTAAATGTACCAGAGATGGTTTACCTTCATAGGATATTCCCAGCGCCATTTCCGCCAGTAAAACACCTTCAGCCAGCACCAATCGTCTCGCCGGCAGTTTGGGAACTGCCTTGGCCGACATAGCTTTTGGCCTCCTCCTCAAAGGACTCTTCCTTGTCCAGTTACGTACAGGTAAAAGCTTGAAACTTCAGGCTACGTCTGCCGCAAAAAAGTCCGAACTAATTTCATTTCAGGCTCAAGTGACGTCGATATTTCCGATTCGAGTGGTCGACCACTTGGCCCTTATCCTCCACATGAGCATTCTGAATTCTCTCTGCGCCTTCGATAACACGTGGTCGCGTCAAGGTAAATGCAAGTTCTGTGACGAGCAACGCAGTTTTTTTACATTTGTGTTAACATCATCAAATTCGTTATTGCAGGGTGATTAACCTTTTACTCTGTTCCAATGCAAAGCCAGGCTAAGCGCTGTATGAACAGAGTTCGAAAAATGCGGCAAGAGCGCCAGAGAAAAAGAGGGTATATAAAACAAAAACAACCAACTTTTTCGTTTTTAAAATCTCAAAATCTAAACCAGCAGAAGTACATCTACGTTGCTCTTGCACCACATGAAATTCGAGAAGTTTAGCCCGCTCAGATAGTTCTTAAAACTCAACAAGCTATTTACATGAAGAGCAGATGGACAAAAAAGGCTATCTTTGAGCAATGCCTCGGTGATGTACGCAAACGAGCCGGAAGTGGACTCAAGAAGCTTGCAGGACAGTGGAGCGGTGGAGACAGGCAGCATCATCAGGATTTTGGCTTGACTCCTTGTTTTCAAGTTCCGGCTTGGTTCTTGGCTCTTCAGCAGACGATTACCGCTGGCAAAATTACCAGTCCGAATTCGAAAGACGTTCACCAGGAGGTTTTCACAGCGTCGATGCCAGAGTGGCTTCCATGCGACTTCTTGCAAATGCTGGTGGTATCGCTTGAAGTCTGGATCGTGCCTGTCTTTGTCTGCTCGGCTCAATCGGATGTTCTGCAGGAACTTCTTTTGAATGGATTCCAGCTGTCTTTGCAGGCTCTTGGTCGTAGGGAACCAGCATGACGAGGCATAGTCGTGGACTGCTCTTACGAGGCTCTTGTAAAGAAGCTGCTTCTCTGCTCCATATCGCTGGGGAAAGAACGCGTTGACAGCGTACAATCTTTGCCTGCACTTGGCCGACACTTTGTCCACTTGGGCTGTCCATTCGAGCTTGCTTGAGAAAGTTACGCCGAGGCAAACTGCTTCATTCACCAAAGGGATCTTCTTGCCACTAATCACGTAGTATTCGCCTGGAACCTTCACACTCTTGTCCCGCTTGTTCGAGATCCGGAGGTGCTGCGACTTTTCCGGATTGATTTCGAGGCCAACTTCTTTACACCATGCTACTAACCGTTGGAGATCTTGCTGGAGGAGAACGCAGTCTTCATGTTTCTTGATTGTTCGAGACAGAACAATGTCATCGGCGTACTGCATGACCGTGGAACTGATGCTTTTGGCTAGGCTGTTAACGGCAATGGTGAAGAGGAGTGGGCCAAGAATTGAACCCTGCGGTACACCAGATGGGACAGATTGTTCCGACGAGAAATGTCCCTCAACCACGACTCTTTGGCTCCTTCCTTTCAAGTAATCAGACAGCAAACCTTTCATCTCACCATTCACTCCATGACTTGACAGGCTAGTGACGATGGACGAGTGCGGAAGCTTGTCGAAGGCTTTCGAACAGTCCAAAAGAACCACGTCTTCTTCGGCTCTTTGTAAGAGGGCTTGCGAGTATTGGTGAGCCATATGGAGCAACTGCATTTCCGTCGACCTCTGCTTTCTGAATCCGTACTGCGTATCTGAAAGTAGATTATTCTTATCAAGATAGTTACTCAGATGACTCGCCACAATCTTCTCGAACAGCTTGGATAATGGTGGTAGAAGGGAGATGGGACGAAAGGAAGAGCTTCCCTTCTTTGGTATTGGTACCACTTCGGCCTGCCTCCACGCTGTGGGGAATTCTCTTTTGCTGACGATCAGGTCGAACAGTCTTGACAAGGGATATACTACGGATGTTCCCGCGATCTTGAGTAGCTGGTTGGCTATCAGGAAGGAACCAGCAGCTTTAGCAGAGTCTAGGCGTTGGATTTGCTTCAAGATCACCGAGGTGGTGAAGTGAAGTGGCAGGCAGTGGCGTGGACAGGCAGGGTACACTTTGGAGAATTCTCGGCTGATAAACTCGGCTTTGTCTTGCGGATCTACGATGTACTTCTCATCATGACCAGGTATCGGGATAGGCGGGATAGATGCAGCGGAGGTGTTCTTCTTGACATGTTTCCAGACTGCTCGGGGATTTCTACGGGATGCTTTTGCGATGCCATAAAGACGACGATGCTTGTCAGACTGGATGATCCTTCTCTTGCTAACTTCGAGCTCCTTCCAACTTGAATAATCTGCTTGATCCCTTGTTCTTCTCCATTTCTTAAAGGCACTTCCACATCTTCGCAAGCTATCAATAGCTCTTTCGGAGAGGGAAGGACGATGAAGACGCTTGGCTCCGACAGACTTCAACTGAAAAGCACTCTTCGCAGCAGCGATGAATTTATCCTGAAAAACAGTAACGGCAACATCGACATTGCACATCAAATCAAACACTTGGCCCCAATCAATCGATGATAGTGCAGTCTTGAAAACATTGATATTCTCCCCGTCAATTTTCCACACCAGCTTTGGCTTCGTCTTGAAGTTCGGAGTCATAAGCATCAGCTTGGTTTCGATGGCTTGATGACCACATGTAGCTGAAGGTGGGTTAACGATCCTGGTGTTGCGAACGAAGCCCAGTTGGGTAACGAAGAGCTGGTCGAGTGGTGATTCGCTTCGTCCCCGCTTTCGAGTGGTGCCTTTCACTTTCTGCCAGTTTAAACTCGTTCTTCAGCTGGATGAAATCCCTGTCCCTTTCCGAATTTCCACTTGTATCGCCATCCCAGACTATCTTTGGACAATTAAAGTCACCAACTAGGAGAATATTCCGCCGTAAGAATGGTGGAATGAGCTCCATCGACGTGCGAAGCTTCGAGAAGACTTGGGCATCATAAGCTGGCGCATAAACTACTCCGATCAGGACGTTCAAACGCAAGCAAATCAGCTTGATCCACATCACCTCCACACCGTCCACTTCCAGGCTCTCCATTCTGACAGCTTGTAGCCCCTTCTTGATGGCGATGGCTACTCCTCCCCCCGCTTGCTTCTTGCATCCTTCTCGATCCTTCCGGAAGAGATTGTAATGTTCAGGGTCAGCAATCAAACAATCAGGGGTGGAGTTGTCTGCCCAAGTTTCGACCAACGCGACGATATCCGCCTTCTTCTCCTCCATCCATCTCTTGGTCTCCTCGCTTTTGCTTCTGATGCCATTGACGATTTCCGTACAAGAACGTCAGCTTCTTCCTGATTTCACCTGAAAACCTAAGAGGAGGCATCTCGCAGTCGATAAGAGAGGTTCCGAAGAAAAAATTAGAGATTTTTTATTGATATTTTTGAAGTCACGAAACGGTTGATGGCTGTGGAAGTCCATTGGCCATACTTCCTGGGGTTCGGTTTACCGATAACTCTATTAACATCCAGCTGTGGAAGCTACTGGATTAGTGGTTGTGACTTCTCCATACTTTTCCCGTTGTTGGTCATAAGCGCCGAACTGGCCAAACTTCTATCAAGCGAAACGTTCGTCCTCCTTCTCGAGTGACCAACAATTGAAGCAACTGACTGTATTCTCCCTGTTGCAGAACGTTCAACTTGCCAGTCTTCCTAACCACAGTAGCCGTGGCCAACTTCGTGATGAGCTCCTTGTTCAGCTCAGCGAACACGACAGATATGAGCACATACTCCTTCCATCGCATCCGTCTTCTGCTCGGTCGAGGTCTAAAGAACAGTCTGCCGTCTTTCAGACAAGTAAATGGACGGGCCTTACCAACAGCGTCGGCCATTGACCCGCAAGAGTCACAGCCATTTCTCGTAGAGAAACCGTGCCAAAGCTGAATCGACCAATCAACGTAAACTTCGCGTTGCTACGCTTTTTTCATATAAGCCAAATTTGATTTTAAGTTTTAGACGATATAGAATTCTAGTTTAGTTGTTATAGTTTTTATTCCCAGCTCAAGAAGACTTTCACGTACTCACTACTGTAAATGCATCAGAGCGATAAACTGAAGAATAGTTATTCCGCCTTCTTCGATGAGTCCGTGTACAACTTGCGTCCAGCTGTGGCTGAACGTCAGCTCAAAGCTCAACGTTATACTTCCAAATTCACAGAAGGGATAAGGCAGGCGGCTCGGAAGCAGAAATCGACGAGAAACACCTTGGGAGTTCCCGCAGTGGCGGCTCCTAAGCCGGACCGATATCTGAAACGTCACGCAAACAAGAAACCTGTACGTCTGCCAGGTAGCTGTTTTCTTTCGTGGAAGAGCCTCATTCGTCGTCGTATGACAGTTTGGATTGTCAATTTTCGCAGATGCACGTGAGACGAGAGTGTACCGTATCGAGCACCGAAGGGTGGTCCAGCAAAGCGAGGCAGCGGTGCAGCACTTCGACTGTCCCAATGTGCAATCCCCATGCCGTCAACCAAGATTGGGGGAAACGCAACCTGGAGGAGCTGGGGCAGATCAAGCCGAAAGAACCGAGTATGCGCAATGTCGTTTCCAGATATGGGCGACTCGGGGAAAAGATGCCGCTGTCCGGACTCATGTCCCATTACGTCTGGAAGAAAGTAAGTCGTACAGAATTTGATTAGATAGACCGATCATGCCAATTCGTAGGAAAAAGCGCAAAATAAAACCGCCCAAGGTGTCGTGAAGAAATTCGAAGAAATTACCCGACAACCTTCGTCCCTGTACTACTGTGTCGCTTGAATGAATGGTCCAAATAACCTTTCTGCAAATATTTCAGGGTTATGGCGAATGTCCTAAGTACATTCAGCGTTACAAGAAGCAGTCTATCGCCCAACACCAGCACAGCCTCGCCGCCCGGAAAGCTGCCCAGAAGGAAGCCTTGGGTGCGCAGTACCAATGCATTAGTCCGCACGAACGGCAGCAAGTCTTGGACAACCTCAAGCATCTCCGTGACGATACCATGCACAAATTTTTACTGCAGACCTTTGCTCTGGACAACCAGACCAAGTTGCGCGACTCAGTTCTGTTGGATACAGCGCTCAAGGAGTTCGAACGACAAATCGACATTGTCCAACGCCATAAAGTTATCGTTGTGAAAAAGTGCAATACTGGACCGAACGATAGTGAAGAGAATCAGCTCATCCCCACTTGAAATGACCTTTGATACTTGTAACAGCGACTAATTTGTCCGACCATCTTATTTGTCTTATTCTGAAGCAGACGACATCTAGGACTTTAACGTCTGGTTGATAACATCATCCCGCAACAAATTGATCTCACAGGTTCATGTAATTGATAGCTTTACTCGTGTATGATCGCCAGCAAATAGCTCAGCCTAAGTTGAAAAAATGCGGCAAGAGAGCCAGAGAAAAAGTTCCAAAATGTAAAACACGACTACTCCAAACAATCATCGATGTTCTTCACACACCAAGAGAAGTTCCGCAAATCAAGTCGGTCGAGCGAAGACTTGAATGCCGGCAGACTTTCGCAGCTCCTAGGCGACGGACAGAAGTATTTTTCATTGACCATTTCACAGGCTACGTGGGCAAAACTGTCAGAAACTACTTTCAGAAGGTCTAGTTCTTTGATTATTGATGTTGGCACGAGCCGAACTCTGTCTTGCAAAGCTTTTGCTGAATTCTGGCTCCTTGTCGTTGCCCGAGCAGGAAGATGCTGTGTCCTGTCAGCAGCTGTTAGCAGATGTCAATCAGGAAACCCATTCGTCCAGATCTTGAATGCATTCACCATCACGGCCTTCGCTCTCCTCTCCCACAGGTACTTCCACTGAACATCCGTCAAATGTTGACGATACTGGCTGAAGTCGCTGTCGTGTTGGCCTTTTAGGAGTCTGCTCAAGCGAATGCTCCTAAGGAAATCCTTTTGTACTTGCTCCAGTTGCCTTTGGTGCTTGTGGCTCGCAGGGTTCCACACCGAGCACGTATATTCGGTGACGAGGCGAACTAGGATCTTGTACAGCATCTGCTTGGCGGTACCAAACTGAGCCGGGAAGCATGAGCGGATGACGTGGAGGCGTTTCCGGCACTTTGCTGTCGCTGCATCAACCTGCGCAGTCCGGTTCAGTTTGTTGTCCGGTACCACGCCCAAACATGTTGACTGGCTCTCCGTCGGCATCTTCTGGCCGTCGATGGAGTAACCGTAATTAAGGACTGAAGGATATGTTGCGACTTGCTTGGGTTTTGGGCGCAGCCTGGCTCCTGCACAGTTCTCTCCCAGTTGGACCAGGCATTCTTGAAGAGCTTGACAGTCTTCCAGCTTTCCAACCATACGATTTGCTACAAAGTTATCAGCATACTGGAAAAGCTCGCACTTGACCGACTCGGAGAGCCTATTCACTGCAACAATGAAAAACAGGAGACCGAGAACGGAGACTTAGGTAACACTTGACCGGACCTCGCTGTAATCACTGTAGTAGCCTCCGACAGTTACTCGTTGGGTTCTTCCTCGTAGGTAGTGGGAAAGCAGCTGCAGCAGGTCGCCGATGATGGCATGGGCTTGCAGGCTACGGACCAGCACTTCGTGGGGGACTCGATCGAACGCCTTGGTGCAGTCGAGGAAGACCGCTTCGACCTCTTTCCTCTCGGACAACGCTTGAGACTACTGATGGAGCATTTGCAGGAGCTGCGCTTCTATCGACCTCTTTGCCCTGAAACCAAACTGCTTTGTGGTCAACAAACGGTTTTCCTCCGAAAAGCTCAGTTTTCTTAGCTAAAACTTGCTTGAAATTTTCGGACGAAGGTGGTAAAAGCAAGATTGATCTTCAGGTGGCGCCACCTTTCTTCGGCACAGAAACCACATCGGCCTTCTTCCAGGAGGTGGGATAATGCTTGGTGGAAAGGACAAGGTGGAAGAGGCGAGTGAGGGGATACACCAGGGCTAGAACAGCTGCTTTCATCAAAGCATTCGTGAGGAGCGACGAACCTGCAGCTTTCTTCACAGGCATTCTTTTCAGAACGTTCCAAACTTCCGGTGCGGATACCGTTGGCAGCCAATGTTTGCATCTTGTTACGGTTGACTGGATCCCGTGGATTGGTTGACGATGTTCCCCGCACTGGCCTTTTTCTTTCAGGAAGACGCGATGCGGTCTGCACCATCCTTTGGAAGGACATGTATTTCTCGTTGTCGCCAGGTAGAGGGATGAGTGGTAGGCTTTCGGACTTGGACGATCGCTTGACATGTTTCCACAGCACATCGGGGCATCTTCTCGACAGGGTGACGATGCTTCGGAGTTTCCTTGCCTTCGTTGCCTTCAAGAGCCTTTTGGTTTCTCTTGCACGGTCCACCCAGCAGCTGTAGTCCGTCGAATCTTTTGGCTTGGAGAGTGATGGTCGGTTCGAACTTCTCGATCCGACCTTGTTCTTCTTCTGCGAAACCGCTTCTGCGAAATTTCTACCAGCTTGGCTCCAAACGTAACGGCAGCCACATTCGAGTTAAACTCAGTAATCAAGGAATCCGCAACACCGTCATCAACCCATGCTTCAGCGAAGCATCCAATGTCCACTTCGCCTTCTGTCCACGCCTTCAGTTCTTCCGTCTTGCATTCATTCCACTCCGTTCAGATTCGCGTACCGAAGAGTCAAACGCTTCCCGAGTTCCCCATCAGAGGTCCCTTGGATGCTGGTCATTGAGATGGTGCAGCTCCGGCTAGCCCGATAGCGTTCCAGAGTTCGCCAGACCAGATAGATCTTCAGAAATACATGGCTTCTACCCCCGAGGAATCTTTCTAGATACCCTGGGGCCACAATAGTCCAAATGGGAAGGACTTGTACAAAAGGTAGACGCTGATAATGTTCCGGTCGTAGCTCGAGCGATAGACCACGCTCAAAGCTCTCTAAAAGAACGCGACGGGCTTCCTCAGAAAGTTCGGGTGGATCTCCATGGATGTTCTAACTGTACCTCTTCCCAGCGGATGAAGAATGTACGGGCTGATGGATCTGGTTTGGCAGAAGTTCTCTGGTTTCCGGCCATCCTGGGGATTAACTGATCACGGTCGTTTCAGCAACGTTTTCTATGTAAAGTCCGCTGAGTAAGGTGGATATACGGCTAAAGTCTGTGTACTGACCGGCAGGAAAGCATTTTTGATGTTTTTTCTGTTCAGCCGAGATTTTGCAAATGATTCAACTGTCCAGGATTGTGCTTCGAAGTTGAGGTACTTTTCGAGACAAGCACAGAGAGGCTTGACCAGTCAGCTCCCACCATCCACCTCCAGAGCATCTTTGAGCTCTATCGGTTCAGCTCTGGTCAGTGTGTCAGGCACAATTACTGGGGCTGTTTAGCCGCCTGTCTTGACCGCTTCCTTGCATTGAATAATAAACACCTTCAACCCCAAATAGCGCTTGTTCTTCCACGAAATTTACAGGGCAGCAAACACTTCTTTCTGCCTGTTCCATGCCTTTTATGATTGATGAAGCCTCTCTTCTTTCCATTTGAAGTTTTGATGGCCAATCGCTCATTCTCGCGTTTCGTCTCGGTCCACGGCATTTCGCACGGACATTATCTCGGTGCTTGGGGCTCCCGTACACGCTGTTTTACCTTGTCTCCGTCTTCTATTTTACTCATTCCTTCCTGCTGTCAATTATTTTCTTGGGGCTAGGCTCTGTGAGCCCCATGTTTGTCGTTGCAAAAAACTTGTCAACGAGCTGGGGCGCCACGGCTTGTCTTGCCAGTTGGGTGCCGGACGTCATTCTAGACCTTCCGCTCTGAATGACTCCCTTCATCGTGCCCTCATCAGCTGTAAAGTCCCGAACGTTCTTGAGCCCAACAGGATCCTGAGGGACGACCAGAAACGACCTGACGGACTAACGCTCATCCCGCGGCAACAAGGTAAGGCTCTTGTCTGGGATGTAACCTGTGTTGACACTCTTGCAGAAAAAAACCTGCGAGGATCAGCGGTGCAGCCCGGTTTTGCCGCCAATAAGGCGGAAGAGCTCAAGAGACACAAGTACCGCGAGCTGGATGGTCGCTACCTGTTCTGTCCAGTGGCGTTCGAAACTTTCGGTCCTTTCGGGAACAAAGCATCCAGCCTTATCCAGCAGATAGGCAAAAGAATAGCAGAAGCCACCGGCGAAACAGGATCTCTCGTTTTTGAATTTGACCATTAAAAAATTATAGTTGATGTTCTGAACCAAGAGCTCTCACTCAAGACCGCTTGTCATATAGCCAATTCTTTGCACTGATTCTTTGGATGACAAAATTGCAAGGTCTTGTCAAACAAGTGGATGAGAATGTTTTGTAATCCTCTCAAAATCTGAAAAAGTTGCCGGTGCTCGCTAACCCAGTATTGGCGGAAAGCCTTTCCCCACTCAAGTTTCCCTAAATTGGTCCAAAAGCGTTTCGGATTTAGATGGATCAATGACTCGGTTTCCGGTTGATGCTTTGAGTTGCCGAAAAAGTTTCCCAACTATTGCAAGAAACCTTGTTTTCAGGCGTGCACCCTGTATTTTGGCTCAATTCCGCAACGGTAGCTGTATCAGTGAATCAGCAAGTGATACAGACGAGCACTGCTTTTTTCCCAGAAGTGAGACTACCGTTAAACAAATTCGAATCACCAGTTCTAGTTCGAAAGGACAGAATAGAAAAATGAGTTTGTTCAAGAGGGAGAAACTGAAAAGTTCGCCTCGGATCAGCTGCGCGGCTGCACCCTCTCTACTCCTGGGTTGATTCTCGACTTCGTACAGACATTCTTTCTGGGCAAGTTATTTCTAAAGGGTAGCTACAGGAATACTAAAGTAAGAAATAAATTGTCGTGAGGACCAGCCCACACGCAGTCGAGAGCGCCGTGAATATCCTGAGGTAGTAGTTACTTGGTCCATCCGCACTGTATAATCTACGCGGTATTCAGCGATGGATAAAATTCAGAACACTTGTGATAAATCACGGTAACATTTGTCACATCTTTAATGACGAAATTACCAAAAGATTTGGGTGTGGAAGAGCCGCAGCATCTTCCCCTGTTTTACAAGCTAACTAAAAACTCAAATCCTGAGCAAGAAAGAATGCATAATGTCTTATTTGGTTCACCTATTGTAGCAGAAGCGGTAGTTTTATTGGTGTTTTTACAGTTCAGGGTTAGCTAATTATCAAGTTGATATGCGAGTGTGATCCTTGCTCGTGCCTTTTTAACCATACTGACGAACCCTTCCGGAAAAACACCATCCCATTAAAGAAAGAGGGAGTTAAGAAAAAATAGCTTGCAATTGCTTTAGCTGATCAGATGAGTGAATGCAAGGGTGGTTTCTCCTGAGTTGACCGGATAGGGATCAGTACCGGTTCAAAGTTTGCAGATCGGAGTGTCGGATGGAGAGTTACGAATTTTCGACCGAGAAGGTAGAGGAGTCGGTTTTTTCTTGTAGGCAGTGTATATGTTTATTGGACGTGAATCTCACACAACGGGCCCACGTGTGGTTCATGCAGTATGTGATATTCATGTACCATTGCCGAAGTATT
>BDGG01000001.1:106813-152469 GCA_001949185.1 Ramazzottius varieornatus
CAACAATACTTCGGCAATGGTATGTCACAGACGTAAACCAGGACCAGTGACGGCCCATTGAATTCTAATTCTGTTTAGCAGGTGGACATCAAATGTCTGGCGGTTCCGTACTGTCAGCTCGGGTTGGGTTGCACTAAAGAAAGCCGAAGAGAGCTTTTTGTTGTATTCTCTACTCGGTCCATATCCAAATTCATCCCGGCCCGATTATCGGTTGGGCTCCCACGCCGAGGCCAGACAGATGAATCTCCAACTGCTAAACAAATTAAGATTCAATGGGCCACCACTGACCAAGATTACCCCCACAGTGCACCCAAACTGCTCTGCAACAGACCAGGACTAATCCCCAATGTTATAAGGTTCGGAGGCTCGTCAGAACAAGGCACCCTAATTTAACGCTGTTGCATCACCCTTGAAACCTGATACTGTTGAGTGTTGACGAGCCAGGTAACCGGCGTATTCATTGCAGTGTGCACGTATACACTTCTCTACACCTGTAGAGACACAATCAACTTGGCGAAAACTACGACTAAAATTTTTAACGCTTGTTGATCGATCCTTACGATGACGATTTTAGAAAAGAACCTTATTGAGTACTTTCTAGACGTAAGGGTTACTGTAACGCTTCTTCAAATTCGCGAAACACGTCATAATACGCGCGAAACATCCCCCGGGGGTTGGTCGGGTATAGCCACCGGAACGGGGTTTAACTCCACGCGTACGATCACGTGATTCGCGAAGTTCAAGAAGTATTACAGTACTGTTCGCTCAATAGGAATGACCAGTTTTTGGTTATCTCTATCAGACTAAAGGCTGTACCAGTGTTGTATCAGTTCGTGGACTGGAACGCTGTGATGGCAGTTCTTTCCTATTCCAGTTCCGCCACTGGAATAGGAAATGAAACGTTTTTCGAGGAACTGAAACTGGAATTGAAAGAACTGAAACAGAAGTACTGGAACTGGAACAGGAGCTGGATTTTTGGGAGGACCAGAACTGAGACTACGGATCTGAATTCCAGTTCCTGCCGCATTGTCCACATGAGGGTAGAAACGCGATGAAGCACGTTATGACCCATTCTGACATACATGCAGACTACTTGGAAGTCGAGCAACAAGCCAAAAGGCAAAAGAAAGCTAACACATGCGACAAACATGGCGGAACTTTATAGATTCTATTTCAGTTCTTTTGATTTCAAGTCCCGTTCCGGCACTGGAATTGGAACAAGAACTGAGATTTCGCACCGAACAAGTACTGAAATCAAAAAGAATTGAAATGGAAATTTCGCAACTGGAATAAGAATAATAACTAGAATTCCTAAGGTCGGAGAACTGGAATAGGAACTGAAACCCCAAAACAGAAGCTGACGCAACACTGGCTGTAACGCTAATTAACGTTCTACGATGAAAGAAGCGTTTTTAGGATTTCTGATAGCTTCGAGAAGTGATCGTCACATTTTTTCCAGCTTGTTCATAGCTTCAGCTTATTACACAAAAGCAGTGATTTCAGACGCCTGCGAACGACGCTACAGAACTTTCCCGCCCGGGGTGCTTCTGCCCCATTCTTCAATTTTTCGAGACAGTCGTTTCCAACACAATGACAATGAGCGAATCTACAGTAACGCTTCTTGAACTTTGCGAACGGACGTCATAGTAAGTGGACGCAATATGCATCATTTCACCCGGAAACTCGACGCGCACTGTGACGTCGGTTGGCGCAGTTCAAGAAGCAGCACAGTACTACTCCAATTCGCGCGGTCCCGACAACTCTATGAAAGTGCGGAAATTTAGTCGATTTTTTCAGGACAAGGTAGTTTAGATACTCGCTGTATCTGCGGAGTACGTCATCGTACACGAGAAGTACAGCCGCAGACCGGTTTCACTGCCTGCGCCACTCCCTACGGGGGTGCATCTTAATTAAAAATAGAATCAAATTTAATTTTGGTTAACGTGGCCTGACAACTGCCTTCCCACGACATCGCCCTTCCTCCTTCGTACTTCATACTGTTCCATGTCGGATCATATTTTTAAGGATCACTTAGTTTCTCGCACTCGATATCGATTTCCTCATCTGTACTTTCATCCTCACTGTACAACGTAGCCTTCATTCTCCTTGCTCATGTTCACACTGACGAGCAAATTTCATTTCATTCGTTTTTTTCTCGTGTCCCCACACGAGAAGAATATTTTCCACTTGCCCACCCTACATTCTATTTACTCATTCCCCGCTTAGTGAAGGGGCATTCGGATTCCCGTCGCATCCGAATCACGAGCGCCTCCATTCCGGCAAAATCACTTCCGCGTTCGTTCAGTAAAGCCCGGCCACGCTAGTCAACGTACATGAAGGTACTGCGCCGACGCAGCGCATATTCACAGTGCGGTAATGCTTCATCAATCTCTCGCATTTCGCCACAGTACGCATAGCCTGTTCGGGAATGGGTACGCGTACAGTACACGCGTGTTGTGACGAATATGCGTGAGATTGATGAAGCACTACAGTATATGCAAGCAACCGTCGAGAGTTCAATACGAAAAGATTTACGAAAAAACTGAAACAGTGCGATTCAGGAAAAAATAAACGTCAGGTGGAGCAACACCATGGGAAGGTAGACCTGCGCGAGCGATAAACCGTAAAGGGTACTTTGTCCTATAGGCGCATTCGTAAGAAATGGTCAGAAGCTCAATCTGGAAACTTCTATCAAGCCCGAAATAAACCGAACCTTAGAGTGCTCAGGTGAAAACAAGTACCAGGTGGAGCAACACCAGGAAAAAATAGAGCTGAGCAACCTACACACCATGGCCGGTACTTTGTCGTTGGCCTGGATAGGCGTCCAGGCCGGGTGGAGACCATGGCAAGGTGTCCCTCCCGTTGCACAATGGCCTGTCACACATGCACACCTCGAACCTTTTGACAGTCAGAGAGTTATAATCATAACCCAATATCCTCATCGGTAGTTTGTACAGATCTTCCACGTAGACGTTCTGCATAAATATACGAGCTGTCGACCGGAACTTAGCAAGGTCGGCAGGTGACGTGCATCTGTCTTTCTCCATAGGCCAGCCAGAATAGAACTCGCTGTGCACCGTCGCTAAAGACCGACAGTACTTTGCTGTGGAATCTGCAAGGCGCAAGACAGATAAAAACGAGCGACCCCTGTGCTTGTTCGCCACAAAACAACAATTCGCACACAAAAGAGCGCATTTAAACTGGTATTGGGTCCACTTCAACTTCTATTAAGGGGAGGTTATCGTGTATTCTGGCCCTCTCGCCAAACAATTAGATACGGGAGACCAACAAGTCGGCTCATCTAAACTATAAAACTTTTGTGGTATTTGGCCAGACTGAGCTATATCGAGTCGAGCGAGAGAGCGCGCCGACCGATACAGAAAGAATATGAAGGTACTCTCGCCTCGGTTACGTGCACAGACAAACCCCATGCTTAGAAAAACACATTCTTCTCGTATCGGCCTGCGAACTCACGCTGCAGGTGTTTGTTTGGAGATACTATTGTAACCGCGCGTACACCCGGAGACGATCGCAGTTCGCCGTGCACTTGCAATTGGATGGAAACCCAGTTTTTTCCACACTTTCGAACGCAAAACAAACCAGTACATTCGCGCAGGTTCTCGCGGTGAAAGCACAGTGAGGCACATTGTCTGAATCGTGCGGCGCACCTCACCTCATTTGGACGGTGAAACCTCCTCCATCCCTTTTCTTTGATGTGTTCATAAGCCTTTTTCGAGACTGCATGCGTGATCGTGAGCAATGCCCAAATTCGATTTCAGAAATTTTATCGGGTACCAAGAAAACTGATCCCCAGTTTGGTCAAGTGAATGCAAATGTCACGTCGAGTAACTGGAGGCGAAGCAAGAGGTGCTCAACCGACAGACAGTGGACAGTACCTGGTTCTTGGCTTGAGAAAGAGCTGGATGGTACCGTGTCCTGATCGTTGCACAAAGGCGTATCGCACGTGCACACTTTGAACTTTTCGATGGTCGCAGGAGGATAAACAAAACCCTCTGCGATCACCATTGGTTTGTACACATCTTCCCAATAGCCGTTCGTCTGGAAAGTAGGAATCGTCAGGAACTTAGGGAAGTCGGCAGGGGACTGACATTTATTTTTCTCCACAGTCCAGCCACCGTAGAGCCCGCTATTCACCACCTCCAAAGTTTGACAATACTTCTTCTGTTTCTCTGCAAACCGCGAAACAACCGTAAAACCAACGACCCATGTGCGCGTTCGCTGTACAACAGAAACGTGCACACAATGCAGCGCATGTGCTGTGGAGCATTGCCCATCGTCGAAAGATACCCAGCTCTTCCGTTCCAAAGCTCATATTTCGTTCCGACATTTCATCTTTTATCGCGCTTCGAACGACAGCTAAACTATTTGCATACACAAGTTGTGGTGTACGATTGGGAGATCACACAAAATTCAAGTTGGCGCGGCTTGGTCCACATTTTATGGCAAGCCGAGGGATACTGCACATGTTGCCATCGGCAAAACTCGCTGTGATTTGTCGAATATGGTAAAATTTATGGCCATAGAAAGCAGATGGTCAAGCAGAAAAAGAGTGCTGGGACGTTAGATATGAGCTTTTGAACGGAAAAGTAATGACACTCCTCAATACCAGCAGACACTGTGCATTGTAACTCTTTGCACTGCCTTTTTCTGCGCTTAACGACAGCAAGTTTTCTTCAGTCTCCGGTATTGGGACTCGGAAACGTCAGCACGTGCTTCTCGTGAAGGCACATTTGATCACTTGCATTACTCCACTACAGTCAGTTGGGTCCACCGGTTCGTCAATCTCTGCATAGTTTACCTGCTCGCACTGGTAGCAAGTCAGCTTTCCTGCAACGCGGAAAATTTCAGCGGACCGCAACGGCTGCTTTAGATGTAAAGCTGATCGTTTTCCTTCCTATTTCCGATACTGCACGCGGGAGGACTGCTGACCTAGGGTAGGGCTGACTCAACTGGGTCACTCGACATCTTCACTCGGTATCGACCCCACAATACCCTAATGTGTCCAAACCGTGACGACGGATAGAGAAGTCGAGGCATGATAAACGTTAGCTAGGAGCTACGGTAGTACCATTTCCAGGCTGAAGCTCTTGCACTCATGTATTTCTCGCGGACGAGGATGGAGGCTTCATGTTCATGAATATTCTGAACAAGTCTGTTACTACTGCTCACTATTTAGACAGTTTAGTTGTTTTACATCCCGCTGAGCGATGTATGGGCGGCCGTATTCAGGCACCCCTGGTCTGCCTTAACAAGATGCGGTGAGCTTATCTGGCTCTGTCAGAACATGCAATGTCGCTATTCGAACGAATGGAGGCAGATTAGAGACTTTACAATTTATCTAGAAGAATCAAACAAACGACAACGGATTTCGAAAATGATGGATTATAAAGCATTCTCCAGAACCGGTGAAAGGTTGTGAAACGCGATCCAGTTTGAGGAAAACGGTAGAATAAACGATTAATCTTGGCTGTGGTGGTTTGGTTGTTTGTGATTAGCCCACCAAGTTAAAATAGAGCTGGCTTAATTCCAGTTCCGATTGATCGTCCTGAGTGGTCGCCCTGCACTTCACGGGAACCGATTAGGCTTTCCAATGCCAGCCAAAGTAGTTCGATAAAGTCTGAATCGACGGAGAATTCTTTTCTTGATCCACAAACGATTCCCCACCCTTCGTTTCGTGAATCGGGAAGCAATTACTCATTTTCAATTTTTAAACATTTCTGATTGCAGTCGTTTGGGCCAAACTGTCGACTGATCAAACCATCTTCACAAAACGCAAGGTCTCTACTAATCCAGGCAACATTGCGTCCATCAGAAGTGGTAATTTTCAGCACTGTTGGGCGGTGACATGTTAGTATTTTTGGTTCGACAAGGAAGTGTCAAGGTCGATGTCCTAATTTATATATACGGCTATCCATTTATTTCCACCGTACGCTCTCGCGTTCGCCTAGTTTCAGTCTGAATTAGTTCAAACTTTGCCAAAAATTCAAGAATGTTGTCTAGCTGTCGCCAACGTAGTCGGTTTTCCAGTTTACTAGTTCAGAATTCGTTTTCTTCTTGCAATTTTCATGTCGCCTGCATGTTTTCATGATGCGGCTCATTGCTTAGCAAACCAGCAAACACTTCAGGCAGCTCCATTCCCGACGTCTATGTGCGCTGTTACATAGATCTTCTTGTGGTACTTTTCCCGATGGTTTCATGCGATGAACTCAACGAGGTTCGTCCCAGTTCCGTCCACTATTGATACTTGGTGGTTCAGACCTAACCGAACTTCGCCTATGTTTCGCTGATCTAATGCTTTTGAGGGCAATGGTTTCCCAGTGGACCGAACTTCCCCGAATTCCACATTCGAAGCTGCAGAGAGTGATCGGTGGGCTAGATCAAAGTGAATCCGGCAGCGGCTGAGGCCGCGACACTCTTTGGCCTGTTAGTTAAGGTAAACGGGGAAAGGGGGGAGGGGGGCGAAGGTGAAACTTTCGACTTCGTAAATTCGAAAGAACGAGAAACGTATGACAGTCAAGCATCAAGTTATAAGAAGAAAACCGCTCGCAGGTCTTTGCATTCTGACCCTTCTCAATTTTGACCGCAACATCGACACTCGACAGTACTGCTTGCACCGTACACTGCGAATTTCTTATAGTTTTGTGTTTGGTATCAACCGATACTTCTTTCGGCTATCCGTAAAGAAGAAGAAAACCGTACGATTTGATTTGAATATTTCATCCAACGAAGTACATTGCGGGATGGTCACTGTTTCCATCTGATCGTCTGAGGGGAAGTAGAAAGCAAGGCTCCCTACTAACTTCGCACTGTCTCTCTGCATGCACCCTTCCATCGTCTCATCCAGCCGCGGTTCATGTGGTGAGTGAGCGGTTCCCTAGCTATTTGCGATAAATGCAAATTTTAGTACTGTAGTTTTCTGGCCTTAACCAAGTTTACCGCTGCGAGAGTGGCTTTGGTTAGATGTTTCCGGAAAGCTTGGTGCCACACTTTGGCGGAATCAGGCTGACCGAACGACCGAGTTCCAGAACTTCCGCGGTACCCGAAAAACCGTTGGACAGAACATACATACTGCTCGAATTACTCTGCTAACTTTGCAATTCCTCTGTTGAATACCTAGCTGGAACGAAATCTCGAGGAAAGAATTTCAATTTTCTCGAAATCCTAGCCTCATTTGTGAAACAGTTTCATCGAGTGAATATCGACTTTGAGCTGGCACACCGAACACCCAATCTTCTAAAAATCTGGTTCTAGATCGGTCTGGATCGGTTCGCTAAAAGTCTAAGCCGGGAAAGCAGTACTTCCAGTAATTAGTCGACTGTTTCTGTTTTCTGCTTTTTCGGCTCAGATTTACGAAAGACCGAAAATATTGATGTTAACGTAAGGGTATTCCGACTTGATCTATTTTTGATGTAATAAGCTGGGGCTGCCGGATTTCTAACATAATCTTAATAGACATAGTAATATGCCACGACCTGGGAGCATCTGATATGATGTCAATATATCGACTTGTTTCGTCGGGTTCTTTCTCACTCCCAACTCTGTTTTGGTGTTACGGAAGCCACGGAACTGTTCTCTATAAATTATTTTGTGAAAGAAAAGACAACAGAGCGTTCGGAAACGCAAAACCGGACCTGGAGAAACGGGCAGCGTCACACTCAGGAATGCTCATTGTTAGTATGTACAGTAGGTGAATCGTGAAACTCATATTCCTACACTGTTCAGTCAAACGAAGCGTGACAATCAATCTATTACCCTGAACGTTCATCAATGTGCTCTCACGTGCAGGTGCATGATGCGTTGAGATCGAACCTAGCAGCGCACAGTGCACAGTCACGAGCTTTCAATGGCGCAAATCAAGCGTTATTCTAATCAAACCGAAACCGAAATCGCAGTTAGTAATTGTGATATGGAGCGCCCTGCGAGTTGATTTAAATATAATATCTTCAGCTCTGGCTCCCAGCTAATTTAATACCAATAAGTATCCCACCTCGATCGAGGTATCTAATAAATATTAATATGTTATGTCAGATGCAAAAAGCATCTAATAAGTTCTAATTAAATATAATGTTTATATATGCCAACATCACTAACAGAAAAGTGGCTATACTAACGAGCTTGGTTACGGTTTCAAGACATTGGTCTTCAAGCGCGAACGTCAGAAGACGCGACAAACTTTCCATCTTTCGAATGTTACTTTATACAGTATCTGATGAAAAAATTCGGTTTGAAATCAAACAACATCGAAGTTTTTTTATGGTTTGAATTTGCGCACTTGAACGTTCCCTCGTGAGTCCACTATGTTTAGAGCGAGCCTACGGGATCTTCTCTGTCCGAACTGACCATAACTTTCAATACTTACACTGCCGCTCTTCTGCGCTACCCGTTTCCGTTTCTCAACGTTATCATCGACAAGCTGCGAGCGAGTCGAAGGCGAAGCGAACAGCTTGTAGAGTATACTATTCGTAGACTATTCATAGACAAGCTTGAGCTATGCGGTCTACGTGCCATATTGATCCATCGGTAGACACATATTTGACTGCCACTCTTTCTCCTGGAGTGGTTGCACCAGGCTATTAAATTCTGGTCGGTAGCACCCGACGATGGCGATTTGCGATGCGACGGCGGTAAACATTGTCACCGTGATGAAAACAACGCGAGCTTGAGTGTTCTGCGACAAGCTTGCTATCGGTAAAACGATAGCGTTCGCTCCATTTCCGCCGCCTAAAGCCTTGGTATCCGCAATCTGACGTCATAATCCGAAGCGTCCCGTTGCGGTAGGCGGAACGGTAAAAATGGCCTGGTTTCTGCTCCTTTCGACTGAATATTAGCTTTGGTCATCTGATTAAGTTTCTTCAAGCATGCTTGCCATCAGACGGTAGAGAAACGAAGTCCATGGCCATACGTTTTGCTACTAGGATGGGTCATTAGTGAGTCGGGGGACCCATCGACAGGCATCCGAACTCCTTGACGATCTTTTGACCAAATACCGTCGTACGATGGCTTGAAGGTAACGATGAAGCCACTCTCCACCCATTTTCGGTGACTTGTAGAAGATACCGTCATCGAATCGTTACTGTCGAGCGCGTCCGACCAGAAACTAATACATCTCCCAGCTAAAATATATCGTGGTTGAGGGTGCTCCTTACCCTTATCTGTCAGGAAATATAGCGAGTACTACGAGAGTATGATCTGCCGACGATGTCAAGGTTTGAATGCAGCCAAATTACAACTAGCAAGGGGTACAACCCTAGATAATCCCCCTCAGTGTCCCCGTAACTGGCAAAACCATTAACCACTATATCATGTTCAACCTGTACGCAGGTGCGTGAAAGAGGCTACATAACAATGCACTGTATTTAGATTCAGGGCAAGAGGGCCAGCCAATGGGCATGCGTTTGGCTCTGAGTCCGCCCCAAAAAGTGCCATCACGTGGGTGGCCAAACTTAACATTGCAGCTTTTCGATTAAAAACGCCTCGCTCGGCTTAATGATGAAATACTGCAAATATTCGCTGCATCCGGCCATCCGCGCAGTACCTACACGTTCGTGACGATGTAACCCCCATAGGGGGTCGCGCATTCCGTGAAACGGGACCGGGGCTGTAATGCTTCGTGAACTTCGCGAAGCACGTCATGATATGCGTACAGTTGAACCCCAGTCCGAAAATTTGGCCCTACAGGGATGTTCCGCGCGTATGATGCACTGCGAAGTTCCTGAAGCATTACAGTACTTCACTTGTACGATGAGGTTCCGCGCGGATGCAGCGAATATTTACAGTTCGGAAACTCATATGGGTCGATTGGGTTGTAGATCTGAATTCAACGTCACTCAGCCGAACGTTGCCATAACAGTTTATTGAAGTGTGAAAAATGCGTCGTTTCCAGTAGTCGCATAACATTAATCAATGTTGCGTTACGTCAGGTGATCATCGGAAGGGATACATTTTTACATTATACGGTTTGCCTGTTGGGCAAGTCGTAGATCTGGATGATATCTTCCTTTCCCGGCAAACCATTTTTTATGGCCGCTGCTGCACCTGCGAACTCACATTGCAAGTTGATCTGCGTATGTACCATTTCAACTGCGTACATATCAACTTACAATTGCATTTCGCCTTGCACACGCCGGCGAATAAATTCAATTTCAAGTCCTGCGAGCTTCCAAATGCAGTATAAACCTGCATTTTACCGCCACGCATTCGTGCGCAACGATCAAACATTCAGTCTGAGAGATCTGATCAGGTACAACGATAATTGAACCTTGTTGTGCTCAAGACCATTGCTGGGTAGAGGCATGACAAATGGGGAATCCAGGCACCCAGCACATACATCACGGTTGTGGGAGTGGAGTCTAGCCAAGCACTGTTGTCCATTGACAGCGAATTTCGCTGGAATTTACGGGGGGCTGTCTGGTCCCGTGAAGCGGATTAAGTCGGTTATCAGTAAATTTCGCCTGTGTGACGTAAAATAGGGAAAATCAACGGTGACCGATTCATTCGCGTCAGTTCGACCAAAGTGTTATTTTGACTTCCGATCGGAACCTGCCGTTACTTTTCAGTCATACTTTTCAGTCATACTCAGGCGAAATTGCCTGCCTTTGCGTGACGTAATAACAGCAGCCTATGCCGGCAGTCACATGACAAATTCCCACTTGTTATGCCTCTAGTGCCAGTCGAGGAACACGAGAGAACCAAGACCTATCCGACCGATAGTTAATCCGCGGTACCTGGTTCTGGGTGTGGAGTTGTAACGGCCACAGTGGTGGACGGCACCATGTCGTGATCATTGCACAAAGGCGTGTCACACATGCACACTTCGAACTTATCAACGGTCGCGGGACGATAACGGAAGCCCAATTCTTCGACTGCACTTCTGTACAGATTTTCCAAATGGCCGTTTCTTCCAAATGACGGAGCCGCTGACCGGAACACTTCAAGGTCGGCAGGCGACTGGCATTGATTCTCCACGACAGTCAGACAACCCGGGGAAAACTCGGTGTTCACCGACTCCAAAGGTCAACATGACTTGTATTGCCTCCCTGCAAACCGCAAAACAGAGATCGGAACCAGCCGCCCATGTGAGAGTTCGCTGCAAAGGAATATTTTGCACGCAGAGCTGCGCAGTCAGTGTGGAGCAGTAGATACCAGCATCAAGAGGACATCTACTCGTGCTTTTCCGATCAGGAATTATTTCTGTTCCCACGACACTAAATTCCAACCGCACTTAGAGGTAAAGTCGGACAGCTGTCCACAATGATACAGGAGACTAAATCAAAATCAACAAGTTATGTGGACACGGTTCTTCCCTTCCATTCAAACCGTAACGAATTCGAGCTGCATGTCGGTGAATGCATGTCTGCTGCATGTCTGCTGAAACAAATAACTTTTTCTTCTTTTGAAGAAAAAGTTATTTGTTTGAATAAAGCAATCTATCCACTACTCTCTTAGCTAGCGTAGCCAACCCGGTTTGTTCCATGGGCCACGAAAAAACTCACTGTTTTGATATAATTTCTAAAAATTTCTAAAATGCATTCGTTTCTATCCACTACTCTCTTAGCTAGCGTAGCCAACCCGGTTTGTTCCATGGGCCACGAAAAAACTCACTGTTTTGATATAATTTCTAAAAATTTCTAAAATGCATTCGTTTCTATCCACTACTCTCTTAGCTAGCGTAGCCAACCCGGTTTGTTCCATGGGCCACGAAAAAACTCACTGTTTTGATATAATTTCTAAAAATTTCTAAAATGCATTCGTTTCTCGAAGCGGTTCGCTTCTGGATTTATTCGTTGAGCTTTGCAATGCCCACATTGATAGACAGCGTGCAATGAGAACACTTATGGCTTTCCTGCTCTTACCGATTGTCAATGTTGCATCAGGGATGAAGGCATGCTTGAAGGTGACCGAATGTTTCTCTTGGAAGCAGAACTTGTCGGCTGCGCATGTTATCACTTTCATGTTTCCACTACAGTCAGTTGGTGTCCGGAAAAGGGCTGCTTCTGTAGCCCTCAACTGCGAGGAGATTTCTGAGCACTGGTAACAAGTTAGCTTCGAGGTGGGAGCCTCCATCGTTGTCAACGTTATTGCAACAAAAATACATGCCTCCATGCGCTTAGCATTGGCAACACGAAACCGAACATTTCGGCAGCTTTCACAAAGGCTGCTCTAGAGATAGAGCTGACTGTTCTCCCTATTGTGTTCGGTGCTGTAGGCCGCGCTGAGGACCGCAAGGCGAGGGAAGTAATAGCCCATTCTAGGCGTTCGACCACATGCTCATTCAGTATTCATCACACGTCCACCCTGACGGCTCGTGTCCAAGCTATGACACGCTTCGCGTGGTTTCGAAACTGAGCACATTCTTCTATCACGGTTACGTGCGTGGAGATACATTTTTTCCCCGCATCCACCCGCGAATTTGTACTAAAGGTATACGCGCGCTTGTACCATCTTCACCGCGCGTATAATCACATGAACGTCCATAACTTCTACTGACCAACAATTCTCGTCGAGCGCGTACGAATAATGGTAATTCGCCGCGCACATGCCCGCGAATGAGGCCGGTTTTTTCAACGCAGTTAAACGCAAAACAATAGTTGTTCGCGCATGTCACTGCGGTGGAATTACGCGGATGTTTCGAATCGAACAGCGGACGACCCCAAGTGTGTTCGCGGTCGCTGGGCAGTGCGCTGGTCGTTTGGTCGATGCCTGCACTCTCTATCTGGTCGATGCGTTTATAAGCCTCTTGCAGCACTATACAGTACACACGTTTGTGAGCAATGGTCAGAAATCCAGTTCAAGTTCAGTGCAGGTAGGAAGCATGCTGAATCTCAGTGTGTGCTTGTGAATTCGAACGTCTGGTCGAGCAACAGGCGAGAACGAGATCAGCGTAGCCGCCAGACATTGGACTGTACCTGGTTCTTGGCCTGGGTGCTCACTGCCAAAGTTGTGGGTGGTATCGTGTCCTCGTTGCACAAAAACGTGTCACACATGCACTCTTCGAACTTTCGGACGGCCACAGGAGGATACCAATAACCCAACGGCATCACTGTTGTTTTGTACAGATTCGTCAAAGAGCCCTGTTTCAAAAATGCAGGAGTCGTCTGGAACGTAGATAGGTCGGTAGGTGACTGACATTTGTTTTTCTCCACGGTCAATCCACTCTTGAACTCTTTGTTCGCCCAGGCCAGAGAGCGGCAAGCTTTGAATTCCCCCTCTGAAAAAGCGCAAAACAGATGAAAACCAATGACCAGTATGAGCGTTCGTTGCAAAGCAGCAAATCGCACACAAAATAGTGATTTAATGTAAAGCAGTGGCCACTAACATTGAGACTGGACTACATGCACCTGTCCTAATTGTTAGCTGGGACAAAACGTTGGCCAATGATTTCGAAACGGCAGCTTCGCAGTTCACATCATGTCAGAGTGGTGTAACGCGGAGCCGCCGTTTCCAAATCACAGACTAACAGTTTTGCACCGGATAACAATTATGGCAAGCGCTTGTGGCTATATTCGTACTTTCCCGTTCAAAATTCCGTTCCTCGTTGCGACACTGTGGTTTTAGTGCACGCCAAGTTAAATTAGGGCCCTTCTAGTGCAGTGTGGAAGATGCATTGTTAATCTACAGGTGCAAGGTTTTGACTTGCTCATGGGTTCACAAGTCAACACCCTTAGCAGTAGCCTCATGGACGCAATTGTATCACTAAATTAAACTGTACTTGCGGAGATGTGTTTTTCACGCTGCACTTACTGTGCGAGGGTGTTGATGTTTCCAGCAAAACTAAGCACAGATAAAGTTACCACCTTCCGTTCGTTTTACGACTGTAGCTAAGGCTTGCTCTGGCCGTTTCATGATGAAAGGGATGGACACAGTTTGCTTTCCGGAGCTCGCTTATTTAGGAAAATAGGATAGCTGGAAATACGGTGGCCAACATTGAGAAGCATAGTGGCTACCCGACTATTCAGTGTTGATGTCAGCTGTTTCGCTTTTGAGTAACTTCGCAGCTCATTTTATCTGCAGCCGGACTTTCAACTGGAGGTCGTAGCTTCAGGCAATCGTATTCCGCAGACGTAGTTTAGAAACCGCATAATCGATTACTTCAATATGTCTGCTATGTGTCAACCGAAAGAAATGTCAACTGTCGTGGTGATGCTCGCGCACCTTGAGATTTTAATTCATGAAGCTGGTCGGGCGTGCGCGGAAGTGGCCGGTCTGTCAACCTACGAATAGAGCGGCCGGAGATACCAGGCATGTGGCTGCTGGTTTATAAGAGGTTGCCTCTTGGTGCCAGGCGGGCGCCAATCTGTACGATGATAAGTGCGCTCAGGAGAAAGGAAGGACAATAGCCAGAGCATCCACACTGATCAACGCTCACCGACCCGCGGAAAAACGCTTCGCAGGCACAGGGTGGAAGCTGATTGGTCACGCCTCTCTGTGTCCGCCTTGAAAATCAAACACCCTTTGACGCGTGTTCCTGAACAGTCAGCCCGTTTACAACTCAAAATCCATCTGGAACTCCCGGATGTACAGAAATTATCTCTTCGGCAGCTGAATGTTTGGTAATTTTAGCGCTAGTTTCAGTGGTCGGGACAATCAAAAGTTTTTGAAATCGGTACTAAAGTCATCTAATGCCATGTGTAATTTTAAGATTGCTCGAACCACATTGCGGGTCGCCACTCGAAAATGATGCGCTAACTACAGCCCGTTCAAGCAAACTTTTACCTACTGTTTTCTAATGTCGAAAGAATCAGGATCGAATTTTTATGCCTGTTAGCTTAAAAGTTAGGGTGTGACTATTGTCACCGCCCAAACCGCCTAATCGCTATTGCCACCGCCTCGAACCGCCCAAGAGTCTATCGACACCGCCTTTGATTATTATTAATGTAATCGATTCGAAACCGCCTTCTTGAAAAACTTATGCCCCCGTAGACGAGGAAGAAAGAGCTCTGATGGTCTTACCAACAGAAAAGCCGACATGGTCATCACTGTTGACCAGTCCGTAGCAATACGCAACTGTCTTGGCAGCATGCATAACCGGTCAATTCGTGGCTGAAAAGGCTGATCTAATGTTTCTCTGTTGCAACATATTTCGTGTTCTTCCCCTTGTCAAATTTCAAGAACGATTTACAAAAGGCGGTGACGTTAGATTTAAGGCGGTTAAATTTCGGAAAAAGGCGGTACTATCAGCGTTTTAGGCAGTGACTATAGCCATTTCCTAAAAGTTATAGCCCTGTCAATAAGCTACGAGAATTAACCGAAAGTAAGTTCATTAGAACATTCTCTGTGCGCAGGGAAGAGATTGTTTGGGTGCGCGTAGTCATCCGAACAAACTTTCCTTTGCAAAATTTTAATCCAGCTGTGCCCAGGCTGATCAGTTAGAGACAGACTCTGGCATACATAGTACTGAGTGAACTACTCTATCTGCATGTTTTGTAACAAGTTGAGTCACAATGCGGCGTTCAAGAAAGATCTAGGTTTTAGTGTTGAAAGTTTGCCTTGCCAGTTGGTTTGCCGATTACGGGGCATTCTATGGCCACGCGAGGTCGCCCGGTCGAGTAAAAGCAGGCTTTCTTACAGGGTTTCCAAGCCGACTTGCTACCACCTAGAACTTCGACGTATAGAAAATACGGATTGCTTCATTTTCCTCGGATCCAGCACACTTTCCACGGACCGTCTCAAGCAGATTCCATTGGGCACAAGTGAGTTAACAAACGCCGAGAGATGGTTTGAAGAAAGCAATTAGTATGACTTCCGATAGGGAAGACTTTTCGCCACGATCCAAGCGTGCTCTATGGAATTCCAGGTGCGAGCACTGATTCCCGAAAAAATTTCAAAAGATATAAAGATATCTGACTTGACTCTAAGCTTAGGATAGATTGCAGAAACGATAAACAAACTTCGTGAATGGAATTGAACCCATCAAATTTGGCTATTTCCCCGGGAAATCCTTTTCCGGGGAAAAATAATGGCTCTTGTCTTGAACGGAAGGTTTCTGCTATTGAACACTTTCGTCGCGCTCAGTTTCCGTGTTCCAGTTATTGTCGCAGAAGTTATTGCAAGATCTTGATGCAAAACTGAATAAATAACTTTCGGAAAGAGCCTGAAAACTGCAAAAGTTAGCGTATTTTTATCTTTACGCCTTCCAGAGGTTTATGTCAATTCCGACTTTCCCGAAGCAGATTTTTGGCCAGTAATTCAGGAGATTGCGTATGGGTTGCAAGTTCAAGAAAACTAAGCTTTAAAGTTGGGCTTTGAGCATATCGCGAACGGCTTTTGAGTCATATGCGGCAGCAAGCTGGCTTAGCCATCCTGTGTTAGACCATACTGTACATAAAAAAATCTGAAAATCAGAGTGTCGGAACAAAAAATTGAGCTTTTGGTGGATACTGTAGAGTAGGGCGTCCTCGGTATTGATATACACTAGCTAGTGGTTCTAACCACTGGAAAGGCCGAGCAAAGGAGGCAAACCATTGTAGAGCGAACACTTTTACTTGTGACTCACAGTACGGTTCCCCAGTAAAATTTTTAATCGCCCCGATCAAGTGGCGTGTCTTCTTTCAGTACTGTGTTTGCGATATCTGAAAGAACGAAGAATTTGGTCGTCCATTGAAATCTCGACAGACTTAAAAGGCCTCGCTTCGCTCGGCCTAAATATACAGATACCAGTATCTGCATGTACCAGATTTCTTCGCGTACCAGTAGTCATTGATGCGCCACTGAGATATACATTTTTTAACGTAACCATGTGCTTTTCGTGATAGACATCTCGTCCGCTTCGCAGAATACCATTTTCATTTTTCCACTACAGTCAGTTGGTTTTGGCGAGACCGCTGTGTCTTTGACGTTTATCTGCGTGCTCGTTTCTGAGCATTGGTAGCAAGGTAGCTTCGGAATCCCTGCAACAAAATACAGACGTCAATGCAATTATCACTGACAACAGTCAACAGGATTTCTGTAGACCTCAACGGCTGCCCAAGATGTAGAGCGGAATGTTTGTAGTGTGATATTTGGTTGCTCGTTCACTTTCGGTACCGACCACACGACATTGGGTCTTGTCAAAACTACGATGCGCGTCGCGCGAGTCAGAAGTAGAGATTACTTTCACTGCGGTCACATGCTCGGAAAAATTCAGTGCGCCGAGAAACACTCTGCGGACTTAGTACGTAAAAGCTGCAAGTATATGCGGGGAATCACTGTTTTGGGGTGAACGCTTCGACGAAATGGATCTTCGATAGAAAAAACTAGTTACATGTTTCATGGCGGTCAAGACCATTGCATACAAAGTGCCGATGAATAAACATTCGCTCTTTCGGCAGTCAGAAGGTCAAACTATGGCTTCGGCTTTCGGGATCGAACTGATAATCGGGCTAGGGCGAATTTGATTACGGCCCGAATAGAGAATTTCAGAATGGAAATACTCGGTACGGATTTTTTTCAGTGCAGTCCAACCCGAAATGACGGCTCTGAACATAGAAATTTGAATTTCTGACTGCTGAAACTAACTAAAATTGTTAGGGGCCACCACTGGTGTCAAGTATCTTTCTGCACCCTAAGGGAATTTCCGAACGGGACGTCTACCTATGTCAAAAAATCAACCAGAAGCGCGAATCTGTCCCTGGACAAACCGCCTGGCTGGCGGTTGAACAGTTACAGATTTGTTCCTGGAAGCGATGGAAGCAACAGCCGTAAACCTAATCCGCGCCTAAGCGAGCCGCTGAGCGCCGCACACCAGCGTGCGTTCGGCTAATCAGGCACGGTGGATCTTGTTAAGACGAGCAAGATCCGCATAACGTGACTCCCATGAGAAGCAACTTCTGCAGCACCTTACTCCACGTAAGCTCTATTCCTTCCTACCCATGGATACCGTCATGTTCAACCTATTAAAAATCATGATAATGATGTTACAGAGCGGCTCCTTTTATTAGCAGCCGCACCGTTCGCGACATATCAAAAATCAGAGATATTCAAGCTCGATATTCTATTCGGCAACCCATATCCGCACGAATGATTGAGACCGGATAGCTTATCCTACAACGCTACAAAAAAATTCGTTTTACGTTGAAATATTGAGAAAACCACTTTTCAGAACAGCCCTATGCATATTTTCCTTCAGTAAAAGTATTTTATACTCGTAAGCGATGAGAAGTATATGTAACTGGCAATTTTCCATCTCCTGAAGCCAAGTTTCAACAGGGGTTAGAATTTTCTTTTCAGTTCCATCGTTCAAAGTGTTATGATAGTGCAGCAGTTATCAATCGTCGCGACAGCGCAACGACATCATCGGCATTGTATTTCGGTAGCTCAAACATCGCCCTTTCCCTTCGCAGAGGGGGCTGCTGAGAAACTACCTTCTCGTGGAAGCCATTTATTAAGATCCTGTTCGCCTTAATCGTACTGTATGAGTAACAGGATCTACCAGAGCGTTTGCTGCTACTCGTCTTCATCTGTCGCGCTCTATTTAGGGCAAGACTGACCCTCCATCACCCCTGCATTTTTCGACCAGAACCTTCAGAACTTTTGGACACTTATTCTACGCTCACTATCGTTGAAAATGCTGGTTTTGTGTCTCTTAGATATTTAGCATTGTCAAAACTGCAGTATGTTTTCTCGTTCCGTCTGTACCGTTCCAGACGGAGTCTGTTGATCGAAATAACTCACTTCGCCGTAATCACGCCGACGGACGCCGGCTGTCAGCAATACACTGTAACTCAGTTAGTAGCGAAAGACGCCGATCGGGAGACGCCAGTTGCGGTTTTATATCGAACGTTACTGCTATACGTAGTATTATCTGGCTTTACGGACAGATACAGAGAAAGAGATCTCTCGGAGCACGGGAAGCAAACAGTAGCGCACTAGCGCCCCCAAATGACGAGTGTCATCACGCCTTGCTGACCACGGCAGGCGCAATCAATGACACCAGTTCATCCCCGGAACGCATACAGCGTTACCGCGCGTATACACCCACCTATTACGGGTCCCATCGACCAAGGTCCATTCTAATATCAACATGCATATTTCACCGAATTAGTCTTGACAGATATCGAGCCCCGGATGTAGCGCAGAGCTCACAGCACCCATGTCGGCACTGTGAAATTCGAGACTGGCAGATACAGCCGTTGGGAACAATTCTTTACCGCGTATTCCCGGACAATCACACTTCAGCTTGCACCTGCCCGCGAAAAGGTCAGTTCGGGCGCGCTTCATACGCAGGGAAAAATAGCTTATTTGATAGTTTATTCGCGCATGTTCCCGTTTTGGAGGTACCTTGATGCTCTGAACGTTGCAGCGCACTAAAGCAATCCAGTCTGCGGTCGACAGTCCCCTGGTCGTTAGGTTGTTTGGTCGGTATCCGGGCTTATGGTCAATGCTTTTACACGCCTACTTCGGAGCTACGCATTCGCGGGCAACCGTCAAACAGTCGATCCGGGATATTTTATCAGGTAAGAAGAATTTTGATATGCTCAGGCAAACACACGAGCTAGGAAGAACAGTACGAGGGAAAGCATGGGCTGCGAAACTAACACAGAGGACAGTACCTTGTCCTTGGCCTGGGTTGCCGTCTGGAGTGCTGTGTGGTACCAAGTCCTGCGCGTTGCAAAATTCCGTTTCACACGCGCAAATTTCAAACGATTCCAAGGTCCGTAATTCCCATTCGTAGCCCTTATCGTTAACTCGGTTTTTGTAGATAGCGTCCAGATATCCGTATCTCCTAAACGCCGGAGCCCGTTCGAAGTTAGAAAGGTCGGTAGCTAACTGGCATCTCCCTGCCTCCACGGTGAGGTCAGTTTCATGAAACAAGGTATCCAGCATCCATCGATCTGCGCAATATTTTTTCTGCACCTCTGTAAACAACAAGAGCCATGTGGGCATTCGGTGCACAGTTACAACTTGGACTAGGACCAATTCATTAATTATGCTGGCTTGGTTCACCAACATTAAGTGACTCCCCACTCGACCCTCCCGCTCAAGAACTCGTTCTTGTTCCGACGCTATGGTTTTTGTCGCACTCGGTGTGAAATTCGGGCACTTACAAATACTCGGTGGATAATGCTATTCTGTCCTGTAGGTGCATAGTTTTAACTTTACAAGCTGGTCGCTCGCCTTCGGCTCGGTCGCAGCTTGCTGTGAGTGGGTACCGTGGGTCCGGAATTTTGTTTTGAAAAAAAATTGGTTGGTTGTTTAGCTGGAAAGAAGGGATCGGTAAGTTCTGCAGGTCAAATAAGACGACAACTAACTGGTTTTGAAAATCACGGTTTATAAAAGCATTTGCTGAAACCTTTGAGAAGTTGCAAAGCTCGTGGTAGTTTGGGATGAACGATAGAATAAATCCTATGCTGGCCATGATATTGATAGTTTGTCGGACAGTAACTAGCCCTCCAAATCCAAGTTAAAAAAGAGACGGCGCAAATGGAATTCTGATTGTCTGATTGTCTGATTGTTCGGAGTGATCATCCTGCGCTAGTCGACCATCGGCTACGCTTCCCAATACGTTTTGTAAGCCACAATCTTACTCGAGGCAAATACGAGAACTTTATAATCGGGGGAGAGTTTCCTTCGGTATTAACGAACAAAGCCCTCCTTCGTTTCGTGAATCACAAAGCGAATTATTGATTGTAAATTTTTTAACATTTCTAAATGCAATTGCTTATGTTGCTGTTTACTGTTGTTTGTTCGAATCATCTGCGCAAGACGTAAGGTGTCTAATCCACGATACGGTAGAAAAAAGGTCGTGTTATGGAAAATTGCTAATGCGCATGATAAAAAACCAGTTACATGGAAAGTATGGGTTCTACAGGTTGACACTCATAGCACGACCGTACTGTTTGTGCATACATTGCCTCATCTTTATTCGCATTCTAAATTAGCACTAGGGTGACTGGGCAAAGCTCCTCAGTAAGGCGCGGCCAAAATGACGACATATGGTGCGCGCATCCAGAAGAAAGACTAGCCACCCAAACAGACTCTCGTGTTGCCCGCTCCATACTACGCAATTTGGCCACGCCGTACTGAAAAGCTTTGCCCAGTGCTCAAATTTGGCGTTCGTCTACCGGGCTATGAATTTCTTGTTTGCTCGTAGCTCGGATTTCCTCCACAGTGAGATTAATGACCAAGGACGAAAACCCAGCACGGTTAAAAAATATTTCACGATGGCGGGTGATTTTGCTGATTTTCTGGGTTTTGTCTTCTTAATGTAGACACATGCACGGTATTCCACCAGAAAAAAATGGAGCTGTGACGACAGCTTCCTCTTTCGAACCTATGTCCGATAACTCCGATTTGGTTATCATCGGCGCTCGGGAAAATACAAAATGCCCAGGGCTGTTTTATCACTCTACTCCCAACGGCCTACCAATTTTCGAAAGTTCGGAATTCTGAAAATTGCTTTTTGTGGCGGCCACCTCCTTCCAGACGGCCTTGGTCGATCCAAATCCTGTACTTTCAAAGCGAACGGTGGTATTTTGCGAACACGAAAAGCTGCGTGCTGTGAGTGTTGAACAACACGAGTTCGTAAGAGTCAGTGGATCGAAGGCCGCTACTGTATTCTCTCCATAAGTTCGGTGCAGTCGCACGGCAGACTCATAAATCAGGCCCCAGTTGATTATGGTTCACACGTCCCGGGGATTATTCATGGGCCAAATACTACTACAAAAGTACCAGTTTCAAGCCCAGATAAAGTTAACACGTACAGCAAATTTGCGGAAAACCTAAGTTTCAGAAGTGGTGTCGCATCGATCACGTTGCGTAAATTTATCGAATAACGATTAAAGTCCGCAACCGCCAAACGTAGATCTCTGAACCGCTAACGACAAACGTAACATCTGTTCGACCAGACCCTTTGGTCGCGGCTGTCCGCGTTGTGAGATTTCAGCTTATGAGCTCGGGCCTGATGCACATGTTTGCCAGTTCTGGATGACTTGGTTGAAGGTCCGCCGGAGGAGTTAGTCAGTACCATGCGGTGAACCTTTCCGAACTGAAAACCTATTCACCTTCGACCAGTGAGCTAGCCCTGTATCCCAGCTTCCATGATGGCCTTCTGAGAGACTGCTTCTAAAATCTGGTCAATACACAACCTCGGAAAGGTCATGTCCACAAAATATCCTTCGATCCCAGGCAACTAGTATATTTAAACAGCTCTCGTATGCCAGAAAATGGATTAGAAAAAATCAGACAAGAATCATATCGAATTTCAAGGCGATAAAAACTACTTTAGGTACCCACAAATCATTCTCCGAAGTTGTGTGCAAAATTTTGGGCGATTTGGATCACTAGTTCTCGCTTGAAAAATGGACAAAAAAACAAGTATCTAGTCGTAGTAATAAATTAGATCGGCTGACTAACCAAATATGCAACCACAAATCAGACTCGGTCTGCGTGTGATCTCGCGTTCAGCGGAAGATAAGAAAGCCCGGTTCCAAGTTGGGTGGTCCGCAGGTTCGGTGCAGCGAATCAGGCCGTACGGCGTAGTTAAAACGCGAGGACGTTTGCATTACCCCCTCTTGGCCGTACGCCACAAGCACTTCGACAGGACCTTCACATTTACTGAAATCTTTCGTCTGAAGGAACAAACTCCTCTTCAGAAAACTGTTATTTTGCTATTTTCAAATCATCAGACGGTGGTATGAATTTTTATCAACAAATCAATCCATCACAGGGCGATAGACTCGTTTACTGTACCAGTGTTGTATTCATTTACACTCCAGAGTAAAATCAATTTACTCTTTCGTTCAATTACCGTTTTACTCCCGAGAGTCAAACTAAGGGTAAAACTGTAACTGTCAGAAGTCAAATAGTAAAGCTGGGAGTGAAACTAAAATGCTTTAGAGTAAACACCAAAATGCCGAGAAAGTCAAAAGCCAAAGACTAAACTGGGTGGCTGAAAAGTGGCTGAAAAACTGGAGATCATTTATCGAAAATCACAGGGGTGTTAAAGGCTAGTCTTGGTGTCAGCTGGAGACGCGCACCATCAAGCACTTCCGGTGCATATTGTCTGTGGGCTATTAGTAATCGATTAGTTGATTAAATTTGGCTGCGCACAGCGTTCTTTGACCAGTGCGCGTGCCGATTCGTGCGCCACATAGATTTTCAACACTTTCAGCTACCTCCTCGTAACTTTTTGACCTGTGGTCAGACTCCAATTTTGAGTTCAGATTCGTGTTCCTCAAGGTCTGTTTGACATAGATGCATGGATGAACTAGAGTTAAGTCATGAAAGTAAGCTACCGTTCTGAAAAACATAGGGTTTTGTGAATACTGAAACGCTGGTGCTTCAAATTGAAATTTTAAGGACTACAATTCATATTCAAAAGACTGAAATGTTTCTGGAAACAAGTCAATCTAGAGTGTTTGGGACTGAAGCTAAACCTCGGGACTGGAATTAAAATTTGCAAGACTCAAATGATTTCGAATAGTAAAACTAAGTTGGTCGGGAGTAAAACTAAATTGTGAGAACTGAAACTGTGAACCGTGGGAGTGGAAGATTTTACTCTGGAGTAAAACTGTCACTAAATCTGGGAGTAAAACTAGATACAACACGGGCATGTACGTTGACAGTACCCTGACAGTATGGAGTCCGACTCCTTATCCAATGTCCAGCAAGTAATGCTCCAGTACCCTGCAAGTAGTGAAAACCCGAATGGCGGCCAAATGGCCACCTAGTGGTAGCCTTTTGGTGTTCTTTCGTCAAGAGCACACCAATTTGAACAGGGAAGAGGGAGAGATTAACGTTATAGTTTCTAATCCAGTAAAGACAGGTATTACTGTGCTCCCCGGGCGTATCGAGCCATAAAACCCTCCAGATGGGCCGTGTCGCATTCGAACCATTAGATCCGAAGTTGCCTCGGTTTGATCTACCTAGCGATGATAAAGCTAAAAATTAGCCTAGCACTTCAGCCAAAGCTAAAACATGCTAAAAACCTAATTGTCCAGAAGATCATTCAATCCACCGTAAACATCAGTAATCAGGTCAAAAAGCTGTTTAGCTAGCTAGCTAAATATTCTTAGCCCGGGCTAAAGGGTTAAATTATCTAAGCTAATTCATAGTTTGACCATCTCTAGGTATACCGAAGTCTAAAGATGTACACGACCACTGTCCAACAGTAGGCCCTTATTCACTGGATTAACGAGAAGGCCAAAGATTTCCCCTTCTCATTCAGTCTCTTTTAATTCTGCGCCTTCTGATCTCATGGCCAGCTCGAGAACAGAATCGGCCATTCCGTTCAGGCTTTCCCTGGCAGCTCTCACGTGACGGGAAAAGGATCCTAACCCGGGCGTCACTGCTAGCCAATTGATTGGTTGTGATACTGACTCGAAGGTGTCGTGTTCGAAAAGGAACACCTGTCTTCTACATGACGCTTGTCGCGACCGACTGTCTCATTGATTTGTTGAGCCCGAACGATGCTTTTTCGACATCAGATCTGGCTGATAGACTTCAGTACGAAAACCGCGATGACGGTGGGAATTCATGAACGAGTGGCCGGAACTTACCCGTGAGCAACGGGTAACGCGCCTGTGGCAACAGCTCGACGACTGCAAGGCTGATTCTGTTCCTCCAGATGCGATGTTTCACACAAACCACCACACACTTATCGGTACAGAGATAAAGTATCAGCGCACAAACATCCAGAAAATGAGCAGAAGAACAGCCCCCACCTCGGTAGCGCAGGCCTGCCGCGGCGCAGTAGCGGATGTGGCAAAACTTGGTATCCGTATGTGGTGCCCGTCATGTGGCTACAGGCTCGTATTTGGTCTGATTAATTCAACCGGTCCTGGTTTCACCCAAGTAACAACGCCTCATTTGCTCGCCGTAGATGTGTTTCCAGCTGTTCTAAAGCTTACAGGGACCATCCCTTTACACTGTCTACATTTTAAAATTCTTCAGCCCGTTTTGCGGACGTGATTACTGACCCAAAGTGCCAGACTGGATGCATGTGGCTGAATATCCACTGTTGAAATCTCAAGGCGATCGAATGGTCATTTCAAATGTTAAGTCGATTCCACCCTTTTCCTCCTACACAGCAACCTGCTAGCGAGCCGAAGACGAGCGCATAGCTTGTATGAGCCTAACTGTAACTTGAAACCGACGTATTCCGTACACGCAGGACGAGACGTTATGGCACAGTAAAATCTATGGGACCAGGCCTCTTTGCTACGGTGGTACGGGAGCACGCACGTACGCGACCGATTCATAGTAATAAATTTTTCGACACTTTTCCACGGTCGAATTTCCTTTCTCCGTCCTTTCCGTCTGTGCCATATCTGTGCCACTGTACGATACTTTTTCTTCTCGCGTGTACGCATTTTCGCGCACGCATATTCCGCTATACGAACTTGCCAGAGTTAGGGAATTCTCGACAAAATGGGAAATAAAAAAGAGTGCAAACTGAAACTGTGGTAATGCATGTTAGGGGTTGGGGAAACGTTGCGAGAATTCTGGACGAAGTAGTCTTGACACGAACGGCACCCCATACTAGGTATCAGTAGACAGTGTGCTGTAATAATAATTTTGCCAGTGCCATCTGAGATTTGCCAGTGCCATCTGAGTTTGTATTCAACACTGGAAACATCACGGTGGTTGTACGACCTCGGATCAAACCCCAGTGTCACAGGTCTTTCTCGACGACAGCGCTAATACCGTTCAGTACTGCCAGTATGAGCAACAGGGTGTTAATTGACCCAGCGACACAGATTTCCTGCCTTAGCTGAATGGACAGTGGGCCGCTCTATCGCGAACGATACGAGTTGAACAAAACGATATCACTTGCTCAAAAAATTATTCGCCACCTCCCTATTCTGCTGAAATCTTAGTAACTTCCCAACAAAAAGTTCGATTCTCTTCCTTCAGAAAGGCGACACCTTGCGTTTTGCACAGATAGTTTGAACAAACGACAGTCTGGCCAAAACGATTGCATTTAGAAATGTTTGAAGATTCAACATTAGTAATTCGCTTCGCGATTCACGAAACGAAGGGGGGCTTCGTTCATGAATCACGAAGAAAATCACCCGTCGATTAGAAACTTGCCCGAGTTGTCTTCAGTAATACTCTGGCTGGCAGAAAGCATTGAAGAGCGTAATCTGTGTCCGGGCAATGCGGGGCTACCACTCCGGTCAATTAGGCAATCAAAATGCTTCTTGGCCAGCCCTTCTTTAACTTGGTGGGCAGATTACTACTGAGCAAACTGCACTGTATCTATGCCATTGAGATTTCTCTGAATCATTATAACTTTTCTTCGTTCTTAAACCTGGTATCGCGTGCTGGTTTCCCTTAGATCGAAGATGGCGACGGAAGTGAAGAAGAAACGGTTAAGACCGCCAAAGAGACTTGCTGCCGAGGAAGAGGCCGAGAAGTCAGAGAAAGAAGCCGCAGCAAAGACAGCAGTCGACCGTCAGCTGCAAATGGACTTGGAGCTATTGCGCTTGACCAACAAGGAGAATCCTTTCCATTATACCGTGAACAAGCGGGAGGACAGTTGGAGTTTGATTGCGGTGGACGTGACAACCCTGTTCGAAGGGGAGATCTTTGACGATCGCCGTTGCAGGGAAAGTCAGAATTCTGATGAAGGCACGCCGGGTCGAGGCTGACAAGAAGGTTACTGGAGCTGGCTCGTTGAACCTAACCGAAGCTGATACCGTTATTCTGTTATAGATGTTCGGACACATGTTATTCTGTTAAAGATGTAGAAACGGTCAGTGCAAACGAATCCCGTTCGCCAGTCCCAAAGAAGTCTAGCCCTAAGAAGCCAGCAGCACCATTCAGAAAACGTAAAGCAGAACCAGTCGATGAATATCTGGAAGGTAAGAAGATACAGCAGCTTAAGGAGCTAGATATGAAGATAGAGATGCATCGAGAAACTATGCTCGATAATGCCGCGGAACGAAGCATCCGACGAGAGTTCCTTGAATTCGATCGGGAAAAACTGCGAATGGAGGACGCGGACAAGGCTCGACGGTTCGAACTAGAGAAGGAAGGGAGAGAAGCGATTCCAGCTGGAAAAAGAAGAGCGGGATAGACAGTTTGATTTCATGCGCGATGTAATGTTGAGCAAGAAGTGATCTCATGCCTCTTTTACAGCCTTACCTTGTTTCTAGTTATCGATGTGATCTTCGGGATAGTTCTCCAAGTGCTCCGTGAGTGTCGGCGGTACTACCGCAAAGTAGTTGGGTGTTTGCGAACCATTCAGGCAAGTGTGACAGTTCGTCAGTAAAGCGGCTACTCGAAAGTACATTCCGAGAGGCTGGAGACCCAGCTTTAAGTCTTCCGGATAGTTATCGTAGGCAAACAGGTTTCCGATCTTCCCAAAACCCCATTCAACGGAAATCCGAAGCGTCTTCATTGCCGCATTGCAAGCAGTTTCCAACGGAGAAGCATTGTACCTTACAGGACCGACTGCTTGGGGTGTGGACTTGTAGGCCTGGTCGCCGTACAGGTAGTATCCGGTTTCCGGAGTGGGTGTCCAAGTTCTGATCTCTTTCATCATATTAAGAATTTTACTTTTGTAGAGTAGTTTGGCGTCATGGAAGCTTCCTGGTTCAGGACCGCACATGATGCCGCAAGGTGCCATCACTCCGGTATACTTCAAATCATGTTCTTTCTTATGCCCGATGTAGCAAATTCTCTGCGTCGCATAGTCCAGAGGCCTGTAAGTCGGGTAAAAGATCTTAGATCTCAAGTTGATGGCTGGAAAAGCGGAAGTCTTCCAGGCAGTCTTGGCGAGACAGCTTGTAGAGGTCGAAATCTCCCGGTCGCATCTTGGCTTGGTTTGTCAAACGTCCCAGAATAACCAGCTCTTCCTCGTCGATGTCCCCTTCCTCACACATGATCACAAGTAACTTCTTATCCATATCGACAAACACAAAGCAAGTTCTAGAATACGAAACGAGCTACAGAAACAGAATAACGGCATGAGTTTCTTTGATGTGTGCTGAATCTTAAATTCTTATATTAACTTTACAGCTCGTTTGTCGGTCATTTGGCCGCGCATTCCGCAACCTGTGAAAGGCGAAGGTATTTTTGAACTAGGATTTTCAAAATCCTTAGTGAGCGTTTGTTAAGTTCTTCTGCGCAATACGCAAGGTGTCTAATGACTAGATCCTTGGTCTCCAGAGCGACGTCATACCTGCTAGCAGCAATCAACAAATCAACTCCGCAAAACATGTCGAAAATAGGCTGAAACTGGCTTTTTTGTGATCCGATTACGGCTTCCACGAACGGCAGGTAGATGCTCATCGTTACGGAATGATAGGTAGCGTTTTCTCGCCTTTACCACGTGATATAAACAAAACGTTTACAGCGTTTTCGATAGCCAATTTATTTCCTTTGGAAAAATTAAGTGAGCGTTGTACCCGGAACATGTGTCCGATCCGGCAGAATCGGCTCGAAAATCAGGGAGGTGGAAGCCTTGAGACCTTCTGCCGAGCTTTCCTGAGCTCTTTTTCGAATTTTGTGATGCATGTTTCTGGGATTGATCCACTCTATCTACACAAAAAGTTTGGAGTCGGTCGGACTGCCAGTTCAACTCAGTGTCGGGGTACTCCAGTTTCACTTTAGCTTGTACTTCACGGTAAAATAATTGTTTGACAACCGACTATCCAGGGGCTTCAGCGGAGTAAAGATATGAACTGTAGGGTCCTTGTCATTCTTTCTAATATTAGCTTCTCTGAGAATATCGTGGCTGGAGATTTCCAGGCAGCACGCTGCGCGTGTACCTTTGCCACTCATGCCCAGAGTGCAGAATCGGGCGAAGAATGGCAGCTTCACCATGTTTGATATTTAGCGCTCACGTTCGACTGACTGACAGCTGATCGTTGATTAGCCAGTCTGCCGCGTTCTCACTACCCGGGACTGTTTCACGCGTACGACTGTGTGGTGGATCGTACATACCGAAGATCAGCGATCCTATCAGTTGATCTTCCCCTGCACACTGGCGTCTGTGATGATTTGAATACGTTACGGCACATAGATCATGTTGGCGTGCATGCTTACAGCATTGATCCTCAAGCCCGTGACGTCAAAAAGCACGAAGTACGGCTACAAAGTAATCCAATCAGCATGTATTTCGGATCCAAACAACCTCTTACTGCAGTACACGCACCTTGCCTAACTATTGGTATGGACAAACCACTTGGCAGCCGGCTTAATGTAATAGGGAGGTTGATACTTTCCTGGTTTATTTTACTGTTTTCAATCAGCACAGTAATCAGACTCCGCCCACCAGCTACACTAAACAATGCAGAGGTTGCGACCCGTTATGCCAGGCTCGGATTAGCGTAGTGCAACGTACGTACAACGGCAGTCGTGAACCAGCAGTTGAAGAGGCAGTTAAAGCTCTGAACACAAAGCTCAGTTAAAGTCAGAGTATGTGAAGTCGAACTACTAAAAGGCTGCGGAAGCAAAGCGCTTTTGTCTTTCGAATTCTGCTTGCGAATCGTGTCCAAAGCTGCTAGCCACGTTTACTTCAACGCGACGTCAAATTCAGAGCTGGTTTTCTGGTCAGCTATGGTTCTGTGTTTCATGCACGAGTTGTCTACTATGGCTGGGTCGATGAAACGATCGTGAAAACAAGCAAAAGGAAATTTTCCAGTGAGACTGGGACTGTGAGGTAGAAATTCGAAACTTGCCAGTTGGAAAAAGTCAAAAGGTGCCGTAAAGTAGACGACAGGTAAAGTTTACGGATTCAAGTAGCATCATGGATGCTACATAGTAGTCAATACCCACGGTGCAACATGACTAGGCCACTAACCACTTTTTACTAAACAGGGTTTAGTGGGCTGTACGTGCTAAGCACCGATCAGGAATTTGCATAGCATAGTGGGTTCAATGCGTTCAGGTCCGCCTCCATCGCCTGATCTGATTGGCTGACCACTGTGCTAATCCGACTTACTACACCAAACAAGGCGAGTATCAACCTCTGGAATATTCGTTACCGCTTCCGGCCGGCTTCCAACTGTTTCGTCCACGTTAACAATTAGGTCAGGCGCGTATACCTATCTTTGAAACTCGAGCGACGTCTCCTAAGCTCTCAAGCTTACATTAGCTACATCGAACGTCAACGATGGAGCTTAAGGAAAGCAGAGATGACAAAAAATTGGCGGAGACTTGTTCCCAGCCTGTACTGAAGTCCCGTTTAAGCTGTTTCACCAACCATAATACCCAGGACTCTCCAAACGGTGAGCTTCCTGCAGACCACTTCTGCCCATGTTTGGCTTTGAATGTCGAAACAGGTCAAGCGGCTATCAAATGGCCGTCCCACAAAGTTGAAATTACCTCTTGAGCGTCCGGCACCGTTAAGATCAGCCCATAAGATCTTTGATCCTCGTGATGGCGGCATCCGTGGAAACCAGTATCTGCAGCCCTACTCTTGTTCCCTCTTTTATGCAGGGCTGACCTCCTCGAGAAGCCAGATACCGAAGCACGAAAGGCCTTGACAGCTGACGGACAGACTCTCATTCCTCGGGCAAAATCCTTCGTTTTGATTTATCCAGAAAAACGCACGAACACGAAATACCAGCGATTTCATAAACTTGCACAAGTGATCTTTCACGAAAATAGCCTGGCCCAGCTACGCCGCCCAGGTTTTTTCGACGTCACCATAAGTTCGTTCAGATCGATTAACCTATCGTAATGGTATACCGACGCGCTCAATCAAAACTGGAAATAAAGTGAATTTTTTATTAGAGTGACGTCGAAAAAACCTGGGCGCGACCTAGCTCGGCCAGGCTTTGTTCACGAATTCATATAACTGCTGATTTTAAATGACCTTTGCCTGACCTTGGTCGGTTTACTAAACTTCGTGGCCAATGTTATAAGCGAGTTTTGATTAGCTTAATTAAAAGCAGAGAAATGTAGATTGCTATACCGGCGAGCACGCTTAATATTTTTTGGAAAAAACATAAACCGGTCCCATACGAGCGTGTCTTGGATATATTGCCGCGATTTTTGTTCAAAACTTCCTTCTCGGACGGTCCACTATCTCGTCAGAAGTTTCTTTCGGGTTATATTAGTATAGGAGTAGGATAGGATACGATAACTCATGCGGTAGAACTTAAACAAAAACTTGAAAATTGACTAAAAATATCTGATTTCAGTCCTTCGGAAAGAACAAGTCACACCTCCGCACCTAATATCTGAAAACAGCTATTTGTTGACGATAAAATTGTCTGCGGAGACCGGGAACTTCTTGCGAGCGGATGGATGTCGCAGTCGGCAGCCTGATCGATTCTCCCAGCCGACAACACAAATATACTTCGTGGTCTCGAGATAACATACAAGTCATTTCAGGTCATGTTATCCTATACCACTGAGACAGCCGCTGTTCTACAGCGATTTCCGGCACACAATACTTGGGTCTCATTCAACCAGGTATAACAAGCTACATTTTCATCCGTTTCTTTTGAAAGAGGTTTCAGTCAAATAACAAATATCTATTCCACCGACAAATGCTCAAGTTTTAATAAGACGGCTCGAAATCATTAAACAGCACGCATCTTCAGGCCGCCTACTCAGTTTTAAAGAGTTCTGATTTTCGCGGTCGTTTTTCCACGTCAAAAAACGATTTTGGTTTATTTCTCTTCAGCCGAAATGGTTTTCGAAGTAGAGCCGCCTACGTCATCCTTTTATTGCTCTCCTGATCAATCAGAGATATCGGCTGCCAGTATACAGTATATCAACCATGAGCCTGAAAAGGCGAAATTACATATGCATTCAAGAAACCGGGCGCGTGGTCGAGTGGTAGTGCTGGCAGATTTGGAATTTGGCGACGGGAGTTCGTGTGCTCGAAATGTGCCTAATTTAGTAGGTTCGGGTATTTCGGGCTTCGGGAACGAATGCCTTCTTTAACAGGCCAAAAATTTTTGGATTTGTACCTTCTGCGAGTAAGTAGACAAGTTGGTGTCACTTTCGCCACTGTATTGACCACATTACATTAGCAGTAACTTGTTTTGTCCGATCCGGGAGAAAGAATTGAATATTGAAGTCCCAATGATCTCTTACTTCTCTTACTGCAGTTAGATGCAACGCAAGCCCGGAGAACCACTTACCTCTCCAATCTACCCGTGACTTACATTCCAGGTAAAGGCTGACCCAATCGCCTGAATGCACTTTGAAAATTCTTATAAAATCGAGTTCTAGGGTGTTTTCGACGCGTCGCTATTCATTTGTTAGGCTATCCAAATACCACTGTTATCATCTTTGAGATTTTGTAATAAAATTCAGAAGTGAGACTTGATTATTGGAAAGCCAAGAGTCTCCATTTATCGGGGAAACGACCGGAAACTACTACTTTGCTGGAAATCGAATTCTACAACTTATTTCCAAAGCATCCACTAAAGTTTAATCTCTTTTTATATCGTGCCCCGAACCATTGGTCATCATTCAAATCCATCAAACGTTTGAGTAATGTTCAATGGAACGAGAACCTGTATTTAGAGTTGATCCGGTTCAGGAAATCTCCACTAGCACTCTTTATTTTCTCAGAACGTCAGAGTTCTTCCAAACAGCAGCTGTGACTGGTTTCTTCTGTTTAATAGTTTGATTATATTGGTTATATTGGCCATTTTAAGGGTGAGTAGCGAGATAGTCTAGCGTGTTTTTGTTTTCTAGGCTAGACTCAGACTTTTTTCTTAAAATCGTTAGCTATGTGCTGTTTTTTGCTAACCGCAAACCTTATATTGGTTTATAGGTAGCAGAAGAGCATTCTAAGTCTGGCAAAATTTGCTCCTTATCTACCATTAAAGGTTCACTTCTGAAGCACTAATTCCTAATCAATAGATGCGCCTGCCACCGAAATCTGTAAAAGTTTGCCCAAGTGTTTACTATTTTAACCAAACATACAGTATATCCGTGTACAACTACATTTCGCCTTGTACTGTACGTGGGCGCAGATGAAATCAGAAGGCCTTTGCGCGCAGAAAGGCAATTTGGCAACCGCCTCATACGGAGTACTCATAGTTTATCTGGTAGCTTGTTCGCGCATGTATCCGCAATAAAAGTGCCGGGAGTCCGGAATCGAACCGCCCACAATGCGAAAGAAGTTATGGTTGCCGGTCCTGTGGTCATCTCGTCGTTTGCTCTCCCTCCCCTAGTATCTGGTTAATGTCTTCATGGCCTGCTTCGGGACTATGCATTCGTAAGGAACGGTCAAACATTCAACTAAAAAATTTTGTCACGTATGAAGCAAGTTGTATCTAGTGTATAACCACTTTTAATAATTCACAAAACGCAGCCGTGCCCGCCGCGATTGCATTTACGTGGTCCGTATCAAACGAAAGCTGTACGACAGGCACATGCGGACAGACAACGTTGCCAACAATTTAGGCAAGTTGCACTGAGAAGATCCCGGAAGAGGTTGCCAGACTGCTGTGTGAGTCAGCAGTTTGCGGCAGTATGAAAGCTCTTCCGGGCACCAGTCCAGACATTGAGAGCTTGTATCAGTCAGCGGGATCAAACAGTGTGACACGAGCTCTTCTACGTCACCCCACACAGGCATTAGGCGTGCTGATAAGTCACGTTCTGAACAGACTGTCAAAATCTGAGCCTAAAACAAGCGTACTCGGCAAAAAGTATGCCAGGTGGAGCAGCACGAAGAAAAACATGGCCTGTGAAACCGATACAGAGGGGACAGTGCCTTGTCCTTGGCTTGGATATACGCCAGGGATGCTGGATGGTAGTGGTTCCTTCTCGTTGCACAAAGACGTTTCGCATATGCAGAATTCAAACTCTTGGACGCTCCCAAAATAGAATGTCTCTTTAGGGAAGCGCTTTTCGACAATTTTCTGTTGGAGCCAAGCTTTTAAGTACCCGTCTTCAGCGAATGCTGCAGCGGCACGGAAGGCGTTAATGTTGGCAGGTGACTGGCACTTATTTCTTTCCACAAATAATCCACCTGTCAAACTGGTCGAGTATCGCCCTATGGTTTCGGCAATAGTTCATCTGCGTTTCTGCAAACAACAAGATAGAGATCAAACAAACCCGATCACCACGTGTACGTTTGCCGCGCATCACCAGTCGACTTTCGTTCGACAATCTTTATCGCACTCGAAGTTCGATTTACCGTCCTTCAAGTACGGCGCGGAAATTGCCCATGCGCTCCCGGCCTGCATTATCAAAAGCATCAGTTTTAACCTTGTGGACGCAACCGGGCTGCAAACCACGAAATGGGCTTGCAGGGATATGATTTGACCCTGCTAGCAGCTACTGCACGATTGCAAATCAGCTGTTCTTGTCTTCGCTCCTGAGACAGCAAGAAAGATCATCGACCTTCTAACCCCTGCAAAGAATTTGCCCCGATTGCCTGAACTGAGCTTAATCCGGCAGGTTCGACCATTCTGTCACCAAATCGATGGGAAACTTTGACACTTACGCTACCACACAGTTCCGTGCTCTGAGAATACCAAAGGTGGAAAATCACTTTTGCTAGTTTTTGACTGGTGAAAACCTGGAGGCGTTGCCAGACTGGTCCAATCATTACCTCCTCTGCAAAAAAGTTGCAAATTCAGACCAGAGTGCGCCTTCCAGTGCGCTAATTCAACATCACCATACAACCACAACTTTTTTCTGATGACTGGGGATGGAATTCTAGATGGAAATCTTGCGCAAGTTAAGATGGTCCCATGGCCCGAGTTTTAATTTTCGAGAAAGGTCTGGCTGAAACAGAAGCCGATCCGAACAATGATACCCTAGTTAGCCCAGTCAGGGATCCATCACGCGAAAGATGAAGCACCGCGCACGTTCATAAAGCATAACAAAAACAGGATCCGCATTCGTTCCAACGGGAATAACGTGCGCTCCAAAACACCATTTTTCTCGCATTAACCTGCGAACCGCTCGTACAAAAATGGTTTCGCCACACGAAAATCTGCCGTAAAGGAAACCATACGGTAGACTGTATGGTGAACCGCCGAACTTTTTAAGGTTTACGGCTCACCGTATGGCGATCGACTAGAGCTAAAAGCTCGCCTCCACCAACCAACAGTGGTCATAAGCCTTCACGCGGCGGTCACCAGGAAGCATAAAAACAGGTGGAAAAAATCCCCGTATGGTTCAGCGTACGGTGAACCATACAGTGGAGTGTATGGTGTTGATTTTTGTACGGGCCGGTCATTCTTCGTCGAAGTTGTCGTACTACCCGAAGGACCGAATTGTTTTGTACAATCCGATGCCAGAAAAGTCAAACTCGGAATTATGTACTTGTTGAAGTGCTTCTTGAACTTCGCCAATCACGTGATCGTACGCGTGGAGTTAAACCCCGATCCGGTAAAGATACCCCACCAACCCCCAGGGGATGTTTCGCGCGTGCGATGACGTGTTTCGCGAAATCGAAGAAGCATTACAGTATTGTAAATATTCGCTGTGTCCGCGCAGTACATCATCGTACACGTGACGTACAGCCCCGGTCCGGTTTCACGGATTGCGCAACAGCCTACGGGGGTGCATTGTCACGTACGTGTACGTACTGCGCGGACGTAGCGAATATTTACAGTACGAACAAAGGATTTCTAAAAATCGAGACTCAAGTAATTCATGTTTTTGGGAAACGTCTAGCCTGTGGCTGTTGGTCGTAGACACACCGTTCCCTCAAGCAAAGATTACATCACCGGGTGCCTAGCCCATGAGCAAGACTCATTGGCATCTGCAACCCTCACAGGTATACGAAAGCATGCTGTTACAGACCAACCTCGAGACTGGGGAATCACTTACTATCCCGCAGCAGGCCTGTTTGGCTTGTCGAACGCCGGGCACTTTACGGCCAAAAAACTCACCTGATAGAGAAAAGGAAGTCGTCTGTATGACGCTACAGGTACAGTAGCTCTAGATCTGGGGACCGGAATTTCTGGACGAAAAATATAAACCTCGATATAAGTGCACGCACGCGGAAAATCTTGGGTCAGTAGAAAGTATAGCCAGGCGATTCCGAAACAGCGGCACGGAAGCAGATACTTCCTTTTTTTCAGCCTCATTTTACAGCTACTGCCGCATTCTTCTGTGCGTACCGATTGTGAGAGCCGCTCAACTACATGTCCATCCAGTCGCCGCTTTCAATGTTGGGATGTGTCCTAACTATCGTGTGCCACTGATTCTGAAGCTGACAACACTCCGCCCGCGGTTACATGCGCAGGCCATTTCCGTGGGCGGGAAAGCTAGTTTATCCGCGGCTATACTTGCCGCGAATATACCGCAATGTCTTAAACCACGCAAATCTCTAGTCGGTCATTCAGTTGTCTGGTCGGTCCGCTTGATAAACTTAGGTGTTGACGATACAATTAGGTGCCGATGATCTGTCGACCGTTGATTCATTCGTTCGTTCGTTCAGAAGCCCTCATTGTGCGACCAGACAGATACGCAGTCGTGTACCGCGGCCGGTTCGCCCCTCCCATCGCAGCATCAACTTCCGGCTCTCGAGTCACTAATCGTACATTCACTGAATGAAAATTCGAGGCGACTTACCGCATTTTATAATGCCGAATAAAGCCACCGTAACGCAGACAACCTTCGCCCTCATAGTGGAGATTAGCTCAGTATGACCAGACGCGAACCAGGGATTCCATATCACCGAGAAGGCTCGGGAGTTAATAATTATTACAAAAAGGTGAGTTACTACAACTGCAGACTAACGCTTTTTGGAGTAAAATGTTTTTACGATCTTTTCCAGCAAGATTGTGGATCGCATATTCTGAATCAATAATTGCACAAGGGTTGCGAAGAGACACAAGGCTCCCAGGTTTTCCGACGGTAGCCAGCGCGATTCGTGGAAATATCCGAACGCAATGGTATAAGGCAGGGTTTGAGTGTTTTGGTCACGTGCCAAACCTGTAATTTTCAACCTCTAAACGAGTCGGCTTTAGTGTTTTGGACATGCAAATAACAGTTATATGCGGCTGCCACCTTATTCTCTAGCAGAATGTTTCTTACGGTACGTTTCGATAATTATGGAGTGGCCAGTCTACTTTGCAGCATGTATCTCCTTCAAAAACGCAGTACTTCTACTCTAGATAGTTCATTTCGTATTTTGATCTGATTTCTGCGAGATAGGAGGATTTTTTAAAACGCAAATTTCCTGTTCACGAATAAATACAGCTCTGACATGCAATATGCAAAAGATAAGCAAGATGGAAAGAGATTCGTTTACTTTGCTCGGATAATTGCAAAGCTAGCAGAAGACTTTAGGAAACGAGCACGGATTTTGAAAATATTGGTTGGGAGAAGCGTTCGTTAGAATCTTTCAGAAGTTGCAAAGCTCGCGCCACTCTGCGCGAAACGACGGACGAAAAAAATTCAAGTCCGCCATGGTAAACTGCCTGGTAGTAATTAGCCCACCAAGTTAAAAAAGAGCTGGCCAAAATGAAATTTGATCGGGCCGAGCGAAGCAAGGCCCTTTTAAGTCTGTCGAGATTTCAATGGACGATCAGATTGTTAGAGCTTTCAGATATCGCAACCTCTGTATTGAAAACAAGTGCGCAACTTGATCCGAGTAGCAAAAGTTTTTACTCGCAAAACTTGTGCTTCTTTGCTTCTGCTCGGCCTTCCCAGTGGTCGGAACCACTAGCTAGTAGTTAGTTTGTCCGGAATGGAAGCCCTGCGCTAGCCAGGCATAAATTACGTTCCTCTACGGTATCTGCCAGCTGAAGCATTACTCGAGCATATTAGTGACCGACTCAAACTGACTGACAATTTCTCTCGTGGCAAACGAAGCGAACCACCCTTGTTCTGTGATCCACGAATGAATTCACTACAGTATCTCTTGAATTTTAAACAATTTTTAATGGATTCGTTTCGCGCAGCGGCTCGTTTCTTAGATTCCTTCGTATGCTTTGCGATTCCCCTAATGCGGCTATACGTGAACCATACAAGTACGAGCTCGCCTGTGGCTCTGCTCAGCTTGTTCATCCACCTTGGTTATCCGTGTATTACAGTAGAATGGCTAACAAACAAACAAATAAACGAACGAACGAACCAACGAGTAATGTCCACGCGGCTGGCCTAATTATTGGCCTGGACAAAATTTCCGGCCGGACGGGCTGGCGGCAGTTTAACGCAGAGATTGTTATGTCGTTGCAGAAACTAGCCCTGTGACGTCAGCAAGTAAAATTTCGCAGTGCAATCAATATGCGGAATACAGTGTCATTCCAGATTTCGTTTCTTAGTTCGTACTTCTTTTCCCATCTTGAGGAAGGCTAGCCTGGGATATGCCGGAAGGTCTTAAAACCAAGAGACAGCGAAAGTATACGGAGGATAACTGAAAAAGGCAGTTCGTGCGGTTGCTTTTATAAGGTGATGAATTGCCAAAGTAAGAGCCTTTTCGGCGAGAAAAGTCAAGTTTTAATGTTGATGTACCATCAGAGCTGCATTTGCCAAAATAGCCAAGCATATACAAGGAAATCAGATCTACGATGATTGAGAAGATCTCTGCAAATGTTTGGTTGTTCGTGTAGGCAAAGCGGTGATGTGTGGTGAAACCAGCTCTGTTTCAGCCGCAAGCGAATACACCTGGCGGAGCCGCTGATTCGGAAACCGTGGCCAGAAATTTTGTCCAGGCCAATAATTAGGCCAGTCGCGTGTACCCACGCAATATTAAAGTAGCGCTGCTGAAGAGAGTAAGTCTGCTGCATCACATCTTATTAACGGCCTGCGCATTGTTTTTCTTCACTTCACCCAAAAACGTCTCCATGAAGCTCAAGCTGGGTAAGACCCCACTTCCACCTTCCGGATACTCCACCCTAGCATCTGTCGGGTGCATCCTCTCCAACCGCTTCAGCTCTTCCGTCACCGAGAAGCGTCGCAGGAGGCACTTTCCCACTTGCCCATCCCCTTCTTCCCTCTCTGTCAACTTATTTACCCTCTCTTCCTCTCTCATTTGCTTTTCAGCCAACCTGACGTACTTCTGCACAGGGTCTTCGGCCACACTGGGCCGAACCATCCTGTCAAACAAGCCTGCTTGTAACTGTAAGCGCTTCGTCATTTCTTCCCTCGAAGGTGGCCACCACTCTTCGGGTGGCGCTGCATAGAAGGTTGTGTCGCCTTCTCGTGACAGATCAACGTGGTTCCGTAACACCCATGTGGTTCTCTCCATCTCGGTTCTACTATGCACGACCTGTGTCGCGGCTGTACGACCAAATTCATCCACGTCGTGCCAAAATGGATCAGTCAAGGGCGTTTTCTTCGCTTTGTCTTTCTTAACGCTGTTCATGCTGTCGAACTTCTTACTGGCTTCCGCAAACAACTTCCTGGCTGCTTCACGCTTTGCTTCTCTGAGTGGATCACCAACAACTGCCTCCGTGTCTCCACTGTCGGTCATGCTACTGGGCGACTCGAGGAAGCTGCCTGCTCTAGGTGCTCTCGCGTTCAGTGTCGGTGACGGAGTACCAGCTCTACTTGGACCACCACCACTCTTCATATTGGCCTTCTCCGCCGTCTTGTGCGCTGTGGTGTCCTCTAACACGTTGGGCGTGTTGAAGTATGGCAGAGGCTGACCGGCGGCTGTCACTGGTATACGAGCAGGTGGTTTGGCGCTCACACCCCCACCTTCTGCCGTATCCGCATCAGGTGGCGGAGCACCTACAGACAGATACGAAAATATGAACTCTGTGACGCATCTCAGCAAAACACTGTAATGCTTCTTGAACTTCGTTCTGCACTGGAAGTAGTAAAAAAAAACGTATTACCAACAGCATTGGCAGCTGCAATTTTCGCTGCTTTTGGCTTGACCGCTCTAACCGGCTCTTTCGCTCTCAGCACACTTTTCAACAAGGTCTTTTTCTGCAAGAACGCCTTCCGGCGAAATACACCCCTGACGTCCTTTCCGTTCTCATTCAGCAAGTCGTGATTAGCGAACGGGAACTTCTTGTTCGGGTCGACAGCGGCCAAATGTTCCCGCAGGTTCCGTCCGCCCTTGTACGAATGCAGGAAGCGGTAGATGGCGCGGTAAATGCGGTAGTTGCCGAAGGTGGCCGCATAGTCCTTGATCGACAGGCCACACACCGTCTTGGCCTGCAGATTGGCCCCGTGCAGGATACAGTAGAGGACTGTGTCTAAGTTGTTGCTCTCGATGGCTTTCATCAACGGCGTCGCACCGGCTAGGGTGTGCAGGTTGATGTCGGCACCGGCATGCACCAGCTCGTCCACCACCATAGGCTCGCCGCGACGACAGGCGTGATGGAGAGCGGTCCAGCCGAAATTGTCCACGATGCTTGGGTTCGCCCTATCGAGAACTTGACAATTTTTAAAACAGATAAATATCGAAACTTGAAAATTTTCGACACTAAAAAATTAGATTCTAAAATCAAGAATTTAGAAAGTAAAAATTCAGATCTGACAAGCCGTCAGACATTTCGGAATAATCGTTTTCTCACGTGGCGCGGTTCCCAACCAAGAATAATAGAAACTGCGTCACTCCAGATAACGATGCATCCCGCGGTAGCCTGCCAGAAACCTTTGAATGTTAAGTCCTGACTGAGGATTTGGATGAGTTTTGAATTTTGGAATATTACTTTGAGCTGGAAATTACATTCGTTTGTTGTGTGTCAAGTTGTGTACCCATAAGCCAGCAGCATCTTCACCATATCCCATCGTCCGGCAGCCGCCGCGTACATCAGCGGGGTCTTATATAGTTTATCGCACTGGTTGACATCCAGCCCCTTCTTGCAAGCTCTGGCCACCGACTCCCAGTCCCCATCCCGACACAAATCATTCACCGGACACGTCTCTACAGCGCTCTGTTCCATCCTCCAGATGTTGTCGCTCGTGAAGGGCGTCGACTGTTCCTTCCTCGTCAAACCACTAACTACCTTGTCCCCGAAAACAACGTGCTTGGCTACATGGAGACTGTTCTTGAAAGCCATCGGACTTTCTTCCTCCTCAGCTATGCATATCGATATCTTCAAACCTTTGGGAAGCTTCAGTTTGGCTCTCTTCTTCTTGCCTTTACCCTTCTTCCCCTTTCCCTTCTTTCCGGAATCAGCAGAGTACGCCGATTTCAGAAAAGCTTTAGGAACTATCTTCTCGGCGGCTTTGAATATATCAGCTATGGTTAGAGCGCCAGTCTTCTTCGAATCTAAAGCTTCGATTAACTCCGGAAGTTCTTCTTCCTTAACAGGCACGCTCAAGCTTTGAAGTACTGTAGACAGCTGCTCTTTCGTTACACTATCTGGATCAGTATTCCCTAGAATCGGATTTTCAGTGTCTTGGCTTTCTGATTCCGTACTGACTGTCTGTAAAGCGTTTCTGAGTACGTCGGTGTTTTCTTGGAACCAGTCATAGAACTCAATGGCGAATTTGTTACCGACGCCGTTGCGTTGCTTTTCGGCCTTCTTCATCTCTTTCGACACCGCTTTGAGGCCGTACTTCTTAGCTAGCTGTTTCACTGTCATGCCTAGACTGTTTTTGGTATTGGGATTAGCCCCTCGGTGAGTCAAGAAGCGAACAGCTGGAAGCTGCTGAGCGGCCACGGCGAGATGGAGGGGCGTGTTGCCGTGGTGGGCCGGAGAGTCCAAGTGAGCACCAGCACTGGCCAGCACCTGCAGTGCCTCCACGTGGCCATGGTAGACCGCCTCGTGCGTCGAGTGAACCTGTATAGAACTACAGGTGACGTCACTGCGGAAATGCACACTACAGCTCGCAATTCCCAATCCTTCTGCTTCTCTCACGTTTTCGTATAGTTTTCAAGAGTCTGATACTAATTCAAAAGGGTACTTCAAATAAACGTTGACAAGATTTCTACCTGTTTATGGTCGACCAGATCAGGATCGGCGCCCTCCTGTAGGAGTAACTGAATGACACCCGACGCCCCCCGTCGCGCCGCTTCGATCAGCGGCGTGCGACCGGTTCGAACCGCGGCTTCGTCCACGTTGCAGCCACTTCGAATCAGCAGCTCCACGATGTCCCGAGCCTTGTTACCCTTCTCACAAGCCCGCACTAATATGGGTTTCCCAATGAGGTTACTTGTCGGTTCGACGGGTTTCTTGGTGTTCAGGCAGAACGCGGCAATCTGGCCGTAACGCTCGGTGCCACCGAAGCAGTACCACAGGAGATTCTGACCGAATCTATCTTCCGCGTTGAGGTCGGAACCTTCTTTGCTTGCGAGCAGTCGGACCAGGTCGAAGTAACCGTGGTGGACGGCAACCATCATGGGGGTAACACCCTGGAACGAACAAGGAACTGAAAGAAGCAGAACTGTGAAACCGAACACCAATCAGTCAACAATCAATTCAGAAACAGCTCGACTGAGCTGATTGACCGGAAGTTGATCGGACAGTAAAACTTACAGCGCGATTCCGTGCATCGATTTCTGATCCTTCGTTCAGCAACCAGTCGATCAGCTCCAGGTCGTTCTTATACGCTGCAACATGCATAACGGTATTCCCTGTTTTATCCTCATGGGCTTGGAAGATGCCAGGGAAGCCTTGGTTGTGAAATTTGTGGACGTTGGGTAAATCGCGGTCGATGATATACTGGAACAGCGTCTTGAGCTGGACCTTCTGTCCCGCATCCTGGATACACTGGATGGGTGCAAGCCGTCGGATACTCCGCTGGTACGTTTGTATCTCTTTCAGGTGAACCATACTACACCTACGTGACGGCAGACATGGGTACACTTTTCACAGCGTATCGCGTACCGAAGAAGAGGGAATCCTGGGAAGCAGGACTGTACCTTGTTGCCATGTCGAATCCTGTCCCGAAACAAAATCTTCCGAGAACTCCCTGCGTCCACGAGGAGATCACTTCCTTTCGAAGTAAGGTTGGCAAGGTTCGGGCAGGGCAGGAGCCGCGGAGGATTGAAAAGGGCAAAGAAGCGGGTTCACAGTAACGGGCAAAATCAAGACACTGTGCATCTGTTAGGCTTCTTGTTTTTGATTGATTTTGTGCTACAAGCTTGCCGCTTTGGCGTTGAATGATTTGTTATTTTTACAGATTTTCCATTCTTCGAACGAAATTTCTGAGAATCATAATAATCTTGGACTCGAGCTAAAGAAGCAGTCAGACGTTCATGAGACAACCTAGACATTTGATTCCATAAAGCGGTGGTATCACGAGTACGAAGGTATTCTTTGGGAGGCGTGTGTGCGGTCCAGGCCATTTCTTTGGGTACTTCCTCTAGCATCCCCGTTTCCCGGTCTCTGGCCATGTGCTGAGGATAAGTCACGTCGCTTCGCAGAAGTTTCGCAAAAGCGGATTTGTTAGGAAGACTTTGTGAAGGTCGAACAGGTAAGCGCGGAAAATAGGGACCCTCGGAGGTGTCGGAGCTTTCTTCATATGGTATGTCATTGATTATAGGTTTCGGCTTGATTTGTCGCCGAGGCGGAAGTGGCGTTGTTCCGGCTGAACTGTCGGCATAATCTCCCGTGGCTTTCCGGTATGCATTGTCCTGAATACTCCGGACGTTGAAGTCTGGTGTGAAATACGAAGAGGTGTCGTTGGTGAGCAAATGGGAAGATTCGGATCTGACCAAAGGGAAGTTGTCAGTGTTGTGGAAACCGTGGTTGGAAAAGGCTAGTCTGGCTCGTTGTGCGAGATCATGGAGGGATTTTGTAAATGGAGAAGCTGTGTGGATGGGGGGAACAGATAACGGCTGTAAGATTTGTCCGGGATTCTTGCTAACAACGGGGAAGCAACAGCGGAATAAACTGGTCGGTTGTGGTGTCGTGTTCGGACTTTCTTGGTTTCTCAACATTCTTTTGCCGACATACTTCTTGCTGAAATCCGAACTGTGAAGGAATCTTAGACATCCTGAAGACCGTCATCCTGTTTCTTTCGCTACTCTTACAAGCGAGATCCCCCTCACATTGTTTCCATAGGAAGTTTTTTCTCAAATGGGACTTCGGCAAATGGATTCACCCAGATCGTCTACCCAAGTGTCGCACGCACCAGCCAATAACTCAATAAGAGTGAAAACGTGCGCATCTTGGTCTTGCTTGTAGGAACGCGGAAAAATAGAATCGACGGAATGCGGAACTGTCCAATTGTTGAAACAGTTCTTGCATGTACAAAATACCTTTCAGTGTTTCGTTCCACTGTAAACGCTCAAGGAAATCTGGAGATCTGGATAAAATCAAATCTCTGGTAAAAACTACTGAAAGACAAAACACCTGTCAGAACTTCAAAACCTTACGCAAAACTCCGAGGCAAATTTCCGATTCCACCGGGTAAAAAAGAGTTAGAATCTCTTCACGAAGAATGACAGAAATACGTTATTAATTTCGAGTACAGGCTGGCGCTTCTTTCGCGGAGAGCTCTCTCACACGAAAGTATCGCCGCAGGTCCGTCCGTAAGCTTCCTCGTTATACTGGACTTGATGGACAGGCGGAGGAGGATGCTGAAGCATCGGAGGAGCTTGATATTGAACCTGGGGACCGGTGAGATATTGCTGGTAGACTGGCTGAGGAGGCTGAAAGAAGGAAATAATAGTCCTCACGACAGGCCGTAAAACTCCGTTGATTGTGTTGATCTTGAAAGTGGATTACGAAGTCTCGCTTTCAAGATAAGCAGCCCTCGAGTAGCTTATTCTGAAAGCGAAAACGGATTATTCTCTGCACACTTGACTCAAAATTTCAAATTTTCATTTCTCAGCTGATCTCTGTCTGCACAGTGTTTCGCGTGGCGAGATACCGTTTCAAGTATGAGCTTCTTGATACCTATTAGTGTCGGGGATATTGGAAGACAAAGACTAGCCAGAGAGAAAACCATGAATTTCAACTTAGTCAGGAGGCAAAGTTTGCCTACAAACATACCCCGCAAAACTCGCGCATTTCCGGTCTCGTTTCCGAGACTTGCAAAACATCCAGTTTTGCCTCACTCACGACTAATTTCCGTTGATCAAGCAAACTCAAATTTCAAATCAACCATTTGCGACATAAACAGCTCGTCGTGAAAAGGACCAGTAAAATCAAGCCGGCGCAACTAATGATGAGCACTACACGGAGAAGGTTCGTAAAATGTAAAGTGTAATGTAAAATAGTGTAATTACATTTTACACTAGTTTACATTTTACAGACCGAGCGGTTTGTAACGCCTAAAAGTGACAAGGAGCGACGAAAACGACGAACCAGCTATGTCTATGTTTGCACAGAATATAGATCCTAATAATTGTCTTCCAGACAAAGATAATATACGGTTGCAAAATGACCAAACTCAGGAAGTTTCTGACATTTTTCCGCGTAACTCAGCCGAAGTTGAGATTTCTGGCGGCAAAATACTCATAGATACCGCAGATTCTGGCAGGTAAAAGTTGTAATTACATTTTAAATTTACATTACAACTTCCCCGTGGTTGTAATGTCGTGTGAAAGTGTAATTGTAATGTAAAATGTAATGTCGCGTAAAATGTAATGCTCTTCATCAGGCGCAACGGGTGATACTCCATACAAGGCTGTGCTCCTGATAATCTCAGTAACAACTAACAAGGCCGTGCTCAGAATGACTTTCCTAAGCTCTTTTTCATCTGCTGATGGGAGGTACATCTGACCTCGTGGCCGCCGCTGTCCATCTTTTATGGATTTCTCAATAGCCACAAGTCTTGGATCAGTTCTCGAAGAAACTTGGCTGTTTCCGAAAGTTGAGATCAGCTGTTGACTCATCCCGCTACCGGGGACGATCAGCTGATAGGATCTTTGATCCTCATTATGTATGGCCCTGTACGTAGTCGTACACGTAAATGAAGGCCGG
>BDGG01000001.1:159738-346350 GCA_001949185.1 Ramazzottius varieornatus
TGAAACACAAAACGCATCGTCCAGGCCTCTCGTATCTTTCATAGTACTGAGAACAGAATACAAAATTGCCACGAAGGATATCTAACGACAGTCGCTGCTTAAAGAATCGAAAAGACCTAGATTCTTTAGTTACGGTACTTCGGCCATCTTTTTTCCGACCGTCTCAAACGTCCCGTACTTGGAACTCTAATTACAAATTCCCCCAACGAACACTTTCCCTAACTGACAAACATAACAGCCTCGAACCAGAAGAGCTCTTGCCCCGAAAAATCAAAGCCAGACCCGAATACCGCTTTCCCCTAACAGCCTCGAACCCGAACAACTTCGACCCCGAAGAACCGCGGACCCCAAGACCACCTTTCCCGAAGAACGCTTCCCGCTATACAAGTTTTGTGAGAAGCACCTGATCACTGCACCGTCAGAACTGTCTAACGATTTCTTCCATGAATCCCTTTGAAAATCATACTGCCTCATTTGGATGACTTGACGAACGAAACCAAGCTCGGTTTGTTGTATATTTTCCCGGTCCTTGTCTTCCTGTACTTTATCGAGTGAGTTTCGCCGCTACTAAATGTAAGGACTATCTCTAGTCCACGCCATACCATCCTCTTTAGCTCTATAGTTTTAGCCCTATGGTTTCCTCTTTACTTTTTCTCTCGATTCATTCTAGCCAAGAAGCAAGAGCAAGGTGGAGTGGATAGCGTTCTAGCCCAGCGTAACCTACACTCACGCCGAGTCCATCAGACTCTCGTCCGAATCGAGTATCGGAAGGAGTTGAGATGTGTGCACACCAGTCGCCTTGAGGTGAAGGAACACCATGAAGAAGGGCTACTCGAGCACGAAAAATGAAAGCAGGAAGACGAGGGATGTGCTAATGCCAAAAAAATCTCGAAGACGATCCAGATCGCGGAGAAACACACATCTTCATCAGCGGATACCATCGATAAAGTCGTCCAAGCTCTGTAAGGTTACCGCTACCGTGATGGCCATGTTACCCACTTTCTGGTTCTTGGACTGAGTAAGACCTACTTTGCCGATGTTACCGTGTCTGTATCACGTCATTCTTTTATTATAACGCTGGTATAAGACTTTTTTCTTCTTTTAGTGGGAAGCGAATGCGAGGGATCACGAAAGATCACACCGGCAAAGACGCAGCCCTCCATCTACTGCGTTTGGGACTGAAACTGCCAGAACATCGGTATGGAAACAAAGGGCGATGGCAATCGCATGACAACAGCAGAGCGGTTGAACATCATAACGGGCTGGACTTGTCGCCAGTGGAAGGCCCAGTGGATGGAGGAGAAAGCGTGTCCGACACCTGACCTCCAGATGTTGTTCAAGTTGGACATGGAGAGAACAACCAGAAGTAGCTCACCGAAAAAAGCAACAAGCATCAATCTGACAACAGAGTGTGGAATGTTTACGTGCGAGAAGATCAGCGAAAGTGCCAAGCTGCTCGCTGCCCTAGAACGTTACGCAACAAAAACCTCTAATTTTGAAACAATTTCTATAAAGGCTTTTGTGGTGCGCATATACTTTTGTATCCTTACTGTACCATTCCCCCTTACCACACTTCCGCTGGTAGCAGCGAGTAATCCGTTTCATTATTGTCTTCCACCTCGTCTCCTTACTTTTCGCGTACCCTGAAAATGAAAACTTATTCATACGCTATTGTTGCGCTTTATATTACCTTGTCATGTCATTGACATGATAAAAGCATTCTCCTGCGTCATCTGATAGGTGTTAGTTTTCGAGAAAGTGGACTGATGACTGGGTTAAGTGCCGCGCGCCGTTATGCACGAAGGCACCACCATTCTCGCTGACGGTAACTGGCAGCTAGTACCAACTTTGTGGGCTACGAACCAGTCGCTGATCACTCTGCAGTCTTTTGTGTGTACCGTCGGAAATCTGTACAGGTGGACTCTTCTCCTCTAACGTAGCTTTCACTACCAACGTTGAACTCTCTTTTGGTGGCAGCTCAACCCAACATTTTTTATTCATCACTCTTACTTGTACAGGTTGAGTCACAATGCTTCGACCGATTTAGAACTTTTGCAGCAAAATCACTATCTACTCTTCTGCCTTCGAATTTCTTCCTCAGGTAGTCTGAACATCTAAGATCATCCTTAGAGAATTTGGCGCTGCTTGTCCGCATCTGAAAAATCATGCAAAAACAAACCTCGATAGGCCGGGAAACACCCCTCGACTCAACTTGACGCTCAAGATCGTAACTCTGGGTGAGCCAATCTTTCCATTCTACCGCCAATTCGATAAAGCATTCTTCGGGCTATTGATTACGTGTATAGATTTTAGAAACATCGTCTTAGGTTTGACCATAAAAAATTAGACTTCTAATGGTCACTTTTCGGCCAGATATTCCTGTATTACTCAAAATTTTTGCGTCTGCCGAGTTAAAGCATTGCGCTCTTTCATGTGATTTCCTGCTAAGCTGTTACCTATACTTGTAATTAAAATATTTTTTGATCTCTTTAGTTCTTTCGAAAGCGAAAAACTGAAGAAAACCAGAATTTTTTTCACTGCAGTCACCCAGTTAACTGCTTTAGAGAAGACCTCGGGGACAAATCTTGAAACTACTAATTTTTTGTCTAACGACTTGAACCCTCTTGGACAGATTAGCTATGGCGGAAAGGTTCTGGAAACCTCCGTTTATCGGCAAACAAATTCCCAGTATACCGAGTTCGTAGTCCAAAAAGGTATCCTGATTTCGGGGTCGCTGAAAATTTTCTCTGCAAGTTTTTTTGTGAAGCGTGCAGACGCAATGGAAATTTTAGAGATCGTTTACAAACGTTAGAGCTACTTTGTGGCGAGATTTGAAAGCAGAGGGGTCAACGCCGAGTTTTCTACAACAGTTCGAAATCGGTCGAAGCATTGGGACTCAACCTGTACACAGTAGATATATCCCTCTCCCGCGCTGTGCGAAAGATATCTGTTGAGTGTTATGCGCTCCGGAGACTCGGCCCATATAGAATGAACCGATGCTGCTGAGCTGATCATTATTTCTTCCTCGCTTTTCCTAACTACTGGCCTGAAACGGTTAGAACTCTGCTGCAGGACTTGCAGCTGTTCAGTCACAAAGAGAACGAAAGCTTCCCTGTCCTTTGGCAGCATTTCTCCCACCCGCAACAGCAACATGGGTAAAACAGTGTTGCGAATCCGTATGGGCGAATTTAGAACGTGAAGAAACATCACGTACATCTTTCTGTTCGTGCTCTAACTCACCGAGCAGTATCCGCCCAAAGCGAGATGACCAGATCACCGTCTTCAGGATGTCCATATGGAGCCATCTTTAACCATCGTACACATCTCGAAGTACATCATCTCCGGATTTATTGATTTGTGAACTGCAGTACTTTCCATATGGGTATCTGCGGCCTAATTTACGGGACAACGTTTTTGACTCCGAACGACCTTTTCCAACATGAAGTCGTTGGATTTGTTCAAGGGCATAGAGTGGTGCCTTCGCCACGGATAGAAGTTTGACAAAACTCGAATCAATTCAGACTTTTCTGAAGAAGTCATCTGACCAGTGGTCAGACAGCCAAATGGACATCAGCACCGTTTTGCTCAATGTCCGTTACACCAGACCGCATCAGCAGTTCGACTTTGCCCTTGGGAACCCAAAACTGAAAACTTGATTCCCGAACAATTTGAGTAGACATCGTGGCGCCCCAGCTCGTCGACAAGTTTGTTTGCAACGACAAACATGGGGCTCACAGAGTCTAGCCCCAAGACGCAAACCAACCGAGATGCGAAACGAGTTGTCATCCAGCAAGTTACGTAAGACAGAAATGGGCAACGCATTAAGCCATGCTCCTGAGTCCTTGGCTGATACGGCAACTAGTCTGGCTCTTTCTGCTTGGGAACTGGCATCCAGATAGGTTTGGTAGTGCTGGTCAACTATCGGGATGTCCCACGCCTTCTGCGCTGAACGAAGAGTGAGAATGGGAGACTGTGACATACTTTGTTCCTGCCAGAGGTTTATCGCCGATTTTAAACTTTCGCTCCGGATACAAATTCTTTGACTTTTGCGCTTCGAATGTTCTCATTCAGCCAATGCATTTGCATATGTTAACTTTCTTCAACTTAGGTAACCATAAATATTCTTTTAGACACCCATATAACTGTGACTGATCGGCAGGGCAGACGAGTACGAAGCAATGAGAAACAAGAAAATGGAGAAATGATATGCACAGAACTACCCGAAATCAGTTCCTGATCCACGCATCTGAAAATTAGTGGAGCTGGAGACGATACATCACTATTAGTATGTCTCCATGTACTTGAAGAGAATACGGAAACAAAGGAAAGGCGATAAAAGCGACTCGAACGAGTCCTGGGGAAACAAAGAATTTTTGCGGAATACCCCCAGCTAGGGCGTCGGGCTGTCCTCACTGACGCACCCAGAAACACCACGGGTCTCGCACTCAGCAGCCACAAGTGTTGCTTGTCAACTTCCACTCCCTCCGTCGGTCATGGTCGCGCACCGGTTTAGGGATAGCCGCATACTGCACAGATTGCATCCTGCTCAGATCCTTCAGACTTTTGACGAAATGGATTTTACTGTAAAATTCCTTCCTGTAAAAGTACGGACCTCATGAACAGTACAGCAGTTTCCTCGAAGCCGGAACTGAGCCCTTACCCCAAAACAGCTCGCCCTATCGTTTTCAGTTCCGTCTTCGTCTTGAGGTTTGGATGCACGATCAGCAGCGACTGCATATTCTCCTTCATCCTGCGAGCAAGGCAGAAGGTTGGTTTCCACCAGTTCTGAACATTTCAGAACCTCACGACGTTAAACTTACGCAGGATCCATCGATTTGTGTACGTGTTGGATCCACGTTACAGCATGTTCCGTCCCGGTTGGTACCGCCGCATTGAAGACGAAAATTCTGAACGGTTTATCCTCAATCTCTTCCAGCCGACTCATTACAAACCTTAAAAGAGGGAAACAAGATTGAAAGTCACTCCTTGTTAAACAACAGCAATTTGGGAAGCCTGCAGACAAAACGTGCAAGATTGTTGTCGGAAGTGGCGCCATGAGCTCATTGTTGTCGGCTGAATGCGTGCGCCAGTTGGAGAAACAGCCAAATTCGACAAGATCGTCTCTCAAATGGCGCACCCTGCCAGTTGATAACAGCGATAGTGTGCGCGACTGTCGAAAACGATCCCGCACGTTTTGTTTGCCAATCTTTCCATCTGGCTCTTACTTGTGCAGGTGTTCCATGATTCTGTCATAAGTGTTCAGCGAGCGGTCCGGCAGAAGACACGGATAAAACAATACGGCCGTTGGTTCCGTTCCTTCATCTGGTCTGGTATCGAGGACATTCTTGTACGGCTCGATGATGCTTCTATCAAAGTGCCATATTTGTGATACCGTTCTGTGGTCGCCGGCTTGGTGAAGCTCAGCTTGAGAAGCTAGTGCTGCGGACTTGGTGGTTGGTAGTGCGGGCAGGTCGCCGTGTGGCCGGGTGATGATGTGGCGACTGGCGCGAGCTGAGGGAACAGGTGGCGCACTGCGAACTGCTGGACGAGGTGTGGCTGGCGCGTCAACCGACAAAGGATCCGCGGGTATTTCGGGGGCTTCGAATCCGGAACTCTCAACTGAACGACTCAGCAGCGCTGGAGTTGGAGATACAAAGAAGTTTTGAGCAATATTCTAGCAAAATTTCGCATCTCAAACCACACATGATTTTAGAAGGAACATTCAACGAAGCACTGATTCCACAAGAAAATTCTTTAAATTATTTTACAGAATGCGCTGAAAAAAAGGTTTTTGTAGACTTACGCGCGGGTATTGTAGCTAGAAGCGCCGCTAAGGTTGGTGGACCAACAGCAGTCGTGATAGATGTCATAACAGTCCTTTCGGTATCATATCCACCTACACGACGGTACAGGCAAAGAAAGATGGCTCGTTTCAGAATATTGAAAAAAGTGCCTGTATTGGCAAGGGAAAGATACCTGTGACTTGTGATGGGACTGTGGACGACTGAACGGAGAGCGTTACGTCATCCATCGGCAGCGCTAGCTGGCTGGGTCGATTACTTCCACTGAGTTTCAGGGTGTTGACCGGTAAGTTGTCAAGCTGATACCATGACCGTTGTCCAGAAGGCTTCAGCGTCTTCCTCCTCAGCTTGGCAGAGTTGGTGTCGCCACTAGTTAAGCTGGTACCGCCATCAGATTCTGACAAGTCGGCTGCATCTTCCTGCGTGTCCAGGTCTTCTCTCCTTCTTCCTTTGGATACAAGCGACCCACCCTGACTTTCCATCCCACTTTCCAGGAGTTCCGTTGCGTGTACCAACGACGAGGCAAAGTGGCCGCTGGTCAAATCTTTCAAGGACTGCTGGGTGAACAAGCGGTCCAAGGCGGAATGAAGGATATCAGTGGAGGCGCCTTTGGCAATGTAGTGCTCTTGGAGGTCGGACAGGTTGACGTGCTCCGCCAGATTCCACTGCGTTCGTCGACTGATGGCGTCATCCATCAGAACTAACTCGGGAGGCTCGATGGAAGGGACGACCAGGTCGGCCAGCTGGTAGTCAACGTCCTGCACAACATAGTAAGGCTCGACATGGTCCAAGTACTCTTCCTCGTTCTGGTCATTGGTTGTCTCTTCGCCTTGCTCATTGCCTTCGCTGTCGGGCTCTGAACCGATGTAGATGAAGGATGGTTGGCGGACATCTTGATCTTCCGGCTGGTTGAAAGCTTGCTCTCTGATAAAGAGTTCGGTCGATTCGACTGCCGACGTACCTTTACCTTCTTTCGAGCTTTCACCTGCTTTGTCCACTTCTTCGTCAGCTGGAAGAAGCTTCTCCGTAATAGCCTCAACTTCACCAGACGTTGCTTTTTCCTGCCACTGATCCTGGCCATTTGGTCCAGCGTTGCAGGCTGTTGCACCGTAATTCATCTCCGCTGGCTCGGCTCGGTACATCTGCTCTCGCTCAAAGTGCTCACCGGACTCCAAATTATACGCAGGCTGGCCACAATCGTCTTCTTGGTATCTTCTATCGTCAAATTCGTTGTTGTGTAACTCGCTGCTAAATTCGCTGCGTGTGGACTGGAAGGCTTCTTGGTTGAAATGGCGTGGATACTCTTGCTGCATTCCATCAAAGTCTTTTGCTTCCTGAAACCGGCTGTACATAGCTGCTTGAGACCCTTGGTCGGCATAATTGTCCTTCTGGTCATAATCTCTAGATGATGCTTGATGGCGGTCGCCGTTGAAAGAGTCATTTCTTTGGTAGTTGTGGGAGGAGATGCGAAAGGGACTTGCTCTGTTGTCTATACCGTAGTCAATCATATCTCTTTCCTGATCCACTGGCCGGTCGTCGTTGTACAAGCTGTTGTCCGAATACCGATTGTCCTGAATGTAGTTACTGATGCCTCTGGTGAAGTACTCGTCAGGTCGATGGGAGAATTGCTCGATCCGCTCAAAGTCTTGGTTGTACTGGTCGAACCTTTGGTCTGCTCCGCCTGTATGACGACTGTCAGAGTTTGCCGATTGCCGATGGTTGGCTGGCTCATTGTCGTTGTGGGGGGACTGCGTGTAGCTGGTGGGCGCATTGTCCACCATCCCTTTTCCGTCCGCTGCTTTCTTGCTGTCTGCCCTCTCCAAAGTTTCCCGCTGGTCATTCTCGTTGCTATCCAGGTAGGCTATACTCCCATTTGTCATCATCTGATTGCCAGATGCGGCGCTCATTTTTCCTCCCTGAGGGGTGGCGGACTCTTCTTGAGGCTGGCTTTCATCCATTTCAGTGGGCAGGTCTACAACAAAACCAAAGCCATTTGCACCGCTTTCTCGGTCGTTTCTATCCGTGCGATCCTTACTACCTTCGTCAGACATTCCTTGACGGATTTCTACTGTCGGCGCTTCCCCTTGTTGGTGACGATTGTCACCCAGTGCGTCAGAAGGGCTCTTCATGAAACTTGTCAGCGCCGAAATATCTCCGTCGCTGGTGTCCATCTCGTTGTGAAAGTCCTTGTCTGTATCGCCCACTCGGCCAGTTTCATCAGTGTACCGCGAAGGCTTAATTGAGCCAGTCGATTCGCCTTCTTCGTCTTCTGACTTGTCATGACTGACTTCTTCACTGATGTCATCCGCTGCATTGTCTTGGTTCTGAGACTCGTCAGTCTCAAACGCGTGACCATAACTTTGCTCACTGGCCAGAGAAGTTCGCTTTGACGAAGCCAAGTCTCGAAGTAAAGCGCCCGATTCAAAAGTCGTACCTTGGCTGGCCATTCCTTGATGAAATGAAGACTGGCCTGTATCCAACTCTTTCACTTCCCCATCTCTCCAACAAGCAGCGTCGCCACCTCGGTCATTTGTGTTCTCATAAGAATATCTGTTGTCATTTGAATGATTGTGATCATTGTCCTTCTCTTGAACCTTCAAAGGCCAGTCATCAGACTGCCTGTTGGACATGTCTTGTCCCTCTGACCACTTATAGTCCCCATCTTGCGCAGTCGGATGATCACCAAGCCGATCTCCATTTCCCCGAGCATTACCATTGAGATGTTGGTCGTACTCCCAAGGTGTTGCCGAACCTGGCTGAAACTCTGTATCACTGTGTCCCGCCGTCATCGGATTGTATTCGTTGTCGGCGTTGATCTCAGTGTTTTCTTGATCGTGCAAGTCCGTTCGATCGGACTGGGCTGCTTCGAAGTAAGGTGATTGTGGCCGTGTATATTGATCGACGTCATCGACGTCCTCTTTCGCCAAGTGGACCGTCGGCGCGCTTGTCAACTCCCCGTTATCGAATGCCCGAGGCACATCACCTTCAAGCGTGTCCCTGGCAATGTTGTCTGCGGTTGCGGGCTGTGACTCGTTAGCTCTTTCTCCAGATTCACTGTCATCTTTGTCGAGCTGTACTTTGTCATCTGGCCAATGTTGCTCAGTAGATGGCTGCGCTCTGTCGTCACCTTCTGTTTGTGATTTCAGCTTCGGACCATCGTCGTCCATCAGTTGATCCACCTCTTGTTCTTGTCTGAATGGCTGCAAGCTTTCAGTTTCGCCGTCTTGGTTCGGATAATACTCAAGCTCAGAGTAGGCATTGGAAGTGCCGTCTTGCCTATATCGCTCTGGCTGGCTGTCACCTGGCAGATCGGCCTCAAACTCCTTCTGAAGGTTCTCGTTAAACTGCTGTAAATTTTCCGAGTTTAAACTATCCTTTTCCGCGTAGTCTTCGTTGGGCGTCAGCAACACCCCGTCCACATTCCTTTCGCCGTCTTCGGCATTTCGTGGGGTGTACTCTTCCTCGTTGAGTTCTTGACCCTTTACCTCGTTGGGTTCCTCCGACACGAACCCAACTTGCAGATTCGCGGCTTTCAACAGCTGATAGGCGACTGCTCGCTTTGTTTCATCTGCAAGCGTTTCATTCGAAAGGTCACTTTCCCCCATGTAAGATGGCTGGTCGTCCAGGCGGTTCTTCTCCTGCCCGTAAAAGGCATTTATGGTATCTTCAAGCGAATCAGAATAGAAGTTATTCCGTGGTTCTGGCTGATCCTCCGCGTTATCTTGAACAGGCCTGACTGGACTTGTCAGCATTCTGTCTTCTCCGTACGAATGCGACGATCCCTGCCGTCTTTCGGCTGAATACCCATAGTCCATCATGGCTGTTTCATCGTAGTAATGTAACATTGGCGCACTGAGGAAACGAAGCTCTTCGTAATTCCACAAGTTTGAGTCGGTGTTGCCACTGTCACCGCTTGCATCAACTTCCTGTCGTCCCGTTGAGCCGCCTTCCGCCGATTCCTGGCGCTGCCAATCACTGTCATTTGAACCAACCGACCGCTCTTTCTCTTCGTTGGAAGTTTTTGCGGGAGTTTCGTCCAGCGAGTCTTGCAGTATGTAGGGTGATGTTAGATCATCCGGTTGGTAGTTGCGAGTAGCTTGTGGAACAGCGTGGTCTCGAACGAATGTTTCTTTCTCCGTATCAGCTGGGTGGAAGTTGTCTTCGATGTTTTCCTCTCTGAAATCGCGACGAGGATCGTCCTGGCTTCTTTTCCTGTCTTCGGTATAATCATCTGTATTTTGGTCGCGGGAGTCTTCATCGTCTGTTAGCCGATGGGAAGGTGTAGCCCGGTTGTTGTCCACAGACTCATCCCCAACGTTGTAGTATCGTCCTGAAACACCAGGGGAATATCCTTGGTGATGGTCCAGTGAAGGTGACGCGCCTTGATCGGACTGTCCTTCGAGGTGGCGAACCTTGTCACGGTACTGCTGCACAACCAACTCCAGCCGTTCGATTTGCGACTCGTCAACGTAGCTCTCTTCGCCATCGCTGGTGACCCAGTCATCGTGGAGGCTTCCCATGAAGTAGGAGACTTCACTTGGACCAAGGTAGGTTTCTTCCGTGTTGCGACTCAGCGTGTCATTGTCGTCTTCGCTATCCTCTCCAACGTCCGCTTTATCGCCTGAAAAGTCAAATCATCTGCTAAGTAAGACTGAACAGAATGTAAGAAATGTCAATGATTACATGAATCATATTCCAAAAATATACCACAAATTTTTCAACAAGCATTTCGCACAATTCCAAGAAAAGGTTACCGAATTTATCTCTGTCAACTGCGCATGCCACTAAGTCAGCCTTTTTATCAAGAAATGCGGAGCTGTGTTCGGAAGTGATACCCGTCAGCGTTGACGTATCCTCTTCCGTCGAGGACAAGCCGCGAAAATCCGCCAACATGTGCAGCGCCTTGTCGATCTGATCCCAGTTCTGGTCAGCCACCGAGTCGAACTGCTCACGCGGATGAGTCAGTGGCGTAAAGTAACTGACATTTTCAGGCATCTCTCCAGACATCGTCGCGGGCTTTTCTTGCTGGTACGCTATGACTTTCGAGAACCCAGCCATGCTGCTCGTCTGTGTCATCGAGAAGTTGACAGTACTCTGCTGGCCCTGACCAAAGTCCGCTGCAGTCAACCTGGTCATGAACTGCTCCATGTTGGACTCATCCATCAACATTTGCTCGTAGGTGCGTAACGAGCCGAGAGACTTGGATAATCTTCCCGCTAAATCTGGGCCGGTATTCTCATCACGTAACAGACCGCTGGATGCAGCCGGGACAAGGGAGTTTTCCCGCTCTTGATCACTCAATGTTCTGTCATCTTCGATGACTTCAAACGAACCTTCTTTCGATTCGGGGATGTTCGCTCTGGAATATTCTGCAATGCATATCGACTCGTTCAACCCAGCCAACATGACAGAAAACTCCAGACTTAGGCAAAAAAACTCCACAAAGTTTCCAGATCTATCTTCTCAAGTGGCGCACGCTTTCAGCGAACAACACCAAAACGGACGCCACTCTGCAGAGCAATCAAACTCACCAGATCGTTTTTTTCGAGTGGCGCATACTTCCAGCGAGAACTAAGTTCGAGAAAGGTGCGTCACTTGGGCATACATATTCAAGAAGATTATTTTCAATTCGATAACAGTAGAGACATGCGCCACTGGGGAAGCATTCCTGTTAATCTTGTTTGCCCAGCTCTCAATTAGAGTTCGAAAAGAGGACACCAAAGTTATTACCTAGGTTTATGTCGCTGTCTTTTTCTTGAAAGGCATTCTGGCTAGTGTAATCATTGTCCAATTCAACAGCTAGTCTCGGTGAAGAAGGGCGGAACAGGGCAAAGAGATCCAGGGGGTTCGGTCGGATATCTTTGATGACGGACAAGGAGAAGGTGCTGCGCATTTCGGCCGGTGAACGAAACTGCCGTGGAGCAAAGTATTCGTCTCTTTCGGGCGCAGTGTCCATGGCGCTTTCGGTAACAGAATGAAGACCACGAGGAAGGCCCTGAGGCATGAAATCAAGGTTCGGACGGAGTAATTTACCACCGGAATAAGAAGGTTTGCCATGATGATCGCGATGGGCATGTTCTTCGAAATACACATCACCAGTGTGTCGATCCAGGAAATTTGATCGGTGGTCATTTTGCACACGATCACGGTCGGCCATGCTGCCTCTCTTTTAGAATATCTTAAATCAACTTACAGCAAGACACATGACCTACCAGTCACCTGACTGCGGTTAATTCCCGACCATCTGATAGGTTTTTGTGCCGGTTTTACACACAGTTTCCATTAGCAACGCCATCCATCTATCGGAGCTTCCGGTCTGCTGATTTCTGATCGCGGAAGAAGCAATGTTTAATCGCTGCACATTAGGGGAGGTGTGGGTGAGTATAGGGGAAATGAATGTGGACGGCGTTGTGTCTCTCTGTGGTGAAACTACTTGGTGAGAAGTCAGCAGATCATTGTACTGTCTTACTTGAGTTACTTCTTTGTCTGCAAAGAGTTTCAAGATTGTTTTTCACATATCGCAACTGTATGATTGGGTGTTCTAAGAAATTGTATGGAAGCGAAGGGTCAATGTCGCGCGGCGAAATTAAAATAAAACCATTGTGGTAGGTTCTACTGATCTTTGGGCTCATAACTTCCCTGTCACCCAAGTCCGCACTAATTATGACTCCGATCATGCCAGTCGGTATCTAAGTGTTTGTCTTGGTTGTCGTCATGAATAAATAGAGAGTTCGCCTTTCCGTTCAGCTCATTGCTGAAATGGGCATTAGCCGCCTGGCCGTTCGTCCTCAGAGGATGCCAACTTTTAATTAAACGGACTTTGGTCCTGGACGAGCCAGCAACAATCTGTCAGGGACCAGTCTACGTAAATGCAGCACGGAACAATCGACAAAACTTCGCGCAAGACTGCGAGAAGGTTGGAATGACATCAGCAACCGACAGTGCTACGTATCACACTCATTGTTATCCCATACCATTTTATCCTTTCAAGCCCAAAGTTATCCGTGGCAGACAGTAGCTACGTGTCCCGTTGGGGTGGCAGTTATCGTGTGTTGACAAAGATAAGCTATGACAAAGATAAGCTATGAAATTGCCAGATATAGATAGTACTGGCGTTCAATATGAAGATCCGGCTGATTTTGCAGCAGTAGCTTTTGGGAGTTATGCGGTGCTTTCACTCGGTCTCCCACCCCCTTTTTGGACGATATTCATAAGTACCCTGATTTACTTTGATTTTTAGTAACCAAATTCAACCATGGTAAAACTATACTTGCATGGGATCATACAGCTCGGTAAGCGTGGTTTTATATAAAAATAGTTCTGCTCCTCCTGTATCTTGAGAACGTGTGTTTGAAAGGACTAACTCCCCCTCTTTTGACTGCAGTGACAGTAGTCTGTGTGGCTTTAACATCGGCACAGGCGGAACCAATCAAGCGATACAATTACTACAAGAACCTCCCTACTGACGGTGCTCGAAGAACAGGTATCTTTTTTACCACGAGATGATTTTATACCGTCAGTTCAACACAGTGTTCCATCAATAAACGGAAAGGGGGATTTCGACACTTTTGTGTCTGGTCTGCAGTAAGTGCAAGCATATAGGTAACGACATTTTCTGCAATGTCTGCAGGTGTGACTGCGGCTGGGAGCAACTTGACGTTGAATGGAAAACCCCTGCGACTGATAAGTGGCGCCATGCATTACTTCCGCATTGTTCCTCAATACTGGCGCAACCGACTGGCGCTGCTGAAGGCGGCGGGCTGTAATGCGGTGGAAACATACGTCCCATGGAACCTTCATGAGCCCTCACCTGGGCACTTTGACTTTGAAGGCATCCTGGATGTCAGGTGGGTTACGTGAAAAGCATCGCCCAATGTATCTTGCTAACGGACTTCCCCTTGACTAACGCCATATACTCCGTTAACCTATCTCCAGTTGACAACAAAGTCTGGCTAGAGGTAGATGATAGCATTGATCGAATTTATCTGTGTAGAGATCAAAGACGCAATCTGCATACCAACAAACATCCATCACTCGAGGATACAGCTGCTGAATAGTGATAAATTATCCCTGAAAAAATCCGTTGTGCGTTGCAGGCGGTACATTGAGATTGCGGCAGAACTGGACTTGATGGTCATCTTCCGACCTGGACCATACATTTGTGCCGAGGTACGCTCCATGATCGATACCTTGGATCATATTCAACTTTGGCGGTTGAATGCTTTTCTTTTCCATTTTGACAGTGGGAGTTTGGCGGCATGCCGAGGTTTGTCCCCCATCAACCAATGTTCCTTTTACTTCAGCAGAGCTTCCGAATAATACTTGAATGTACGGGTTTGTAGCTGGCTTCTGGCCGACGACAACATGAAGGTGCGCAGCAGCTACGCTCCGTACGTCGAGGCCTCTGATCGATTCCTGCAAGAATTGATACCTCGGATAGCCAATCTGCAGTTTAGCCAGTCTGGCGGGCCCATTATCATGGTGCAGATTGAGAACGAATACGGTGGCTTCGATCAAGATCGACGTTTCATGGATACGCTGCGAGACTCCCTCAAAAGGTTCGGAGTAACGGAGATGCTCTTCACCTCGGACGGTCCCAACGACCTGGCAAAGGGTCAAGCTAGCGATGGTAAGACCATAGCGCTATTGCGCCAGATGGCCTTTTTAAGTTCATCCTGAACAGCCGCCGGCTAGTGCAAATATCACCGGAAGACAAATCAAACAATTTGTCGACCATCGTAGTGTGGCTGACGGTGAACGAGCAAACAAATATGGGCGATGCGTTGGACAAGCTGACAGCTATACAGCCTAACAAGCCGTTAATGGTGATGGAGTACTGGAGTGGCTGGTTTGATCACTGGACAGAGCATCACCAGACCACCTCCATGGAGAAGTTCAGCAGCGAATTGACGACCATTTTGGCCCGTGGTGCCAGTGTCAACTTTTACATGTTCCACGGCGGCACCAACTTTGCCTTTATGAATGGCGCTAATATGGGCCTGTTCAATGTCTCAGCCGGCTACCAACCCACCATCACCAGGCAGGTTACAACATTCGATATACAAAGTCGTCAGATGGAGAGATACTCATGCTAATTCAACCTGCTTCTTCCTACAGCTACGACTACGATGCCTTGGTCTCGGAAGATGGTCGCGTCACCCAAAAGTGGCACAAGACTCGAGAGTTGCTGGCCCAGTTCGGACTGTTGCCCGAAGAGCTGCAGGACCCGACGCAAAACGCAGCACCCAAATCGTTGGGGAGAATGCAAGTCGACGGATGGCTACCATTGACCACACTGAACTCCTTCTTCCCCAGCTTCCAGCTCGAAAGCCCGCTGTGGATGGAGAAGTTAAAGTATAAGCCTTCCGGACAGTCTTACGGCTTTATCGCCTACGAAAGGATCCTGCCTGAGAGTAGCGGTGAATTGCTGCTAGGCGAAATGCACGATCGCGCTCTCATTTTGGTAGAGGGCCAGCAACACGCTCTCATTGACTTTGCAGCGTCGCTGAAAAAAGCCCACACCATCAAGGTACAATATTCTAGTCTTTCAACTATCGACACAAATTAAGCAATTTAAATTGTGACTTGGTTTGATTTGATTACAGTTGACCAATAGCGTAGCTGGTCAGAAAGTGACCATCTTGGTCGAGAACATGGGTCGCGTCAACTACGGAAATTCCGCTGACAGTCAACGAAAAGGTCTGATGGGTCAGGTGACCTTGAACGGCAAGCCTCTGACCGGATGGACAGTTCGACCTATGGAGTTCACCTCCGTAGACGTGGCTGCGATATTCAACCCAACGACCGCATGGGACGGCCTTTCACCCTCCACCTCCGTTCCGGCTTGCTTCCGCTTCACTCTTAACCTCGACGAGGAACCTACCCAGGACACCTTTCTGGGCATGGAGGGTTGGGGGCGTGGTGTGGCTTTCGTCAATGGCTTCAACTTGGGTCGCTATTGGCCGACAGCTGGTCCGACCAAAACCATGTATGTACCGGCCCCCTTACTGAAGAAGGGCCGCAACACCTTTATCTTGTTCGAGCTGCACACCGTGGACAACGTACTGCAGTCCGTAGCTCAGCCTAATCTCGGTCCTGTCCAGCCTCACCAACCAGCAACATCGATGTCGCCCCAGCCATCTTCCTCACCGTCAAGTCATCATGATTACTTGTTTTACAATGTGCTAGCAGCTGCTCTGATGATGCTAGCAACTATTACTTACCAACACTAATGTTTCGCTTGAAATTGCCACTATAAAAGTACTCGTTACTTTTGAGCTGGTCTTAGCTTGCAGGCTGACGGATCCTTTAATTTGGCGACAGATTTATTCTGATTGTTGTGATACGATTTTTGTTATGCTTTACCTTGTCTGTAGTTTGAGCGTACTTCAGTTATCTGATATTCCACCACCGGAAACCATTCTGAGCGAAGAATTGCTGACTTATTCAGTTTGACCCCCCGGTTTAGTAATAGCCTTTTACGTAATGTTTCGCTTTCCTGGCAGGCCGCAGCGTGGATGAATGGCGGGCTGCATTTTGAAATCGTCTCGACAGACGACACATTTCGAACGCGAGAACGGTACCTACAGTATCAACTGCAAAACATCTTACTGTGTGTACACCGGGTACAGTAAAATTAATCTCAAAGTAGATAAAGAGTGCACAGAAGTTTGTGCTACGTCTGGAACATAGCTTCAATGACGCGCGTCAGTTCGGCTCTTTCCATAGCCAGACGTTTCCGTACAACTCGCATCCTTTTGTGGACGGCATTATCCTTATTGTAGATATGAAACATGCGCAGCAAAAAGCATTGGGAGAGAGCGAATATTGTGTAGATGGGAGCTAAAGGACTGAAATGCTTGACGGGCAACATCACGAACCATCCCAGCCACAATACCGTCGACGTCATCATCATCACCGTGGTCTTAATCACATCCTGAAAGCACCTTCTGTAGACTATCCACATCTGAATCTGAGTTCTACGAACTTACCTCGAGTAGCTGTTCCTGTAGCCGAAATTCCTCGGCTTTGATAACTTTGGACCTGATGTGATATTCCACCAAGTGGAAGTCGAGCGCCATCTGCCGCATGACTTGGAAGAACAGTACAGGGTTATTGGCGTACCGTCCGCGGTTACTGATGGCGCCATCGCCGTCGCCCTGGCCGTGTTCAGCACGTTGAACAGGTAAGTCTTCCAGCTCATGACTGTGATACTGGGGTGGCTCCCGAAGGTGGAAATCTCCATCGGGATTATTGAAAAACAATCGCCTTCGACGTTGCGGTGCTGGTCGGTGGGGCAATAAAGCCATGTCGGAATATGACGGAAGAGAGACAGATACCACAAAACAAGTTGTTTTCTACGGTTATTCAAGGTTCAAAATTCGTAGGTGACAATCAATCTAGGGCCAGATACTGCAGAATGTTTCGATTATTTACAAAAGTCTTGCAGGATAAAGGTGACCCTTTTTACCGCGCTGCACGAGGGCATCTAATTCTCCTTGGCATCCGAGTGTTTATATGTGTGAAACGGAACTGAGAGAAATTGCTCACCCACATCACTATCTCAAGCAGTGCACGTCTTCATCGTTGATAGGTACCTTGCGCGCCAGCCAGAATCTCACGACGAACGTTCAAATCTCACGTTGAACGGTGAGTCATCTTCGAGCGTGACGTAAGTTACGTTGAGCGCGCTTCGTGACGGTGGCAAAATAACGACGAAGGCCCTGTTCGTTCGTTCGTGACGGTCAAATTTCACGACGCCGACTGCTCCGCGAATATTCAACTGTCTAAATTTCTCCCGTTCAGCAGTACAGCTCCGTGTACATACAGCACTCACGACCCGGGGCAAAGCCGAACGTTGCCCCAACTTATTTAATTTCTTAATCGGTTATTTTACACCGTTCGTCGTGTTTTTCTCGCAAAAGCCAAATTTAAATTTTACGTCGGGGAGAACCGTGAATTTCTCTAACGTGAAATTCCGCCGCTCGTAGCGAAATTCTGGCTGGCGCGCAAGGTCCCTTATAGTCGGGTACGTGCGCCATCCAGAAAAATGCTCTTGGCGAGTTCGTGTGTTTCCAGCAAGTGGCGCACGCTTTCAGGGTTGTTGGCCGAACGCATGCGCCACTTGGGAAAATCATTTGGCTAAAGTCGTTTGCAGGCTTATCAATTTGCTTGAAAAAGAAACTCAAGACAACAAAATTTTTGAGAAAGAACAGAGGGATAACATCAGATGACAAGAACGTGATAAAATCATCGAGGGTCACGTTGGAACTGGTCGAAAAATTCTTCGGTAGGATTGGCTCGACCATAAACTGCCTTGGCGATCTCTTCCCTTTCCTGATCTTCCAGCACTTGTTTGCGATTAGCTTCGTCCATTCCTGCCCTAAGCAAAGCTCGTTCGGCTTTGAGCTTTTCCATCTGCGCTTCATACTCCACGCCCATGCTGCGGAAGTAATTGTCCCAGGTGTAGCCCTCCGCCCTTTCCTGGTTCTTGGCAATCTCTCTGTCGTGCTTTTGTCGCTCCCACATCTCGTAAATCTTTTTCTTCTCTTCGGGCGAGATACCCTTTCTGTCCCGTGGGTTCGTCGGATGCTCGTTCAGCAGGTCGCTGTTCATCGTGTTATTGATGTGGACCTTCTTGTCTTGGTTTTCTAATTCGCGAAGCCTGCGTTTACCCTCTTCCTGGTTCACAGCCTGAACGGGCAAAAATGTGCAGAGTCCACTCAAAGACAGTCAGATTCATGGTACACGTACGATAGGAAATTATGGGATAGGCCTTTACATACGTACGTGACTGATTTACGCACTTTCCGACAGTTTTCTACGGTCGACTTCCCATTTAGCAGTCCTTTCCGCCTGTCTCATAATTTTCACCGAACTATATTTCTGCTTAATGCTTCATGTGTGTTCGACAAGATACTTTTTGAATTACTAAAATTGGACGACGGGTTCGGGAGATACAAGGAGGTAAATAATGGCCATGGTTGCCCATGACCAATGACGGTGACTGTACGAACGCGTGTATTGCTTACCAGTGATTCGTTGTAGTGGGAGACAGCCTTGTTCATCGCATGCTTCAAGTCCTTCGTGGCGTCCTCCCGTCCTCTCATCTTGGCTTCCTTGGCCATCGATTCTTTATGTGCGATATTATCCAAATGCCGTTCAAAGTCCTTTTTGGCCGCTTCCTCCCACATTTGTCTTTGCAAGTCATCCCTCTGCTTGTTGATGCTGTTCTTGATGTCCTCCGGCTGGCGAATCTTGTCGCTGTCGAACCTGCAAAGTCAATGAATGGTCAACTGCCGTTGACCGGTGTGCAAAGTTGGTATTACGTCAGGATACTTGATGGTCCGTAGATGGAGTAGTCGCCACTGGCGCCAACGGGAAGAAATGACTTGGAAGCGTTGGGATCGTTCAAGTCGTATGTGGAGGAATCTTCCTTGCGTTGGAAGTACCGTCTGTAACCATCCACCTCGTGCGCCAGAGCCTTCTTTACTTCCTTCTGTTGCGCGTCGATCAATTGATGAGCTATTGCCTGTCGACATGTGGCTTGGTCTGGAAGTAAACGCTAAAATTTTGGGATGAGTTTCTGAATTTGAACTTTTAGAACCCAAAACCTAGAACTTGTCGAATTTTGAAATTTCGAAAGCTTAAAAATCCGAATGTGAATTTAAATTTGACTTTTGAAAACTATGTACTGCGAACTTACCAAATGTAAGATCGCGCATCTTCTCGGCCATTTCTTGCGCCTTTCTGACATGAACCTGCCGTTGCAGATCTTCCACATGATACTGCAGAGGAACACAAAATTAGGAGTTTAGCTTTTGGAAACACTCAAATGGACAGATCAAAGCGAAAAGGTTTGACTGCTGGGCTAGCAATGATTTATGCCAATAAAGGCGGATATGCCGACTGTCAGACTGCACGATGTTTCCAAATGTCCTGGAGTGTGGGCAGTTTTCTGTGTGGCACTGAAAAAGGTAGTGACTGTTCTGTACCGCTTGTTTGGATGCATCAGCGTCAAATATCTTTCTTCCGCGCTCTTCCAAGGTCTGACGCTTCCGTGTCAGCCTATCATGCAGCGCGGTATCGATTGGCAGTTTCGTAAAATAGCTCATGATTTTTCGGTCAAATAACAAACGACAAAATTTCACTAAGAATGTGGATACCGTGATCTAAGTAATAATCAGACGAATATGTTTCCAAGGGGATCCAAGAATCTCCACGCCGTTATTACCTGCTCGATGAGACACAGTTAACATGACTTGGATCTGGCACAAAAATCCCTACGCATATCACGTGAGTCATTTCTTCTTCAATTTATTTTTTCCAATCAAACGTCATTTTTTCGCGGAAAATATGTTCAAGGGCAAATTTATTTCAGCTCATCAAATTGTACGATGAGGGCGTGGCAGGACATTCGGCCGTGGCTATTCCGTATTACCGACCCGATGATGCTCCTGGAAAGCTATCACCGAAGATTAATCGTCCGGAAAGTGGGCGTATTTTAAGCTATGACGAACGAGAAGCTAGCTGCGTCTTTGTCAAATGCTGGGAGATTGGCGGGAGTATTCAGTACTTGTCCATCGTCAAGGATCTGTTGATGCTGTACACCTACAACGCTCCTCCAACATTCGTGCTGTACACTGACCTCTTCTGCAACTACAACGTCACTGTAAGGTACAAAAGCACACGTTAAGAGAAGTTAGTCGTTTACGTGGGAAGGCGGAACATGAATTCGACCAGACGTTTTCCCAAGTGGCGCACGTATCCAGGTACTAACACTGACAACGTGCGTCACTTAGGGAAATTAGTTTCCACAAGGTTATTATCGTAAGTGGCGCCCGCGCTCAGCTAAAAACAGCGAAACAGTGCGTTGCTTGATAACGCCGATATGGGGGAAATCATCTACCGACGTTTCACGTATGAACAGTTCGAAACTTTCAACTTTGGGTATCTACGATCAATTGGCTTTGGGTGTCCCGTAGAATAATGGTATGCAAGTATTTTCTGTGCGGCATTTCTTCGAGCATGGGACGTTGTGGGATCATCTGCAGTGGATGGGTACCCGTGGGATCCCTTACAGCACGGTCCTGCTGGACAGGTGGCTGATTCAGCTTCTGACTACGATCGACTGGGCGCACTCCAACCAGTTGGTATTAGTGTGAGTTTGGCATACCCGCGATGGAACTGTAGAAAAATGACTGAATTGAGTGATCGTATGGTTGCTACCTGCTTGTAGAAACCTGTCGTTGAAAAATATCTGCCTGACCGATGACGGTATGGACCTGCGCGTCGTGGACTTTTTGCCTGCCGGCATGGTCAAGGAAGTCCTGAACGGATTGTCTTCGCCGCTAAAATGCCCGAAAGGTTCTGCTGGCTTGTGTTTGTAGAAGACGTTTTCGAACAAAGTCACCGTGCTGCGGCATTTCTTCAATCTGGTCTTTTTTAAAATGATTTAGCTGGACGTGTCTGCCTTGCAAACAAAATCGAGAATTCATACCGAGTATCTAGATGTCATGGCTTTTATCATGAGAATGAGTCTACCGATTTCAAAATAGCTCAAAAAGAGGGCAGATGGAACTAAATGTGAGATTAGAAAGGGTTAAGAAACCGGAGGTAGATCTACAGCGATGCCACCACCTCCAGTAAAATTCTTCTGGAACAAACCTTCGAAGAAGATTTCTTAGAATTTTGGTAAGTGGCTCTTTTGGCTCAGTGGTTCATATATCTAGGGATTTCACTAACATTCCATTTCAGCTGATTTTTGATTGCTAGATGCAAGGATTTTGCCCCACAGGCGGCTGAAGGTTCAAACCTAACTGAAGCTCAAGTTTTTTGCCAGATTTCCCGTCGTTTTGCGCGTTCTGGTAGGCTCTCCATTTTTTATTAGAAAGAGCTAGCGCGAGCCAGTAGCAGCTGAGCTTGTGCGGGGCGCGAACTTCCTCGGTGAGAGCCAATCGCTTCCGGTAAAACGATCCGTCTCTTACTGCGTATTTGAAAGAGGAAAAGCTACTAGCCAAATCTCTTTTTCGGCTCTTTTCGCGCTCCCACATTTATCTACGGGAATACTCTGTAAATATTTGCTGCATCCGCGCAGTACGTACTCGTACGTAACGATGCACCCCCGTAGGGGGTTGCGCAATCCGTGAAACTGGACTGGGGCTGCACTTCACTTGTACGACGACGTACTGCGCGGACGCAGCGAATACAGTAACTTTTTTTCATACGAGTATGTTAATACCATGACTAGTTCGGTCGAGACTTCATCACCGCAGCCCATACCACCGTCATTGTCAGTTGGCCGTTTTCTCCTACAGATGATCATATGCTGACACTCTTCAAACCCGAAAAATGGACTTCGGTCAACGACTTTGAGGCTGCCGCCTTCGTGTTGTTCCAACTCAGTCTGGTCGGCCACACAGACTACCAGCGCGTCAAGATCCTGGCCCACCCCTACTGTGTTCGGGAACACTGGTCGGAGCTCATGACAGCAGTGTCGGAGGTCCACGGTACATTATGGATGCACACATTGGACAGGCTGGTGGGCGAAGAGCACGCCGAGCAGCGGGAAGACTTTGCCAAGGAGCTGCTATCGAGGATTAAATACGCGCTGCAACACCCCATGATCAACATGGAATTGTGGGAAAGCGGCACGAATTTCAACAACGACCAGGACGATGTCGATAAATGCCAGCCCGAACCACCTGTTCAACCGCAGCATAATCAGCCGGAGAGCAGTGTACTGGTCAGCTTCTTGGAACAAGCTTTTGAGTTTTTCCAGCACAACAGTCAAGGTAAGGCCTCGGGTGTAAAAAATCTAACAAAACAACGTTCGTTACGGCCAGAAAGTCTAGATTCAAATGCGCCACAGGCACGACGAGAAAGTATGGGCCAATAAAAATTATTGACCACTTAAGCCTGCTTGCACAGACAGCGTTACGCCATCGTACACACTGGCTTGATACGGCCAACGTACTGTATTCCCTCGATAGTTCTGCGAATCACGTGACTGTTCCGGTAAATATTACCCGGCGAGGATAGAAAATATTCATGCATTCAATCAAAGATTGCTCGCCAGTCAAGTAGAGTGACCGGCGACAGTCACACAAGCAGTGATATCACTGCGGGTGTAATATACTGTCCTGATGACGTAGTTCGCAGAACTATCGAGGGAATACGGTACATACAAACGCTACTATTTCCGCTAGGTCATTGACCACTAAGAGTGGCTACACAAAACCGAAATTCGAACGTAGGGAACTTTCCTATTGCGTCTGGATGTCCATCTTGTCGTGTTTTCTGCCTGGTCCATAATTTGGACTGTCCCATAATTTCTCGTCGTGAATGAATTCTGAATCGCTTTTTTGAACGATATGGGTGGTAGATTGTCACTCTTCTTCTACGTAGCTTTCGTACTAGAGGTGATAATCCTAAACCCTCCGCATGGTGTACACTTATCTGTCTTTCTAAATACTGTACAATACTGTTTTTTGAATGTTAGGGGACTTTGCGAGGATCTGCCACAGCATGCTAAAATTAGTGCCGACGGACCAGCAAGCAGCGTTCAACTCGCATCACCTGGTCATGTTCGCAGAGATGTTCGACAAACAAACAGACAGCGACCGCGGTGTGGCGCACAGCCTGGCTACAGTGCTAGCCGGCTTGCTTTATGCCGGTAAATTAATATCCTCCCCAGTAATGTCACATCACCTTCACTTCTGTTTCCAACGTTGGTCTGCGTTCTCAGATGACGTGGATAAGCTAGCCTGTGCAGGCAACTTTGGTCCAAAGCTGATTCGTTTCCTGGACAAGCACCTTCAGGCACCCGACCTTCTGTGCATGCTGGCCACAGCCCTTTCCCAAATTCCTCTGTACATGTCTCGGGTCGGCTGTCTGACTCAACAACTGACCGACGTACCCGCCTTGTTCCGTTGTGCCTTCGCCCATTTCTGGGAATGGCCCACCTTGATGCCGCTTGTCATGTGTATACTGCAGGCTGTATCAAGTAAGTATGAAAACCTTCTGTGTGACGTATTTGCGGTTCCGCCCATTGGACCGCCTTCTCGAGCCATTCCACCAGTAATAATTCAACGCTCACTGTTTACTAGTGCTTAATGGGCTGAAGAAACTGCTCGGGAGTCGGGACTCCAGAGTGATCTTCAGGCTTGATTGATTAATTGATACTCCCGATAAACAGATTCCTTTTTAGCTATGCCAGTGACGGATGTGGCAAGAACGCCGCTGGTGCCGCTGCTCATGTTGACCATCCACTGTCACGTGGATTTCCCCTGTGAAATCAACTTGGCTCTACGGATGCTGCGTCGCTTGATACAGAAGAGCGACCTGGGCGCTTGTATGGTTATTCGTTTCCCAGTGGGAGGTGCTTTGTACAGCCCGGTGGACACGTTTCTTCGGATACTGGAACTCCACGGGAACAAGAACAGCCTTCGAAGGGAGATCGCGCTCATCACTGTCCGACTTTGGTCGACCGAGCGGTTCTTCGCCATTCTGATGCAAGATGGCTGGCTGAAGATATTCGCGGCGCTGATGTCGGCATCCCGTCAACAAAAGGTAATCCATATTCTGTCGGAAACCTCTCTACAAACCAGTTTACGGGAATCTGCAGTAAATGCAATTTCTACAGGGCATCACGAAGCTGCTGAAGCAGTGCTTGGCTGATCGTAACTTGGTCATCATCGACAATAAAATCTACCGGATTTCAAAAGAGCCGTTCATCAAGTCGGCTGAATATTTCGATTCGTAAAGTCTGAGACGCAGCTGTGAGGTACTATGATTGTAGGAAAATAGCCCGTAGCAGCCGAGCAACAATTCGAAACCAGTGTCGACTTCGCGAGACATGTCCCTCTCATGCGATCTTCCCTAACGTGTGCGTTGCGCGTTTGGTGCTTTATTAGCCGCTCTCAAAATAGAAAAGTGGCATAAATCCGTTACCGGTACAATGAACAAGTTAAGACATGCTTCCCATGTTATTACAATCTTATTTATGATAAACTGGGTACGATCAGAGATGCCCCCTGTCTTTTCTGGGGAAAAACTTCACGGTGTCCTCAACACCACAGCCAACACCTCCGATGCCCGTTCCCACGAGTTCAGCCCATGGTCACCTTGCACGGCTACCTGTGCGCCATCCTACCGGGTCCGTAGGCTTCTCGACTGTCCTCCTGGTCCCGACGAGCGTTGCTCCGAAGTTATGCCATGTAACACCACCCTCCCCGAGTGCGGAAGTGACAGCTACCCGGGCATCGATGTCTATCTCAAGGTAGGCGACACTGAGAACTTCACCTGCCCCGCTCATCCACGCGAACCGGCTCTCCGCCCCGTCTGGTACCACTGGTCGAACGACGCATGGGCGCAGTTCTACTCATCCGAAGATCAGCGCATCCTCATTCGAGACCATACCCACTTGCTGGAGCTGCGAAGTGCCACTGAGACAGACCAAGGCTCGTATAAATGTGTACTGAGGTATCCGGATGGGAAAGTGAAGGCGGCGTATTATTACCATATCAAAGTCTCTCGGCATTTTACGCTGTTGTTTGAGATATTAATGGGCGTGGCAGCGGTTGTTCTGTTAGCCTTGATTGCATTGATTGTGTACAGTTACTGTTTGCCAAATTCGAAAGGTACCCTACCGTGTTTTACGAAAAAGGAACCAGCGAAGACACCGTCTGAAACTAATTATACTTTACTGAGCGAAAACCCGGAAACCGTGATAAAATGACTGACAATCAACAATCAATGTGTACCACTAACAACAACAAACTCGAGAACGGAGTATAACACAAGAAAAACATAACGAGAACTAGTAGAACAAAAATCAACATAAAAACAGGTAGTATACCAAAACAAACAGAAATCCAACACGCACACAACGATAACAGCTTCCAAGAAGAACAAATAAAAGATAAAAATGAAAGAACGCATTTTCATGGTCCGTATAAGTCTTGTGGTTCGAGTACGATAACAATTTTCTGCAAGCTCTCCACAGTAAAAATGGTCTTCTCCAGCTCATTCAACGTCTTCTCCAAAGCAGTCTTCCGTTTGATCTTGGTCTGGTTGTCCAACACGACGGATAGAGCTTGGAATTCGTGCATGGCTTCGTCAAAGTTGTACTTTAGTTTCCGAAGAATGTCGGCGCGTTCTTCTTCCGTCAACCACCGGTACTTGGACTGATGCGCCAGTAACTCGGCTCCACGAGCTGCGGACAGTTGGGCTCTGTGCCGGTCGATGGCCGATTTTTCATATCTCTTGATATACTTCGGGACAATACCAAAACTCTACAAGAAAGAATATTTTTACCATAAATCGATTGAGTAAGATCGGAAAGGATTTCGACCAGATTGCTGTTACCAGTGGCGCATGCATTCAGCCGACAGCGCAGAAAGGGTGCGCCTCTCGAGATATCAAATAAACTCGACAAGATCGGATTCTGAGTGGCGCACGCTCTCAGCTAATCCTAAACAGAGCGTGCGTCATTTGGCAAAACGATCTGGAGAAATCATTTCCAAGCACCCAGATATTCACTCGGACTCTTCTCACTTTCTTCAGTACGAATTCATTCGCCAATCCGGATTTGGCGTCGAGTATGACTGTATCGCCATGTCGGGTGTCCACAAATTTGGGTATTGGCTCCTTGGTTTGGATGCTCAGGACCTTCATCTTGGTTTTGGCTACCATGTCCCGACTGAGGGGAAGTCTATAGGTCGGTTTCCAGTCAGGTTTCTTCGGAATCGATTCCCGAAGCTCCACACAAGGATCGAAAGGCTTCGCTGCAAATGTGTAGTTATCAAGACATGGGTGGTTAAGGAACTACCAAAAAATTACCTGGCGGAGGACACGGCTCTACTCGGGGACGTTTATGCAGAAACTCGGTGGGTCCCGCCAGCGGTGTATGCGCATAACCGAACGTCCTCCGAGGTCTTTTTGCGTCGCGCAGTTCTTTCTTCACAGCGTCGGAAAACTGGCAAACATGTCTGTGAATGTGGAAAAATGATGTCACTGTTTCTAATATCGCTAGATAATCGTCGCAGATGTTCACCTTGGCGGTCGAATAACCTCCGACTGGATCGCCGGGCGTAAGTTGTAGACGGATTCGGTAAAGAATTCTCCGTAATTTTTGACAGGGGGTTTCGGACCATACGATGTGAACATTGTTGACGTAACTTTTGGAATGAGACAATCTTCGCCTGTGGAAACTAATTATAAGTTGGCAAAATCGAGTAAGCTGTTTTTCGTACGAAGAGACGTTTTTAGAATTTTCGACAGTCTTAACTGGATGGAGTAACTAAGCAGCATCCAAGTCCCAGTAAGCAGGGTTCGTCCCAGCTCGTCCAGCTGTCAAATAAGCTTTAGTGTTTATAGAATGACGATTTTATCGTAATTACCTGTAACAGCCTGTAACATAATTACCTGTAAAACAGTCTGGATATTGTCGACAGTACTGACTGCGGATCATCGGGATGGTACTGAGAGTCCCTAGCGCCCTCTAAACGCATTGTAGGTAATCTGGGTCAGACTGATGTAAGCCGCCAATTCGACCACAAAACCCACACCGTCTATAGAGGGCGATATAGACGCCGAGGCACCTGCACCCCTTGGTCTTCAACAACCGACACTGATGGTCGATAATAGTTGATATGGCTAGCTAAGTGCTCAGAAACAGAAGCAGAGTTTGGTCTGCTGGGAAAAAAACTCAAGAATCCGTCGTGGTAACCCTCTTGATTAGCATAGGAAATGACTGTGTTACTTAGAAAGTGGTTAAGAAGCTAATACATATTATTCAGTTCTTTATGGCTGCACAGTTAACGTTAGTCCCAGAATGGCAGCCAGAGTTATCTGATGAGAGTTAGTCGAATTTTCTTACATGGCGTACAGCAAAGTGTTTCGGATGCTTGACTGAACTTACCTACCATAAGTGTGATTAGTTCCTAGTCGTAGAAGCTGAGTTCCGTAGATTCTGCTAGATTATATGTGCCGTTCGATTGATGGTATGCCAGATAATTGTTGGTAATTAGATGATTACTGTACAGCATCATTATATGGGCTTCGGCGGCCCATTTCCGTAAAGATCTTTTTTGGTCCCGAACCACCATTTTCTGACATCAAGTTGTTGGGAGTATCCAGGGAGATCGCGTGGTGAGGTCGCCACGCTTCGCCACGAGTAGAAGTCTCACAAGACTGTTCGCCCTTTTGAGAATGCTTTTCCGAAAATTCTGGGGTGGTTATCAGCTGAGATAAGCCCCACATGAGGGTTTTGTTTCAGAACAGGTGGAGGCGGAGTTTTTATTCTGCATGACGTCATGATGTTAGAGCTCTTTCCCTCAAAAGTTGGAACCGTTTCACGTTCTTGGGACGTAGCCATCTGACGATTGGTCAGACAGTCAAATGAACTCCGGCATCGTGTTCCTCGATGTTTGCTGCACTACAGCGCATCAGTGGTCGGCTGCTGCGTAATCGGAAGAGTTTTGAGATCACGTTTTCTTGTGATTTACTGTATAATCGTGATTTTAGCTGAGATCCGTTCCTGATTAAACGATATCTTGAGAACCGCGCGTTCAATAGCCGCTTGTTACTCAAAGATAGAAAAGTGAGAATGAGATCGATAAGATCGCGGATCGACTACACAGGCAAGAAAATAAAAGCTAGTAAAACCGGAACAAACCCATCCAGTCTGACAGCCGAGCTGCCGGAAAAGCCACCAAAAACCACTGTTCTAAAATAACAGGATGAAAAATTGCCAGGGAAAGCGCTAAACAGGCCAAAGAAGAACATGGAAGAAATTATCCACCATGTTTCTTCTGTACGTATTTGAACAGTCGTGTTTTATCACAAGGAGAGTCAAGATCAAACAACCATCAAGAAGAGCAAGGGAAACGCCAGTTTATTCTAAAATTAAAACTATTCTTTGAGCCGGTTGAAGGAAAGGATCACTGATCAGGAGAGCAAAGGGTACTGGTCTCATCACAGAGTTCGGACTTGAGCAACAGAAAAGCGCTATCATCGTCTTCAACAAACTGGCCAGCCGTTCAAGTCCACGTTCTCCATCAGGGAAATCACAAACGTGAAGTTGTACTTGACTTCCTCCTTCCACTCACGGTAGTTCCAGTAACGGTAGTTCCCCTTCGAATAATTTTCCGCCATAAAAATACCCGAAATGTTTCCTCAAATATTCTTCTTACACGCTCGAATTCTGTATTGCTAATGCTAGCTTCTCCGATACGCTGAAACCAGATGCGATATACTTTGTGGAACTTCCAGTTTCGCTTCTTGAGGGTCCTCGCAGCCATGATCTGAGCCAAACTTCCCTGAAACCGCAGACAAAAAGTTCGTAAACTGTTTTGGAGCTCGACTTCCAGTGTCACAGACTGAAAGCATACGCCACTTGGAAGATGCGATTATGCTGAACTCGTCTGTTTTTCCAAGTGGCGCATGCCCTCGATGTTACTGTCTGCAAGCGTGCGCCACTTCAAAAACACTCATGTCGAGTTTGTTTGCCTACTTGAAGATTATTTCGCACAAAATGTGGCCGCCGAAACAGCCGACGAGAGCTGGACCAGATAAATGAGAAATAAACAAGGTAAAATCACCTCTTGGAAGTAAAAATCGAAGAAGAGGAGCTCTTCGGTCAGTCCACTGTAGAATTTCGCGATGTCCGGCAAGAGAAAATGAGGCGGCGACTTGGGCCATTCGGCAGGAGTTTCGTACTGCAATCGAGGAAGTTGGCTACTGCAACAACAAGCAACATCAATATTCAATCTTCCTGATCTGCCTCAATTTTTACTTACAATTTCAAGCGCTCGGAATCCGCAGGTTTTGGTGGAGTAGCGAAGGCAGACTCCAGACATTTTGCCATTTGCATCAGCTCCTTTTCCTCATAGTATTTGCTTTCCCTGGAGAACATCCTTTGGAGGCTAACAGAAAGGACACAGACAGGACGAACGCAGTCACAAACACTAAGGCTACATCCACAATCCTGAGGAAAGGAAGGTGTAGAAAGGAAAAAGAAGAGGAGAGGAAAAGAGCCGAGCAGATACGACGTTAACAGAATCTTGTTTTCTGTTGACGATTTTATTTTCAGCAAGAAAACCTTCTCCGACCCGGGAGTCTGAAGTTAAATGAAGCCTATTGCGCGCAATCACTTGCTAACCCGCTAAATTTCCTGAGTGAATTTGCAATGACGCAAAACATTGGCGGACGACACCATGTACACCCGTCTCCCAATGCCCGTTAGTTTTCAAGGGGAGGTTTGGGAGGTCAGACCATGGGCATACTGATGACGTCACTAGCTCCTGCAAAGGCTACGGCGCTTCGTGATGCAATGGGTTGGAATTCCGGACCCTCGAGCAATATGTTATGTTGCGCCATCAGCTGTTTGAACTGTGACGTCACACTCAACAGGAAACCTGCTGCGAAAAGGCAGTTCTTACAGCTTTGCCGGTGTGATCATTCATCTCTCTTGCATAACCTCTTCACAAGTCCCGTATCCTCCGTGTTTTCTAGGTGAGAGGACAGGTGTGACGCTCAGGATGAAGCAGGGTAAGGCCAGGAAGACTGTGACGCGTCCCGGAGCGACTGACAAGCCGAAAGATGCCCCGAGCCCGACCAAGGAAGCTTCGGACGACGATATGCCCACGCTGGAGAAAGGCGACGCTGTCCAGCAGAAGGACCACTCCGACGACGACGATGTGCCTGAACTGGAAGATAACTTCACGGCGCCGAATGCGGCTAGCAAGCCAAGTAACGATGCATCCCCAGACAAGGCTGGCGAGAGTGGACATGGCAAGCAGAGCAAAAACGAAAAGAAGGCTCGCGCTCTGCTGCTCAAGGTATCTGTCCAAGCTCTCGTGTCCCTTCGGGACTTGGTCCAACTTCGGTTTTTCTGTTTCAGCTTGGACTGAAACCCGTTCCAGGCATCACAAGAGCTGCCATCAAGAAAACAAACTTGACTTTCGTGATCAACAACCCAGATGTGAGTTTAACGCTGTTGATCCCATTGATCGTTGATTGGATGATATGTCGGTGCTGCAGTTGATTGTTACAATAAGGTTTGATAGATCAGATTTTCAATTGGGGTTTGTTTTGAACTTCCGGTTCTGTTTAGCTTCTGTTTATGGATGGGCTGACGGAATTTAACACTCTGTTTTGTCTTCTAGGTGTACAAGCACCCTTACTCCGACCACTACATTGTCTTTGGAGAGGCCAAAGTGGAAGAAACGGACCACAACGAAGCCTTGTCGCACTTGAAGGCGATGGAGCGCATCCGACAGTTGAACTTGTCCGATCCCGAAGCTAGCGAATCCGGAGGAATATCCGGTGGTGGCGACCTGGGTCTAGCCAAGAGCAAGATTGAGGAAGAACCTGAGGAGGAAGAAGGCGAGGTGGATGAAACTGGAGTGGATTCCGCCGATGTCAACCTGGTCATGGCACAATCCGGTGCAACCCGTCGTCAAGCTGTTAACGCGCTGAAAAAGCACAGTGGTGACGTCGTCAACGGTGAGAATTGCCCTTTACGCTTTCCTGAAACTAGACTCCATTATCGTTTCTTTGTTTACAGCTATCATGGAGATGACTTCTTGATGCTGCCTGCCACACAGAAATTCACGACATGTTGAATGAGAAACATCAAAATAACGTTTCCTGTTTCGAACTTGACTGTTCCAAAATATTTTAGTCTTTTCGCCTCTTCTATGAGCTTCTAATTTGCTAATGTGGCTTATTCCGATTTATTCGTGTTCAAAAGGTATGAAGATCTGTCGGATTCTGTCCGATCGGGAAACCGTAACGCTGTTTTGGAATTGGTAGCAAATATACACGTGCGTAAAAGATTGACAAAGAGTCTCGGCTGCGCTCAAACTATCTGGTCGAAACGTGGCAGGTCTAGGCTTTTTTTTAACTTATCAAGTTTGAGCTTACCTTTCTCCGCTGGACGCACCGATTTAGACAACTACTTTCGATGATATGGTTGAAGTTGGGTTCCTGAGAGGCTGAGACACTGGCCAGCGAAGGTTTAAAAGGCTACTGCATTATCGCTCTTCCAAGTGACGCATGCCTGCAGCCAGTCACACCGGACACGTGCGCCACTTTTACAAAGCATGCTCTTCGAATGTATTTACCGACCAGTCAACTGTCCGAATTCGCACCTCGGCCAATACGGGCTAGTGGTACTGCCCCGTGATTCCGGCCGGAAGTCCGCCCCTTCGCACAATCTCGATCCTGTTCCTTTGATCCTTTTCTCGTTCAAATTCTGGCATCCAGCACCCAACCAAAACAATGGAAGAAGGATGGTAAGTGGATACCGTAAAGAAGACACCCGATGACTGCAAGGCTGCCATGCAGTCGTCCAAGATATTCTTCGACGATCGGGAAGACGAAGTGCGCCGCTTCTCAGTGGAACGCGATGGAGGCCAGATGTACCGAGTTCCCTGTGAGAAGATCGAAACGGTTATTGGCGGAAAGCACCGCATCTCCTCGAAAGGTACTTCGATGGACTAAAGTCCATCGAAGTAAATGAGAACGAGACCGAGTATGATTGGTCTTCGTTTGCAGATCATGACGACGACAACAATCTTTGTGCCTCCGAAGAAGAGCTCGTTGAATGCCTCAATGAAACCGCCTCAATGAAACAGAACGGCTCGAAAGCCTACTGTGAACCCCGTCATCAGCTTGTTTGTTAAAATTACAGGAAAAGAGCATCCTCGCGGAGAACACAAGTTCGAAAGTAAGTTAGAGTGATTTTGCGGCCATTTTACATGGAGTTTTCAGTTGATCGTTGATTCGTGATAGAGTACATTTGCGACCGATGTGAGAAGGAGGGCATCGTCGGTACATGTTACAAGGTACGTACTGTAGGACTTGGGTAGAATTCCTGTTCAGCTGTCGTCTTGCTGCAACCCCTTGAGTACCGTGTTTTTCGCTCTATTGTATGATTTGCGAGGATGTCGACCTGTGCCCATCATGCGAGGCTCAGGGCAAACACTGTCAGCATACCATGTTGGCTGTTCGAGAAGATCGAGACTGGCGTCTGAGTTGATGCTGATCTGGTCTCCGTTTTCCTGGAACTGTAATGATTACATTTTCGGAATGCTTCTGTGGCTATGTGTATGCTTTTTTGTGCAGGAAATTGCGGCTAAAATCAAGCCGAAACTCACACATTGGGAAACGCTCGAACGAACTTCGACACCAGCTCGGAAAACCTTCGCTAGCGCTGCAAAGAAAACTGCCGCTTCTTCCGTTCGCGAGCCGAACACTGATGAAAGCTTTAGCGGGTATCGTCTGCCGAAGCGATCCTATAAAGAAACTACTCACTCGGTAAGATGTAAATAATTAGGAAGAAACTGGAGGATAATTTTTGAAACCTAGACAAATAAGCTCGACAAGAGGGTGGCGCAACTTACTTTCGAAGTGGCGCACGCTCTCGCGTATCATACCGGAAACGTGCGTCACCTGGGAAAACAGCCTCGACAAGATGGTTCTTTCTTGTGGCGCACGCCTTCGGTGAGTATCAGTGAAAATGTCCGCCACAGCGCCACTTGAGGAAGTCAAACAAGCTCGACACTGTTTTATCTGCCGAGCTGCCACTCTGGGGTATTGTTCATCAGCTACGATGTTCGTTACCCGCATGCATAAACTGCTTTTCATTTGGTAGGAAGATGACGTCTCGTCGACAGATTGCGAGGAAGCGCCAGCGTCGGCTGAGTCTTTCGTCCGAGTCCGAAGATAGTGGCACCATCGCTAGTAGAAAGTCGTCTCTACGCTGTTACAGTAAAGTGGCTAGAGCCAGCATCAGTATAAGCTGCAGTCCGAGGAGACCGACGTTCAGTTAGTGATGGAAGCAACTGGCACTACGCGTCGCCAAGCGGAAGTAGAACTGAACAAGTACAGTGGCGACACCGTCAAAGGTATGATCGTTCCGTCTTTTAAGCTTGTAAGCGTTCTGCCTTTTCGCCGTTTGCTTACAGCTATCAAACACTTGACCTCGTGGCGAAGTGCCATGAACAGAAGCCTCAACGACTGAAGGTGGGAAAGGATGGGACGCAGAAGAAGAATTATCCCTTTAGTGCAGTATTATTTAGTTTCCCAGTTTCGGTTAGACGGTAGTTCCTCTTAATGACTTATGATCTGATTTTTGCTCCAAAGCTGGCGAGTGCCTTTAACATGCTTGTTTCCTTTTAGCTACGACGAAATGAACAGTTCCTGGTTAACTTCTGGGAAAGCCCGTCCTGGACGGTGATACGATAATTGCCGTAAAATACAGAACTGGAAGTTCTTCCTACTGCGTATTATTGTTCTGCACCAGCTGGGGTAAGTTTGGCAGACGCCGTTCTTTGCTGTGACAGACTGTGCCGTTGTTTTAGCAACATTGCAAAGTGGTGGTACTTTTTGGGAAACTGCTAGCTATGTAATTATTAGTTACAGCCGTGGTCTCGGTTTTTCATCACGGTATAGTTTGGCCTGAAGGTTGGCCCTGAGCGGAACTACTCTTTGTACACGGCAGTTTAACTCCACTGGCTAACTTACACAGACTCTGCTCCAGTTGCTTCAGTTGTTTTTGATGACATGAAACGCTCTGAACGAGCTGTAGTGAAAGGCTGGAATTTTGCCTGAAGCAAAGTTCCGAACCTGAAGCTCACCGTAAAACAATCAAACCAAGAACAGCTTCATAATTATACGGTAATACGAGCAACTTAGGCGGCACAGCGCACACGACATGATATAGCGGATGCCGAACTCTGGTCGCTGTAAACAGTTTTCACTCGTTCATCCCAGTTGCTGTTGATCTGGGAAATTTCTTCCCGTCAACCATCCATACGTCGGGGACCGAAGCATGCGAGGCGTTGCATAGCGGATGACTTGATATCTCCGATTTTGATGATGACAACCGTCACGCTCATCTGATCCACACTAAGTTTGTTTAGAAGTTGGGTATACGTATGCGGTTTAAAGTTTTCGATTTCTGCTTGCGCGCTGCAACCAAAGGCAACGATGACGGAAGTCTGCCACGAACCGCTCTGGGTAATTACGTCGGAACATAACGTCGATCGCACTCGCACACGCTGTTGTCGACGAAGAACTTTTTTGTTAAATTTTGGGACTTTCTGATTTTAGAATAATAGCCGCTCGTGGAATAATGGCCATCCAGAGTTGAGCAACTGCTTCGAACAGGCAGTCCTCATTGGCGTACCCAATGCACTACTGTGGCTGCTGATCCCGCTACAGTTGTACTCGCTGTCCAGAAGTGGCCGTCGTCTGGGCCGATGGACCAAACTGACCATCTCCAAAATGGTAGCCAGTAGCCAACTCGATATTTGGTCAAGGTAGCAGTCGAAAGAACAGAAACGACTGTCCGTTGCTTGCAGGCTCTGACCGGCTTCCTCATCGCCGTAGAGATCCTCGACCTCATCTACACCGCGCATGCACTAGTTCGTTATGGCGGAAATTCTATCCCGACCATCACCATCGTCGGACCCTTGATTCAGATTTTCACTTTTGTCAGTGGCATCGACTTACCGCACACTGTCCCACTTCAATCGTTTGATATCACTTAATGTACTCCGTTATAGATTCTGGTTCTGGTTTATATGGACCTGGATCGTCGGAAAGGCCGTCTGTCCAACCCGCTCCTCTTCGTCTACTGGTTCCTGCTGACCATCTCCGGCATCGTTCTCCTCCGAACGCGCTTCTGGAGAAGTTTAGGCTTTTTCCAGGTATGCCCAGCCAACACTGTCAGCAAGTTTCAAGCGGCCCAGTCTGTACCGTAGTGTTCTTGCAGCCAAGCCGAATTCCTGACGCCATGTTCCGCTTGTTCGTCCACGAAGTCTGGTTCCCGATCGTTCTCATCCAGCTCCTTTTGTCCTGTTGGGCCGATAGCTACCCGTACCAATATGTGAAGAAAATTGAGGTGCGTGTGAACATTCCCACCAAAATTCTATATTTTTTCTTTCAAGTTTATTTTGTCCAATGCTTCGATCTTTTTTGCCCAAACAGAATCTGTCGCCAGAGGTAAATGCCTCGTTCCTAAACAAACTCTGCGGTGTCTGGATTTACGAGTAAGCGGTAAAATGTCCCACTGCACTATCAGCCGTCGTGGGTTGCTCTGTAATACCTTTTCGTAGTTTGATACGACGCGGATCCAAACGCCATTTAACCAACGAGGATATCTACGAGTTGATACCACGGGAGCATGCGGAGCACCTGGAAGTCATCTTGGGTAGAAATTGGACCAAGCAGTTCAAAGGACGAGAGTAGGTTCTAACTTGTCACACTGCCTTCTTTACGTTTAAAATTCCGTTCGGACTGCTTTGTAGTGTCATGGAAGACGCGGTATCGGTGCACAGTGGAAGTAACCAGCCTTCTATCCTGCCCGATCAGGGCAGAGGAAAGAAGCCGTCGTTGGTTCTTGCCGTCTACCAGCTAGTATGGACCCAGTTCTGGACAGCGGCTTTGTGGAAATTCATTTACGATATGTGCATCGTCGTCGTCATCGTCCTCGTTGGGTTCGTTACTAGCAAACGTTACTTCCGGGTTGAAGCTAAAATCACGCAACCGGTGGTGAAGTGCCGAATCTGACTGGTCTGTTGTAGGGCAATTATATCGTTCACGGCTCGTCCGGACGAATACGCTTGGAGAGGCTACGTTTACACCTTGGTCATTTTGATGGCTTCCTTGCTGCAGACATTCGCGATCGTCAACTTCAACTTTATCAACTCGCACCAAGGCATGAATACGCGAGCGGCGCTGTCGGCTATGATTTTCCGAAAGGTACGTCACAGTTTTAACCGAGTGCTACACGGGACAGGATGTTCGGGTGGATAGGGAATTAACAAAGTATATGCGTATAGTATACAGATATAGTAGAAAAAACTGCATTAGCGCTTGTGGTGTTTCCGAATGAGCAAAAGCAATCCTTCTGATGTGATCGCTTGCTGAAACCTACTCCGATGTTGCTGTAATTCGAAATTATAATAATTAGTAATAATTAATTATGATTAATTGATAATAATTAATCATAATTAATCAGAAATTTCCTTTTGAAAAAAGTTTTCCCGCTGTGTTGCCGTAGTTTGATGGTGCGAAATTGTCGTAGGTTCTTCGGCTGTCCAACACGTCGCGCGGCTCCTACGCCGTCGGCAACATTACCAACATGCTGACGGCGGACATGCAGCGCATCACCGGCTTCTTCTTCCACCAGTGTTACCTGTGGGTCACGCCCATCTCCGTGGTCATCATGCTGCTGGTCTTGTGGGCCTACGTCGGTGTGGCGGCTCTGGCCGGACTAGGTACTGTCGGTCTCTTGGGAGTTGCCCAGCTGTTCCTCGTCAACCGCTCCCGCGGACAAGAAGTATGTTTGACAGTAGCCCTCCCCCACCAATACACATACACACACATATAATTTTGTGCGTAATTTCCATTACAGGCTGCGGCCATGAGGTACAAGGACATTCGTCAACGGACCATCGGTGAAATCTTTAACGACATCAAAATTCTGAAAATGTACGCTTGGGAGCACCACTTTGCCGAACGAGCTATCAAGATGCGCAGAGACGAGGTGATGAAAACAATTTGTCCACGCTTTCATTTTTTGGTAAAGCGAACTTGACAGTTATTGTTGGTTGCAGCAAGATGCCTTGTATAGAGCCAGCCACTACTCCAACGTCAACTTGGCCATCACCTTCATCACACCGCCCTTAGCCGCCTTGATCACCTACGCCACCTACTTGTACATCGACCCTAACAACGTGCTTAATTCGAGGACTGCATTCGTCACCTTGCTCTTCTTGTTCAGCGTCCGGCCATCGTTGCACATGATGCCCCAAGCCGCCAGTCTCTTTGTTCAGGCAAGCGTATACCAACCACGAAAACTTTGTAAAGTTCCAATTTGATCCAGACCCAATTTGCTGAAGACGGAAAATATCCTAGAATAACGGCGACTGTTTAGTCTGGTAGTTTTTTGTTTTCTCAATGCTTCACACTGTAAGTGCTGTATGGTTCATTTTTCCCTTGTCTGTTGATTGATGTCTTTACAGGCTAAGTTGGCCATCGATCGAATGGCAGCTTTTCTTCTTGCCCGCGAACTGGACCGGTCGGCCGTCGAGCACCTCGCCCCTTCCGACCTGCCACGCCCTTCCCACAGTCCCCCACCTGCCGTCTGCATTACCGACGGTACCTTCTCTTGGTACCCACGGTCGCATGCTGGTCAGTCTGCGGCCTTGCGGGACATTACCCTGCGGGTGGAGGAAGGGACTTTACTGGCTATCGTGGGCGGTGTGGGCTCGGGTAAGTCCTCACTCTTGGCGGCCATGCTGGGTCTGATGGAGAAGGTCTCCGGCCATGTAACCATCAAGGGGACGGTGGCCTACGTCACGCAGAACGCCTGGATACAGAATTTGTCTTTGAGGGACAACATCCTGTTTGGGGCCGAGTTTAATGAGGGGCTGTATCAGCGTGTAGTGGAAGCCTGTTCCCTCAGCAAGGATTTGGAGATGCTCACTGACGGCGACCAGGTACATCAAAAACTCTCGTTCAGCCTCCGCCCAACATCTGACCAATGTCTTGCTGGTAAAAATGTCTTTTTTGTAGACTGAAATCGGAGAAAAAGGTACGGGTGAAACTCCACTTCACGAGGTCGAGGTTTATGAAAACAATGGTTGATTTCGTCTTCTTGAAAGGTATCAATCTGAGCGGTGGACAGAAAATGCGTGTGACGCTGGCTCGCGCTGTCTATGCTGACGCTGATGTAAGTGGTATTCAAACGCATGAAGCCTGTTCCTGAGAGCAGCGAGATATGCGTGAACGCTTTACTACAGTATGCTCTTCGGACAGATAATCATTTTGGATGATCCACTGGCTGCCGTAGACGCCCACGTGTGAGTACACTTACCTATTGACGCAACTGACCCACACTCATCCTGCAGGCCTCCTCACCACTGCATCAATTTGCAGGGGACAACATATTTTTGAGCATGTCATCGGACCAAATGGAATGCTACAGGGAAAGGTATTCCTTGTCATAGTATACAGCAGGCAGTTCCTTGTATAGCACCTCCATACTAGCATGGAAAATGGAGATACCGACTAAAGTGCGGCAAATGAAGGTACCCTGAGGAACATGTCCCATTCATCGACTTTTGCTAATTTCAGACTCGCATCTTCGTGACCAACGCCGTCAACTGGCTGCCGCAAACCGACCAAGTCGTCCATGTGGAACAAGGCCGCATCTGCTCCATCGGGCGCTACGAAGACCTGGTCGAGACGGACGAACTCTTTCGCAGCTACCTCCAGGACAGCCAAGTCGACGTCAGCGAAGCAGCCGGCCACCACCACCACGGAGCTAATGCAGCACTTACCCAGCCCACCAACCATCTGGCCCCATACGCCACCGAAGCCGATGCAGATCCCCGAAAAGCCACGCCCATCGATGGTACAGAGCTAAGGACGGCTACAAAGAAGAGGCATGGCAAGGAGACGACGAAACTGATTGGAGTGGAGGAGTTCCGCGATGGAGGTGTCACCTGGCAAACCTACAAGCTGCTGGCCCGGAACATGACCTACTGGATGGTGGCTATCGTACTGGTGGGCTACGCGCTGGGTAGTGCCTTCTTCTTGGTCTCCAACACGTGGATTGGGACGCTGACGACGCACAACTATACGCTGGCTGACGGCAGTGTCGACCAGCGCTACAAAGGCTTCGGACTGGCAATATACGCTGTCTTCATCCTGGCACAATGTAAGCTAGCTGCCATATAGTACAAAACTACCGTAGACAAATCTTGGAAAAAGTCAACGAACTAATAGCCAGCAAAGTGACAACATCGGAGTAATGGCAGTTAAAAAGCAACTTTTTCTTGGTGCAAAGGTTTCTGATGATTTTCTGTAATACTGTTTAAGAAGAATTCGAAGTTTTCGAATACAATTCTGCCTCGCCTTTTTAGTGATCTTCGTGGCTTTTGGATTGTGGGGTGTGTCGTACGGTATCATCAAAGCTGGACGTTCCCTGCACAACAGCATGTTACAACGTTTGATACGTTCGCCCATGTCCTACTTCGACACCACTCCATTGGGTCGTATCCTCAACCGCTTCAGCAAGGATATCGACACCATCGACTTGACGGTCCCTTCCTACATGCGCTACTTCCTCAACGCCTTTTTCCTTTCTATGGCCTTCGCCTTTCTGGTAAATGACTATCTTTTACTCTAGCCACACATGTACAAAAGATGTGACATTTCCCAGTTTTTCTCTCTTCTTTACACCGTAGATCATGATTGAAATCCCGCTGACCATCGTCTTCGTTGTGCCGCTGATGGCTGCTCTGTACTTGGTCAAGCTTTTCTACCAGAAGACCGCCATGCAGCTTACTCGCATCGACGCCATGAAGCGAGCACCGCTCATCTCTAGCTTACAACAATCCTTCGCTGGTATATACGACACTAATCACATACCGCCACATTCAGACTTGTACTACGGTCAAGTCACAAATTCTGTCTTGGCGGTTTCAGGTAGTAATGTGATCGTGGCTACTGGTAACAGCAACCGCTTCATCGCTGAAAGCCACCAAAAAGTGGACGAGCTGACGGCTGTTATCCATCTAAGCAATGGCGCATCACAGTAAGTGCCAACATTGAGTCTTATTAAGTGGGCGACCACGGAAGATTGTACATTCTGTACCAGCATTTTGCTACAGATGGTTGGCCTTCAACAGTCTGATCATCACTAATATCCTGACGACCGTCGTCGGACTTTTGGCCGTCTTCGGTCGAGATAACCTACCTTTCGGAAAGGAGGCAGCTAGCGTCGGTCTTGCACTGACATCCACTGTGGCCGTGAGTACTGTACCATCCTTCTGCTGCTAGGACAGCTTCATCCGACTACAAGCACCCCAACTTTGAGAGGACGGTTTTCATTCCGTCTGCCTTGTAGTTTAATATCATCGTCCAGTGGTTGGTCCAGAACCTCTGCGACTTGGAGCAGTCGCTCTTGTCCACCGAGCGTATTCGCGACTACTCGGATGCCCCAATAGAGGCACCGGCCGTCATACCTGACAACCGACCTCCACCCAAATGGTCACTTCTTTTTGCTTCACAAACTCCAACACAGCCCATTTACCTTTGTCTTTGACCTACTGTAGGCCCTACCAGGGTAAGATTACCTTTACCAACTATGAAGCACGCTACCGACCGGGATTGGATCTCGTTCTGAGAGGTGTCAACGTCACCATCGCTCCCGGTGAAAAGGTAGGCAACATTAGCAGAAACGTACTACAGTATAGACATGTCCCGATTTCCCAATTAACCGATCTGTCTTGAATGGCTTGTCATTGCTGAGCTTTGCTGGCTTAGATTGGCGTGGTGGGTCGTACCGCATCAGGTAAGAGTTCGCTGACTCTGGCCTTGCTGCGTATCATCGAGCCGGCTTCGGGCTCCATCTCCATTGACGGCACCGACATCTCCAAGATAGGCTTGCACGACCTACGCTCCCGTATCACCATCATCCCTCAAGTAAGCCCAAGTCCGAATTTTCTTCCGCGTTCCTAACGACGGACGACTTCAGCTAAATTGCATTTGAGCAAGCCAGACTTCTCACCTTTTCAAAGTTTGGGGACATGTCTTTATTTGGTACAGGAGTCTGCGCTCTTCAGCGGCTCGTTGAGGTTGAATATCGATCCGACTGAAGAAGCCGACGACCAGCAAATCTGGGACGCTCTGCAGTCATCGCGCCTCAAAGCCTTCTTCCAAAACTCGCCGCATGGCCTCAATACGCCCATTTCGGAAGGCGGATCTAACCTTAGTGTTGGCCAGCGACAACTGATGTGTCTAGCTCGAGCATTGCTACGACGGAGCAAGATTCTCATCCTGGACGAAGCTACTGCGGCTATCGACTTTGAAACCGACCAATTTGTCCAGGTCCGTCTTCGCCATCCATGGCAAACGTTTAGTACCGTTCAGTACATGGGCTTGATGGTTTGTCCTACAGGAAGTGGTGAGGAAAGAGTTTGCAGATGAAACCGTTATATCAATCGCACATCGCATTCATACCATTATGGACTGTGACAGGTACGAAATCAGCCTTGTGAAAGCATCTTAAGTACCGTCACACTGTCGACTGTATTTTCTGTCTAATTCTTGCAGGGTGTTAGTGATGGATGCCGGCAGGATTGTCGAGTTTGATAGCCCAGCTACTCTCTTGGACAAGCACGATAGTTTGTTTTACCAGTTGGCCAAAACGGCTGGTGCAATATAGCTTTTACCTTTAGTCAAGGTCTTCTCAGTGGAACTTCGAAGTCTTGAAATGGAATATTTATACGCTGGGTGCATTGTGCTTTTCTTCCCCCCGATGCATCTAGCGGTCTTTACAGCCGTCACATCTACTGATAAACAGCGAGGATATTGCGCAGATGAAGCGCCGGCTGAACTACTGTAGTAAACGCTTCGACCCTAGCCAGCAGCACCTTTATCGTCTCATTCAAACTTACAGCTCCGGCGTAAGCGAAAAAGCCTGGTCTTTAATTTTCGTCGTGCGTATGCAAGAATCTGTATCCGAACAGCTAAGCTGCATTCAGACAACCGGAGATTTTTCAGTCTGACTTTCTGTCGAGGCGTGGTCAGGCACCTAGTCCTTTCCCCAACATTAAGCACGATTCAGGACAACAGGAGACAAAGGAAAATAGATACAACCAATGTAGCGTTACCGAAATTGTCCCAGTCTATGGTGAGCAAACGGTAGTCCATGGTTTGTTCCCATTTAATCAAGCAATGTACTCATATCCAATATCGTCAACGCAGTACTGTCCTCCATACGGTCTCGCACAGTCGCAGGTATATCCATTGACTTGATCTTCGCAAATTCCGCCATTTTGACATGCATGGTTGACACAGTCGTCTACATTGGCTTCGCAGTGACTTCCCGAATATCCTGAAGCACACTGGCAGAAGTGGGGGACATTGACGCTGGAACCGGGGTGGCAGCGACCACCTTTCCGGCAGGGATTCTCCGCGCACGGAAAATGAAGTTCGGTGCACTGTGGACCTCTGAACCCGTTTTGGCAGAGGCAGCGATAAGAGGCGATGGTATTAATGCAGGTAGCCCCATTAGCACATGGTTCTTCGACTGCACACTCGTCAATGTCGATGTTGCACCATAAGCCGCGATATCCTCTCCGGCAGTCGCAAGCATAACCGTGCTGCAAGTTACGGCATACAGAGTTGTCATGCCCCTGGCATCCAAAAGGACTGGCAGCACAATAGTCGACCCAGTACAGTTAGGACCACGTTCGCAAAAACACTCCAATGTGGGCTCGGCTGAATTCGGACCGATGGTGTCGTTCGCACGGGGGATAACAGCTTGACACTTTCCTTTGTTAGAGCAGAGGCGACGTGCTATCGAAGGATCTGCTGTACAAGGATCGTCAAGTTGACACCGACTACCCACGAAACCATGGCGGCAATTACAGTTCAGTGCGTTGTTTGTTGCAAAACAATAGCCGCCATTCAGACAAGGAGTTTTCAGACAGGGATTAGGTGGAAGAGTCGGTAACGGTAGTTCCGGCCAGGACCCAGATCCAAAGGACGAGCGATCAAAAATGGAAGATCAGACATAGTTTGCCAGAAGCGCCAGAGCAAACATAATCCACTCCATGTTTCTTCCTACCATCTGAAATCCAGCGTTCCCTTGCCTACATACCATGAGGTAGCTAGGAACAAGGTGCGAAAACAAGGGTTTTTGAATGCGCTTCGTTGGAAGTAAGGACTCAACCGGTGTCAGAACTCCGGTCCATACCGTGTCAGGAGTGTGATCTTGCGCTGAAAAAGTAGAGATGACTGCTCGAATAGTAACTTGAGTTTGACACCGAAACCCGCAGTTCATCAAACTACGAGCGCCTTGTTACCACATTCGGTTCTGCTTTCCTGTAGATCACTCACGTATTTAAGGTGTCTCTTCTGGATCGAAAAGCTTGTAAATGCCCATTTTAGAAATTATCCTGTATTACGAAGCAAACCTTTCTTTATCGATCTATGCTGCCACACGGTAAGCACATATTACCCAAAAAATCAAACCAAAATCTTTCTGAGACTGCATCGACAAGGAAGTCGAGTGGATCTCGATTTCAGTGAATTATGCCTATCATAGTAGAGAGCGCAATGCATGCCCTGGTCACCTACAACCGATGGCCATAATAGCATGGTCAATATAGCCAGCGAGCTGGCCATATTGACCATGCAGTCAACACCTATTCAGCCACTGATGTCTTGCGTCGGACCTCAAAACTTTTCAGAATGTAAGCTAGGAAGTAACAAGGAGCACAGAGCAGAAGGACATAACGAAGTTATGTATACTGCATTGTGCAAGGAACTACCGTACACTATGAAGCCGAAAGCGGGCATCGAAGCAAGAGCCAGGGCGACTTGTGAATAGATTTTACGTGGAAATCGAATGATGTTTGTAGATTGACCTGCTTGCACGATCTGCCGTCAATAAAAAACCCTTTCATAATACTTGAGGTAATCAATTGATCGGCAGGAACAGGACAGCAGAAAGGCTTATCAGGTGTAGGCTGACCTGTGCGTATAGAATGACCAGGTCCAGTCGGTCAGTCAGCACTGAAAGAACGAAATCAGAGAAGAGGCAAAAGTAGCCGTCTCTTCTTGCTTCCATTTCCAAAATTGGGTTGGGCAAAATCGAAAATTCCCACCCAGCATTTTTTGCTGGGTCGTCGAAAAGCTTAATAGCTTATTCTATCGACAAATGTCTTCTGCACAATGTCGCCGATGTGACAGGCAGCGAACTTCATGGACAAGAACACAAAACTGCCCTTCAAGTGCCCGAAACGATGTGTTCTGTTGGAAACGAATATTTTAAGACTCCCTTCCCTGTGTGAGGTTTCCGTTCAACCTGGAGGCGAAATTAATAGCCATCAGCAGCGCTATGGGATGCAGCTTTAGATATGACGAAATGACCAGCGGTTAAAAAGATTCGATTTTAATTCAAATTTTCGGACTTAAATTTTAAAACTCACTTTCCTATTGATGCAAACTTTTTAAACTTCTCCAGGTATTTAGGGAAATCGTTCCTGAATGCTAGTGCGTTTTCGCCGTGGTCATTATTCAATTTAAGAGCTAGTACGAGGCATAAACCTGGAGGCTACATGGGGAAGCCTTAGTGTCACCTTAATTACCTGGGAAATTTTCCCGTACGCACTGTGCCGGATGCAGCGCAGTTTTACAGTGCATAAACCAACGTACACTATTTGAATGATGCTTTTGAAGAACTCCTTCCATATTACAGTAGACGACTGTGTCAGAATCGTCTGTTTTATCAATACAAACCGCAGATCGAGTCAATCTTTTCGAAGACCTACCTCCACGGGCTTCTCCGCCAACCTTGTCGTCTCCAGCTGGCCTTCCGCCTATGGCAGTGCCACCTTTGCCATCTACGCCGACACAGTTAGGTCCCGCCTTGGCCTTCCCGCCTGGCCCACCATATGCGCTCCCGCCAGGTCCAGCCTCCGCGTCTCCTCCCGGTCCTACAGTGGCTTCTTGTCCTTGACAATCTGTTCGAAGCGGCAGCTATCTTGTCAAGATCGAATCATGCATCTTCGTCGGCTGTTGCGCCTGTTGATGGAGCGCCGTGGAGCTCCTGGAAGTTCCATAATAGCATCGTGCTCCACAAAAGGATCCCGGTCTTACTTAAACGGTTTGGAAACACCATCTTTCGATTTCGACCCACCAACAGGACAGCTAGGACGCAAAGTCAACTTCGAACTACTATACAGCGCTATGCTCGAACTTGCGCTTTTTTCCAGAGAAAGCTGTCTCAACCTATCTTTTGCTTCTTGATTCAGCTTGTAGCCTCGGGCACGGAGCCTTCACCGGTATCAACTTACAGCCAATCTTACCGCAAATAGCGTCTCCGTTTCTGTGATAAGCCTCGGCTACTGACCTATGCGGGCACATAAACTTAACCATGAATCACTAAACAGTGGTCGGTTACGATTATTTTGATGCGGCGTTGTCGCTGAAAATTAAATTGATGGCCGCGTAGGTAATTCGGTAGTTTTCGACCGGATACATGAATTTCGTGTGTCCGTTTCGTGTGTTCCTTCATGAAATGATACTGTAGTGTTACCAAATTATCGCGCACTCAACCAGGTGAACAGTAAATGATGCCCGGGTGAGAGCCTGCGACACTACAGTAATTTTGAGCGACAGAAATAGCTGAACGAGCTTCACGGAAAAGGCGCACGATAAATGACACGCAAATCATTTGAATGTGTAGTTTGACGACCTTAGACTAGAATGTGAAAGATAACCGTGTTGATATGAGCAACAGTGCCAGTGCGATGTTAACTAACCCGATTTTTAAACTGACGATTTGACTGCTATTCGGCGTGCTGGACATGCTTGGTAATGTAGATGGCGCTGTCACTTCCGGCGCAACTGTAAGAGAGCACTTTGTAGTGCAAAAGGGATCGCAGAGCGGTCACGCTGTTCCCACCAACATTCTCATCTCACCTCTGCAGATCTGGCCACCAAAGTAATTCCAAAATGCAGTTCCCCCTTGAATTTCGTTGCTTTGGCTATTACCGGCAATGTTGCATGATAGACGTAAAAATCTGGAGGTAGGTCGTGCACCGGCTCTGGTCCAGCTCACTAAAGGATCCAGAAACTCCTGGTTGCAGCTATCGCAGCGAAAGTGATGACTCCAGATCACGGTATCGGTAGGGCTTTCTCGATCGTGGATTGTGTCGACTACAGCTTTGCTCAACGGCTTCAGCATTTCATTGTCGCTGAAATCCACGGTCGCCACTCTTCTGAACTCCATAGGAGAACCATCATATCTCACTTCTGTCAGATCTTCATTTTCCTGAATCCTTAGTGTCTACAAGGAAACAACCTGAAATTTTTGTTTGAGCTCAGTTTACATTGGTATCTCCTAATAATGATGGAAATCCTGGCTTAAACACCGGCCAATAAAATTGTGAATGAGCACTGCCAAACCTCGAACTAGCACCGATCTAGAGGGTTATGTAAGCTGGAGTGCTGGACGATTCTTTACCTGAAGCCTGCAGGACAGCGGCTGCAAAGACTCCCAGCTGAAGCTTGTCATTCCCCGATTGCCAGTCAAGCTCATTTCCGAAACAGCAGAAAGGTTCTCGCAAGAACTCACTTTTTCCCCGAAGGCCTTCACATGAATTGCTGAGAGTGTTGTTGCGCATCACTAGTTTTCTCAAAGACGTAAACCCTGCAAATTCTTGTTCATCAACACTGCCGTATCGAGAACTCTCAATTCCCAGCTCTAACAACGCCGGCCGGTTGGTATTTCGAATCAGCTCCTTGAAAGGCAGCTTGACCGTCCCTTCCCCCGCTTGCCAGTTGGAATGAGCTATGCTTAGTTTCTCCAGGTTAGGTAAGCTAGGAATAGCGGCGACATTGACTTTCTGGAAAGCGATATCCCATAATCCCAGCTCGGTTGTTTCGGCATCAATGTTTGGAGTCTCGCCCGCAGCAGGCCAGGTTCCACCCCGGCACGTTGTGGAGCGATCGTTTTCCCGGTATGTGCATCGCAACAAGTTTTGAGCGCTAGTTGCCACAACCACTAGACAGAAGACGAAAGCACGAACACCATAGAATATGGCCATTTTGATCTTAGTGACTGAATCCAGATGCTGGTGACAATGTTGTAGCCGTTCTTGAAAATTTCTGCAGACTAGTATTACGCAGAGTAACTGTAACACATTACTGAATCACCTGCCTACATGGTTCCCTATTGCTATTGCAATTGTATCGTTATCGTTAACGACGATTGAAACGGTTACCGATAACAGAACAACAGTGTCAGTTTAATCGTCGCTGACAAATTACGTGTGCAGGCAGACGTCCACGAAGCTGTGCCGTGCACGTGGGTCCACGTTAGCAGACGGCAGTCTGTTAAGGCCGAAGCCAGACAGCGATGTACTTCTGTTGTGCTCATATAGAAACACCCGTCTAGCTATAGTGTGAATCACTTTAAGGATAGAATGGACGAACAGGTTTCATACATAAGCGCTTATTTTTGTAACAGAGATATTTTGATATTTAAAGATAGGCCGATTCCTCCGCTACCTACTGAATTTTGGTCCGACATCTACAACAATACGGCTCGACGCGTCGGAGAGTTTACCAGACCAGCAGCCAAAAGCCCCATTTCGCACACCGTACATTATCTCTGTCAGATGTCAAGGTCAGAGAAGAAGCCGTCCGTATCCGACTGTGCCAGGCGAAGACGGATCACTTCTCCCACGGATACCACCTCACGCTCTCAGCCGCAGGCCGCTCACTGTGTCCACTGGAAGCCACTATCGCGTACCTCCAACACCTGCAAGCCACTAGCCAAGGGCAGCCTTTCTTCGTACTAGGCTCAGGTAGCTTCCCCACTTGTCAAGCCGTTGAAACCACACTGAGGATATGCCTGCAAGACCTCCGGACGTCCACCGGTACTCCTCCCAGTCTACGGATAGGAGCAGGCACAACAGTAGTCCGGAATGGAGTCTCTCCACAAGGCACAAGCCATTCAGCCGACTGGCCGATGGATTCGGATGTCACCCCCGCTTCCTGCTATGTCTTCCTGAATTTTCTTCCGCCAGCCAAGTCTGTCTCGATCGAAAGAGAAAACTCTCCTGTATCTTTCTGCCGTTTCAGTTTGTGAAATAAGACTGGAGCGACGGCAGAGTTCCCCTCCTGAGATCTTCTGCCTTGCTCTTTGTTACTGTGCCATAATCAGATACAAAATGCAAAGGAGTCTTTTACGCTGAGCTTGAACGTTCCGCGATTGAGCTAAATGGCTCAGATCCTAGAAGAGGCTCGTTTCACCGGGACAGTTTGGCATTCATGGCTTGAGGACAGGCATAGTCCCCTTGCATTATTATTAATGCCCTAACCTTCACTCGAACTACCAGTTCTTGTTTTTATTGCTGTAAATGTACGTTCTAGCTTCGTGCATCAGTTCTTCATTACACTCCCGTAACCCACATTGCAGAGCAGTGGCTAAACACTTCTCAGCTTTGCTCATCTGACAACTCCGATAATAAACCATAGCTAAATAGGCCCATGTCTCAGGGACAGTATTATCCAGATTGTTCGACTGACACAACGCCACTTCCGCGTTCACAAAATCTTCCAAATGAAAACTAGCCACTCCACAACCCAACCAGTTCAACGCAGTACCATGTAACTTTGCAGCCAGATGGAACATCTCTTTTGATTTCTTCCAGTCCTTCTGTTCCTTAGTCGTCAACCCATACCGACAGTACACTTCATACATTTCCGTCGAATGAACATCTTGATTCAGCGCTTCATCGTAACATTCCCTCGCTTGACTGTACTCTTTTTGGCGACAAGAAAAGTGGCCTTTCATTACCAAATACCGTGTGTTCTTCCCGTTGTCACTTTTGTCCAGCTCATTCATCAGTTCCCTCACTTCAGCGAAATTCTTTCTGGAGATCCAACTCGACATCGCTGCTTTCCATAATGTCGGGCTCGTGACGTCACAAACACCGTTTAGTTTCGCTGTACATTTTGTCGCAAACCGATACAAGCCAAGCGAGGCGAAAGCTGGAAGGCTCACGTAGAAAATATTATCCAGAAGCCCGCCTTTGATAAACGTCTTCCGTCTCCGCTTTTTATCGAAATATTCCAGAGTTTTCCACGGTTGAAATAAACCGTTATTTTTACGAATAGTTTCTTGCTTGACAGACGAACTTTTCTTGGCAGGACAAAAAGGACGTAGTAAATCTTTTAGTATTTTCTGTGACTTTTCCAACGAGGCAGTCTTTCGGGGAAGGTTACTCGGTACTTCGCCCTTCATTAAACTCTCCGCATCTTTTATCTTCTTTTCGTAAACCTTCAGCCTTTCAGCCGGTAAACCAAGCAAAAAATTGGCTTGATAGTAGACTCGTTCTTTGATAAGTTCGATCGCGCCAGTCGAATCCACAGACAAATTCTCATAGAAGAGCCCAAGCGCAGTGTACGCTATTGGTGAATTCGACAACACAGCTGCCGCTTCGAAGAACGGCAAAGCGTCGTCGGTTTTCTTCTCTTCAAACAACGCATACCCGATCAGCAACATTCTTTCAACATTCTGCTCGTCATACTTCATCGATTCCGCGAAACTTTCCACCGCTTCGCGGAGCTTCCGATGCTTTAGCTGGAACTGCCCCAGTTCGACCCAGTACTGAGCGACTTCATCCGACGTCTTTCCGGCTTCGGTTGATTTGTGTATTCGTAGAAGTAAATAATGTTCGGCTTTTGGTAATTTTTCTTCAATTTCAGCTTCTATAGCCAGCATCCTCAAATGCAAAGCCTGGCTTTCTTTGTTCTTCATCGGGTGCTTCGCTTTTTCCTCTTCATGGAAAGTCAAACTGTGGCTGATTTCTCTCACCAAGTCACAGTATAGCTCAGAAAGGAAATCATTGTACTGTTCCGGGTCCTCTTTGTCGAGGCTCTTCGTTCTATAGAACCTATCACGAACTATCCTTACGATGAAGTCTTTCAGATGCGTTCGCAAGTAGCACGTTTCCCCCGCTTTGTGTAACGCAGCTTCGACGTTGCTGTCCACAACTGCCCAGTCTGTATGCTTTCTCGACTCTTTCTCGCACAACGAATAGATCAACCGACATGTCGACGAGATCTCCTTGCGTAACTCCTGCATGGCTCGGAGTCCGTTGTCCGCTGGGAAGAGCGTCTTTGGATGAATCGACTGAATATTCTCCACCGTTATCTCCGGCTTCTCGATCCGTTTCTTCGGGACGAGGGGTTTTAGTAGAGTGATGGATGCGGACATGTAGGATTGACTGGTAATGAACAGGTGCTGGTCAACGTCTTCGCGCCAAGATGCGGTTGGCGATATGGGCGTCTCGTGAGAAGTGGCGGAAGAGGGCGCCATGGACCTGCGGAGACTAATGTTGGATGGGTGGGCGTCGATAGGTTTCTGTTTGCTCGTGGATAGGATCGTGGGTTTATCGAATTCAGGTAGGGCGGATGGTGCGGTAGGCGTGGCGAAGAGTTCTTGGGCGACGCTTTTGCGACCGGTTTTCTCGGTGAAGCTGCGGACGTCATATGGCAAAAGGGGAGATCGTCCCTCGGTATGCTTTGCGCCTAGAAAAAAGTAATCACCAGAAAAGTAAGAACTCTCAGTCTTATGAAAACACCACCACTGAGTTAGGCCTTCTGTCTACGAAGTTTCAATCGACTGAAACGTATACGGTAGAAAAATAGAACGCAGTCTCACCGTACCAGGGAAAAGTAACGGCGACAGATCAAGGAAAGCCACCCCATGTTTGGTAATCATGGCTTCCTCCGCCGCCGTATTCTGCACTTCGGCGTTCTTCTTCTTCGTCGTGCTGGTATGCTTCTCCGGTACCGTCACAGAGAAGACCTCCACCGGCCAGACCTTTGCCGCCACTGCTTTCGTCTTGAAGGCTTCTTCCGCGTCCTTGGCCAACACACAACGAAACTCCGTCCTGACCACTGTGGACGGCTGTCCTATAACCCCACTGCCCCTTCCCTCCTCCGTCTTTTTCTTATTCGTATGGTTAAGACCTGATCCAAGTCCGTTCTGATGCGGAGCTTCCATCATGTGCACAGCCTTGGCGAAGAACAGTGGATTCACCGGCCAATGAATCAGTCCTTCATGATGGAACTTCTCCTTGGATAAATCCTCTTGTAGCACTTTGTTAGAGAGGATCAGATACCTTTCATGTTGCACAGTGGTCGGTAGGAAGGTGGATATGGTAAAAGTCGGTGTAGGCAGACTATGTGACCCCGTGTGCGGAGTAGTCGGCAACCAAGCAGTGGGCATGGAATAACAGCCGTCGATTCTGAAGCGAAGAATATTGAACGAATCAGCGTAGTCTTTGGGGATAACCGGTTCGCCGTTCTCCGACTTGACTTGTAGCCTGACGGCTGCGTTCTCTGGTAAGAATGTCGTGCAGGAATCGGCGTCCACGCTTGGTGGGAATATCGGCAGGGTTTTGCTGACTAAAGTTTCACCTGTGACGAAAGGTAGTAGGTCGATAAAGCATTGGCCTATCAGTTCGACTTTCTCCTCCGGCGCAGTTTTCTTCTTGGCGTCTTTGACGATGTACTCAATCTCATTGAAGTTGACAACGAGAGGGTGGTGGATGAGGTTGTCAATATCCCCGAACGTCAAGACGTCGAAGGAGAGTGGCAAGTGTAGGTCGAGTTCGGCCGAGAGGGATGCCAGTAGTAACGTCTCGCTGGTGGCCACGAGTTTGTCGGGCGTGAGGAAAACCTTGACTTGGATAGTCCATTCGCCATATTCGCGGATTTTGAAAATGTTGAAGTTGCTGAGCTGAAGGATAAGAAGGTCGAGGGAGATTTTGAAGACGCTGGTTGGAGGAGGAATGACGGTGGGTGAGGCGGCTATGACAGCTGACTTGGTAGGGCTCTTGGTCATGCCACGCTCTCGCGCTTCCTTGTCGTGCGATTGCAACATTATCCACTTGTCCAACCTCCCTCAAAATAAAACCGGCTTACACATCTAACCTAAACGGACTTTAAGCAATCTCTCCACGATAAACCATCCAAAATACGGACCAAAAATATTCGAACAAAAATCAGACCAAAAATCAGAAATATATCAACTTGTCCGATGGGAGGTATTGAAGTACTGGCTGCCCAGCTTCACTTGTGCATTGCGTCTTGCAAGCCTCTTAGTGGAACCAAGCGCGATGACGTCAGTGCGGCTGATGCACGGGATCTCTGTTGAGCTGCGCGGGATACGGTAACGTTGCTCGGTGACAGCCACTGTTACCGATCTAAGTTCCCTTTGTTGTAGTTTTAAACTTTAGAAGGCTTTGCGAAATTTAAAGTTGGACGGTAGAGTTCAAATGATTGCACAGTAACCGTCGCCAGATAAGTTTCTTCGGGCTTTCTCAACCTATAGTGAAGAATGCGCCGTGGACGCTCTTACGATCCTAAGGGTACACCGAACCCCGAGAGCTCGCGCGCCGTCGACGCTCTGCTGGCCAAACCCATGCTGCTGGATCTTGTGAGCCAGTTCCTGCACCGTTCGACTCGCCTCGACTCCAACAGCCCCATCTCCGACGTCAAGTTCCTTTCGGCCAACGACATCCTTGACCTGCTGGCTCCGACCATCGGTTGCTGTTACCCCCTGGTCGAGCACACCTCCGTGCCCACCAGAGAACGACATCGCGCAGACCACGACAAGCGCCACAACGGCGCCGATCAAGGACGTTCCAACAGCACTCGACGTGGTCGACCCAAAGTCAAGAAGGAGAAAGTGGCAACGGCCAAAGATGTGCCATCAACGTCCGCACAAGACAGTCCTCCACTGGACTTTGCCCAGCTGGACAAGGAAGGTCCGACCGATGGACCTAGTGTCAAGCAGCTGGTAGAACTGTATGGTCAGACGCAGGAGCAGAACAAGCGGACTGCGGGGGAGATTGTCAAGTTGAAGCAGGCGCTGCTGAGGGACTATGCCGGTGTCATGACCGAACATGATTTGGATCTGTTGATTGGCAATGCCAGACATCCCTTGAGGAAACAGACGTTGGTCGACAGTATTCAGCACTTGTTTGCTACCAGAAGGAAGAATGATTATTATAACTTTCAGCATCACCATAATGCTTTCGATACTGATTCGTACAAACGAATGCGAAATTTCTAAGGAAGACCCTGAATAAGCCGCTTGATTCGTTGTTCTGTCTTCAAATGGGACGTGGACAATTGGGCTCAACCAGATCTTTATCTCAAGTTACGCACACTTCGAGCCGATATCAGTCAAAACAAGTGACACTCCAGAAAACTCGACAAAATCGTTATCCCAAGTGGCGCACACTTTTAGCCAGTAATCATGAAAAATTACGCCACTTGGGAAAACGAGCGTCTCAGTTTTCCCAAGTGAAGCATGTTTCGATTGATATTTGGCCCGGAGTCTGCGCTACAGGATGATCCCTGTAGGTTAGAACGATTTTGGAAATTCGTGGTAAAGTCGCTTCTAGCTATACAATTCCAAACTTCAACTCGTTCGATAGAGCCTGTCTTCATCTTGAATTTTTGTGAAGGTCGCCTCAACAAAACATTGATCGTTTCATTGTTGTGAGCCACTGAAAACATGAATTTTACGGGTAAGAAGTGGGAACCTCAGTTAAATTCTTTATATCTGACGAGAAAAACGATTAAATTTCCTCACAAAATTATTTCATGAAAGAAGCATGTTCGGACTGACTATTACAAAATAGACCGACCGCTCGAACACGCTGTGGACGGAGAAACTGAAACTAGTCCAAAAAAAACGCGGAAAATTTTGCTTACCCCCTCAGTTACAGCAATATTGTCGCTCACAGATCCAACCATGTGCACGAAATCGTGAATGATATTATTCTACTATAACTAAAGGGGTTTTCCAACAGAATAGCATCAGCGAAAATAATTCTGAAACGTTTCGAACGCAAGCAAACCAGCCTGAAGTGCATTGCATGTTGGTTTCTCGAAAAAGTTTTGATCTCCACCCAGTTCACGTCTTCAGCACTGAGCTCCTTCTGGACCACGACACCCCGACAAAATTTCTACACAATGTTTTTGATAGTTGTACGTATCTGGGAAAGAATTTTCGAAGAAGTGAAAGCACTGCTCATTTTCTATTAACTTCCAAAATCGTTCCAACTTATGGGGATCACCCTGTACTTGAGATAAAGATCTGGGTTAGTTCATTTGCCCACTTCCCAAATTTATGTAAATGTATTTCCCTCTCGACAAAAGTTACGGTCAACGACGACTCAAAATAATACGAGCTTTCCGTTGCCTTCCAAATTCATCTGGGTATCGAGTAGCGAGGACTGCTCTCAATTTCATACGAGGAAGTTTCCCACACAGTCGAACTGTCGTCTTCATCCGCAATGGAAGGAAATCTCAGCTTGGTAACCCACTTTGAGACTTGGTCGTGTAATACTGAGCTGAAGCTTCCTCGAAGAATTTCTTCGGCGGCGGAACGATGAGGGTTCTCTTCGGTTGAGCCTGACCGCAGTTCCTCGTCGGTAATTTCATGCAGCCGTTGTTGGAAAGTACTTGTTTCATGAACCAAGTCCGATACACTGTCGTAGACAAGAGGCATCTGTCCGTCTGTAGTTCGGCCACCTTGCTGATCTGGTACTGGTAGAATCATCGAACGCGTCTGGGGTTTGTCTGTAGGGACTGCCGCAGGTACTGAGCGAGAATCCGTTCTTGATGGGCGACTGAAACGCCGCCATTCATTTTGCTTGACTGCTGGGCCTGGTTGGCTAAAAGGAAAGCCTTGCATTCGATCAGAGGGATGCTCGACTTCGTTTGAAACTGACAGGCGCATTTCCTCATTTGTATCTCTACCTTCCAACTGTGCAGGCTGATAATGGTTAATATCCGCAGTCTGATCAGGAGGCTGTGAAACCAGCACATCCTGACGCAGTACCTGCAATTCCTCGTCCGTGTCATACATGGTACCGGTTTCGTCTAGCAAGCTCTCTGAGTCACTGTCCTCACATTCGTCGGCCAGGTTGCCAGCATTGCGGTCTCTTTCGCTCTTCCATTTTACGATCAATTTGTTCATTCCGTCTTTGATCGTATTCCACTGCGCAGTAATCATCTGCCAACTGTCCTTGTAAGTGCTTGCCCAATACAACATGATAGAAGAAATGACCAGAACCGCGAAATATTTTATTGTGATTAAGCTGGATGGGTTCGTGACGTAAAGTTCGCTGTCATCGTTTAGCGTCGCTCCAGTCGGTGAAGTCACAATTTTCATTCCCCTTTGTTGTTTTACCGCGTTTACAAAATCAAAATTCGGTGTCACCGTGTCAGAGTCCGATGCAAGCGGGAAAAAGTTACGGGAGGCTCGGCTAAGAATCGTGGAAAATGTCTTCAGTACGTACGATGTACCGTCGATTAACCAGCCCAGACCAATTCCCCGGAAAAAATAGGTGATAAAATCCAGCAGCGACTGGAACGATTCGCCGTTGACAACGGCTATTTTGTACACGGCGACAGTTCCGGCAGAAAAGACCGAGTGAAGTATATCGGCCCCAAAGTAGCTGACCCACCCTAGTAGGCTCAGTGCCATATCTAACAACAACGTCAGCCCTGAGATATCAGCGACCTGCACGACGAAACTTGTAAGATGCCGAATCAACACGAGGAAGCTGTTCGTCAAGGCTTGAAGGCCATCGAGGACGAATTCAATATCAAAGGACTGGAATGCAAAAGTCAGTATGTTCCACGTATGGTAGAGCACAGTCGAGGCGAGACTCAGTGTGGCGCGATGTGGTAGTGCCAAGACGGCAACCATGCTGGTGACCAGCAATACGGCAATGTTGAAAAGCCATCCGAGTCCGAACCCGCGCAAAAGATACCCGAAGAATTCAACAACGTCGGCAAATGTTCGCAGTATGCCTTTTGTTGAATTCTCATTTGGAGACGTTACGGTCCCGTCCAATGGTGACGGAGAGATAGAAGCAAAAATCGTTGGGCTGCTTTGTCCATCGATGGTTATTGTAGGCAAGGCCTTGCCTACTGCTGGAATTTGTATCTGGACCTTCTGTTGTTCACTGACGACGGGCTGATGTTCGGTGGATAACGGACTGTTTGTATCAACTGACACGCGCTCGTTCCAGCCGAACTTCAGCTGCAAGGTTTCAGCAGCAGGAAATTTCAACGACATGTCAGAAGCGTTCTGGCTTATGGATGTCGAAAGCCATTTGAGGTCGAGTGGATTCCACTCCAGCCACGTCGCCAGGTCGTCTGCTCCGCCCAACGTTGTGCTGTCATTCAGTAGCGAATTTCCGCTGAGGTAAAGCTGACTGAGAATCCAGAAAAGTCGGTGCAGTGGACTACAACCAAAATCTGGCTGGGCGCCAAGTGGAGAAGAGGAGCAAAGGGCGCTGAGGACGTTGGGCAAGTTGTAGTTTACTGTGCCATCGGATAACCCATCGAAAGACATCCTTGCACGGCAGTGTGACTGAGAACAAGAAAAGGCACTGTCGAGAAAGTTCAACTCATTTCTGAATAACCTAACCAAAGATTTCTGAAACCGAAGTCATAAATTTCTACAGTATTTTCGTTCCTGTCTAACTGGATTATTCAAGTTATGCATTCGTTCTGTTGATTACTGGATTTGCAGGATATGAAGCACACTTTTTCCACTTCTCTACATTTTTTCATACAGACATAACTGCGGTCACTGTTGCTGAAGTGGACGTATTTTCAGTCGGTTACTTGACAACCTTGACAGTAAGCACGAACAGGAAAGCACGTTGGGATGAATGTCTACAGTAAGAGGGAAATGGATGAAGAGTGAGTGAATAGGATGGGTAATTCATTCCTGTGTGTTTTCCCTCGCTTCATATCTGCGCTATTTACAACCTGCGATGCGCCCATCGCCGTCCCCGTGGCGGCCAAGGCGGCAGTCGGCGAGGCCCACGACTTTTTCCACCTGCCCGACATGAAACTACCCGACCTCAACCTGCAAGCCATCTTTGGGGAGTACGCCAAGATCATCGAGCAGGTATGGGAGAAGGGCCCGGCCATGGTGAGCCACTACCGCAAGATTGTCCACGACACTTGGCACACCTACACCGAGAACCACCTCAAGCGCTTTGAGATGCTGCCGGCCGATGACCAGCGACGCTTTATGAATAGTGGAGTGGACAGCGCTGTGGTCTTTTTGTTGCTGACGACCATCTCACGGCTCATCTTGATCAGGTTCCTGGAGCCCTTTTTGAAGCAGCATTTTAAACCGGCGGCTCACCATGGATTCTCCTTGACATACCCGCAAGCCAAGTGGCTGTTTTCCACCACTCTGCTCTTTGCCATCTGGCATGCTAACAGTCATTATTTTTTCGACTTGGGCGCTCCGGTGGACTTGGCTTTGTTACTCGGTGTGGGAACCGCTCTGTAAGTCAACACATAACTCACTTTATTTTGCCATTCAGAATTTTGATGGTGGTTCAGACGTCAATTATCTGAAACAAATCATCAGCGGTGATGCATGAGGATCGCAAATATACAGCAGGAAAAATACAGTGCTTGTCAGCCAACTTACTGGTGTTGGTGATTGTTTCTTTGGAAATCGTCAAGTTGCGCAACCAAGTCAGGGACACACTGACAGTTTTCTACGAAGTGTATTTTTTACGAAGTTTTGTATACACGGCTGACTGCATCAAGAGCACTATCTGACCGGAATGTCTTTCCACAGGGGCGCTATGGTTTATCGGCAGTCACATTCCGGCAAAGAATGTCTGGCTTTTTTCGCCTTGCCCGTTCTGATTCTGCTGCCCGTATCCATCACAATTGCTGTCATGCAACACGGACCCTTCGTCACCCAGCACCGCATCTTCCCCTTCGTCATGGCCTCCGTCACAGCCGCCACCGCCCTCTTCTTCATCTTCGAAGCGCCACCAACCCCCGTCCACAAAGGGGGTACCGTCCAACCTTTCGGCGAAGCTCTGAAACAGGAGATTATGCACCTTGTCCAAAACTGGCGTCACGCCCCAGTTGATCTTGCTGCCAGTATCAGCCCGGCCAATATCGGCAAGAAGGCTGGACGAGCTGGCTCGAAAGTTTCCGACTTTGTCCACAACCAGGAAGACCAAGGTAAATTCCAACCTGTGATATTGCCAAAGCTGGCAAAGTCAATACTCACCTGTGTGAACTACAGTAGGAACGGAATGAAATATAACGTAGAAAAGAAGTCAAATAGCTGCCATATTCTCCTACATTGTACGAATTTCAAAACTGAAAATCCGTCACCACCACAGTGTTCGGTCACTCGGCAAACAACTTCGACAAGACTGTAGTTTTCCACTGGCGTACATTTTCCATCTTACTGGCTGAGGCTTGCGTCACTTGAAAAAGCGATTTTGTCGAGTTTGCTTGCCTTTCTCAAGTGGCGCGTTCATTTCACCTTTTTCGACTGGAAGCGAATTATCTGGGCCAATTATCTGGTCGTATTTGTTCTCCCAGGTGAGTGGCGCACGTTTGCATCGTTGTCAGCTGAAATCGCGCGCCACTTGCAAAAACAATCTGGTGGAGTTAATTTTGCGGAGCTGTCATTGATAGGGGACGTACAGTAAGGCTGGAAAAGTATGGTTTGGCGATGGTGGTGTTTTGTAATCTTGGTCTTTGTTGCTTGAAGGTCGGGAAGTGATCCGGGTCGCCTCGCCGGTGGTCAACTCTGCCGTTTCGGGAGTCTACCACTTCTTCGAGAACATCTTCCTGTTCTTGCTGGGCCTGGTCTACCGCTTCAACAAATTCTTATACTATCTCTATCGTTTGGTGGTAGATGGAGTGTTGTCGGGTGTCAAGAAGATCCCGGGAATGGGCCAGTACCTGCAAGACCATGACGTCAAGGGACACCATGGACAGGCCGATGGCCACGGAGGCGCTCACCATGGCGGCGCAGCGGCCACTGCCCATGCTGTAGAGCATACCGCCGGAGACGGTCAGACCTCGGAGGACCAAGACGAGTCGCCCAAGAAGCGAGGCAAAGGAGGCCGTAGCCGAAGTGGCGGTTTGGCTAAACCCAACTTGTCGAAACGAGTGTCCAAAAGCCGCAGCAGAAGCCGCAATCGCTGATACGTCCATGTTGCCCAGTTTCACAATTTTTACTCCATCCGTATTTTAATGTCGCTAAAATTCTATCGAGCCTTACGCCTCGAAAGAAAATTGGTTTCAGAGCCGCTGTGCTTCGTGGAGTGAACCAGCGTTTGTACAGTAATTCTACGCGAAAATGGACTTGACAATACAGACCAAAGAAAATGGCTGCCGAAAATAAAACACAAAGTCCAACACCAATCTTTTCGTGCTAAATTTCTGATGGATGAAGAAAGGGAAGGGAGGGGGGCAATTTAAAGTTATTCGGGAGTGGAAGGGCCAGCTCCGGTGGGCTTTCCATCGATCTTGATCAGGCGAGGTGCTCGCTTGCTGGCTTGTGTTCTCCACTCATCCTGGTTATCGAACGTCAGGTGTATCGGATTACCTGTAGAAAAAAGGCCTATTCGTTGCCGCTGCGATTTCCTGAATGATTGCAGTGATTTCAACTTTCAAGCCAATGCGGCTAGTGAGCACTACATCTGAAGTTGTTAGACGTCTAGTCATCTCCTTTATACCGAAAAAGCAAATTTCCTCCAGTGACTGAATTTCGTTGAGCTTGGAGTACTCTGCCCAGTCCTTGACCAGGTTGTAGGCCATATAAAGTATCTCCAGCTTCTTCATTCCACCCAGACCTTTGATCTTGTCGATCATGTTGTACGATATCCATAGCTGCTCTAGCGTTTCTGACAGGGCTTCGATACCGCTGAAGGACTTGATGTTGTTCCTTCCCAATGCCAGTATCTTTAGGTTCTCTATAAGCAACAGCCCATAACATAGTCGTGTTATTAATATTTGCAGATAGTTGGGGCCACTGCAGTCAAAGTCACCAAGGTCGTCTTATCAAGTGGCGCACGCTTTCGTCCAGTAATACTGAAGGTGTGCGCCACCTACTTGGGAACGTAAGCTTGTCGAATTGGTTTGCCGAGTTGCGGTTTATTCCATCTTTATCGCACAGCTGGTTCCAGACTTACTGAGCGCTCCCACACTGGCTATCCTATCAATGTTGTTGGTGGACAGGGATAGGTATTCGCATTCGCCCAGCGTGTTGAGCGTACTGTCCATCTTGTCGATAGGGGGCATCTGCCCGTTCAGCTTGATGACCTTCAGACTCCATTCCTGGTTCTTCTCCTTGGCTGTGGCTTCCTACCAGACCAATTTCCTACACACCCAACCCGCTATCTTGAGCGTTCAAAGGGTAACTCAGACTGACGTACCGCTTTGACCAATGCGTCCTTGATACTGGTGCCTCCACCTGCTTTCTTCAGAAACACAGTAAGCTCAAGATAAGCGCCATCTGGGACAGTCGCAGTTTTGCACCACTTACCGCCATCGATTTTCAGATGATGTCAGATGCAGCAAAAAAAGTTTCAGATAATATGTTTCAATCTCGAACCATTCATATAAGGCTTGAAGAAGTTTTGAAATTTAAAATCCAAGCTTGCTACACAGACTTGGCGGGATAACGTACAACATGATACAAGCAACAGTATCCATGACCACATCTAAGCGATCAATCAGAACCAACTCACACCGACAGGACTAACGGGCATTCCTGGAAAAGTCAGGACAGGTAAGTACAAGGAGAAAACGATTCAAAATTGGAAACAGAAAGAGTGAAACATGGTTGTTTACAGTGGGCTATTCTCCGCCGTCCAGCAAAGATTGACCGCCCATTTCCATAGGTCTTTCCATATTCATGATATCCAGTAACGTCGGCGCCACATCACACAAAGCTGGTGGGTGCTTCACTGCTTTCAGGGAAAACTTCCGCTTTGAGTTTGCAATTATGAATGGCACTACAAACAATCCAATGAACAGTTCAAGCCGCAGTTACACGCGCATACTTCAGTCCAGCATTTCAATGTATCGAAATCCTGCTGAGTTTTCAAATCTTGATGCGCACCTTTATTGGTGGTATGCGCTGTGTGCGGTTTCCCTTCGGCGTCCATCATCTGTTCGGCATTACCGTGGTCCGCTGTCACCAATATGGTGTAGTTGTGCTTCTTACAAGCCTCTAATATCTTTCCAATAGCCGCATCTGACAAGCAAACTTAGTTACTTCTACACTAACCGGCAACGAAATGTAGCGAAACGGCAAGATGCAGGAACGTATTGTAATATTCACGCAAGTGTACCTGTTGCTTCTACAGCCTTGACAGCTGCAAGATAAATACCCGTATGACCCACCATATCAGGTGGCGCCAAGTTACACAGCACCAGATTGTACTTTTCCAGTCCGATCGCTTCGACCATCTAAAGAAGACATGAGCGAATTATTCAGAATTCTAAAAGAGGACCACTGCAAGTTTTGCGAACTGGGAGAATTAACATAAGCCAGATCTTTCTCTCAAGTGGCCCAGTTCTCTGTTGTCATAAGCTGGAAGCGTGCGCCACTTGCACAAACGATCTTGTCGACATTGTGGCGCACTTTCTTGGTGACATTAACTGGCAGTATGCGTCACTTGGGAAAACGAGCTGTTTTGCTCCTCTGCCTATCGTACTTTGTCAGCGACGGTGTTACAGGACATTTCAGGCTGGAGATCGTAGGTGGCAACTTTGGGAGAGTCTACCAGGGCCCGCACTTCGCCGCTGACTTGCTTCTCTTTGCCGCCGTTGAGGAAGAAGGTGACATGGGCGTACTTTTCCGTTTCGGCACAGTGAAACTGGGTGGCGCCTTTGGAGGCTAGCCATTCGGGCAGGGTATTTTCCGTGTTGATAGGTGGGTAGAGAAGGGGGAAGAACCAGTCGGCATTGTATTGTGTCATGCAAGCGATATACTGCACAAAAAAAATCTCGTATAAACAAACTGTAGAAAGAATTTTAGACTACTTCCGGTCTCTCGACTTGACGCCTCCTTACTGCTCAGAACATCAAAAACGAATTCTTACCAAGTCTTTCGAATGAACATCAGTATCAAAATTCCTTTTTACACCGAACGTTTCCACCATCTCCCGCATCCGGTCGGAACGGAAGTTGAAAAATACAAGCGTGTCGCCGTCTGTAGATATATTATATATCCATATGGCATCGTTCTGACTTCAACCAAATAGATCAGTGTTCATGTTGGTATCATGCACACGTGCGCACCTTTTATCCGATTGTCGCCTTTGAGCACAATAGGTGTCAAGAACTCGTCCGTCTGCTTTTGGGCATCGGGTAAAGCGTAGCGCTTTTCTATCAGCTAGAACATACAGCAACATTACAATCAACCTTGACTTCAGTCGCTCAACCAAACACGGTGAAATATTCATAGTGGTATACAGAGCGATATGCGACGCACAGCAAAAAGGTCTTCCGGTGTATCGACAAGTTCGCCCACGCCTTTGTACAAGCCATCAAAGGCAATCTTCAGCCGTTCCCACCGCTTATCCCGATCCATAGCGTAGTACCTCCCAATAACTGTGGCGATCTCGCCGTACTCGATCTTGTTCATAAAGTCGTTCAGCTGTTTCAGGTAACCAACTACGTAGGGAAAGGACCATTCCTGATCAAATCCATTGTTGGGCCTCCGTGTCATTGTACTTATGGTTTTCGGATCGTCGACGGGTGAGAAGCCGTTACCACAGAGTACAAATATCAAACGTTCTTTTCGTTCGTTCCTACCTGCGCTAGTCGGGGAAGTGTCCCTTCCGTCAGTAAAGGCCTGCACGTAACAGATGGGCACTTGGTTGGTTTTGCAGGCTTGTATCAGCGACATGAGGTGCTCAATGTGCGAATGGACACCGCCATCGCTAACCTGTAACGTAAAATTATCGTAGCAAATTGGTAGCCGTTGAGAACCTCCTCTTGAATCTTGTCCAGGTTATCCAGCAGTACATGCAGGACGAGATATTACGGTACAGTAAAAATTATGGGACAGGCGGAAAGGACAATAAGATTCAACCGTAGAAAAGTGTCGAAAAATGTATCAGTGTGAATCGGTCGCGTGCGTACGTGCTGCCGCACCGCCGTAGCGAAAAGGCCTGTACCATAATTTTTACTTGTACCATAATTTCTCGTCCTGCGTGTACATTAACAAGTGATCCCCTATTCGGCACACGCACGGCAAGAATTATAGGCCAGACGGCAAAATGGAAATTCAAACGTTGAAAAGTGTCGATAAGTGTATTGCTGTGAATCCGTCGCGTACATACGTTCTTCCGTACCGCCGTAGCCAAAATGGAATGTGATTGCGAATGCGCTGATGTCCATATTTTTTACTGGACCATAACTTCTCACTGTGCGCGTAGTAAAATTCTCGGCTGGACTTACCATGCCTACAAGGTGTAACCGACCTCCTGCATTTTTTGCGCGTTCACATGCTTTGACAAACTCAATGTTTTTGTCAATACGGTTGTTCTCAACATCTAGGTTGATCCTAACAATGTCCTGGTAGACTACCCGACCAGCGCCGAGGTTCAGATGACCAACTTCGCTGTTGCCCATCAAACCACGAGGAAGTCCGACGAGAAGGCCGGAAGCTTCCAGCTGGACAATACGGTCCTTGTCTTTGCTCAGCTCTGTCATGACAGGTGTCTGCGCATTTGCAATCGCATTCCCTGTCAACAAACCCAACAAACCCTGCTGACTAAATCTCGAACTCAAGGGAGTCATCGCGGTTATGAACCATACATCCAGGATAATCACAACAAGTGACGCACCCTTCCGGACAATGAAAACGAAAGCGCGCGCCACTTGAAAGAAGGCGAACGAACTCGACGCGATCGTTTTTCCAAGTGGCGTACGCCTACTGCCAATGACAATAATTACGTGCGCGACTTGAAACGATACCTTATACATTTGTTTGTTGACTTTCCATGATTACTTACCATTCTTCTCGTCCGAAAGACCCCACCCATCGATGATGATTAAGCACACACGAGGGTCATCCTTCACGTTTTTCGCCATACCTCCGCCACAACAACTTAGCGGCATCGAGAAGCCAGGCTAATTGTTCCAGCCAGCGCAAATAAAGCAGCAGATTGTCCGCAAGACTATTATTTTATTGTTTCATCAACAAATCAACTCTTCAAACACCGTAATTAACCATTACCTCTGTGCCAGAAATGTGCATGAGTGTGGTTAGGCGTCTTCCTGCTACGGTTATTCTTTAAAGTCCTACATCACTTAGAAACCAGCAGCAGAGATCCTGCTGGCCAAGCTCGGCTTTACATCCAAAAAAAGAGGACGAAGAGAGAAAAACAAGAGAAGCTGTTGAAAGATGACCGAAGTGAAGACATGAAGCCGGAAGTACATTCTCCCGCTAGCCAAGAAGCGCCGCTGCGTTGCGCGTCATCTGCCGATTGGGTATCAGATAGTTGGGGTTCCGCCTACAGGAAGCATGTTCAATTAGAGCGAGTAAGTTTAATGCTACTCCGCACTACCACTAGCCAAAAGTAGTGGGGAGAGAGCCAAACTTACAACAAGTCGGCCCGTGTGGTGAATTTGCCTGCCATTTGCAGATCGGCAAACTGCGAAGTGACACCGTCGTAGTTCATGGTTGCCACTGCTTTCACATCATCCTTCCTGTTAACGGCACAAGCACTGTCCACCTCGTCGGTGAGGAAACTAAAACCATTCAAACTTACTTCAGGTAGAAAGCCACCCATCGACCATTCTGGATATCGCCGCTGATCATCACATCGTCAAAATTATCACAGTATCCTGCAAAGACATTTGCGCCATCAAATGTCGAATATATAGCTCACTGAAATGCTTTAGCGGACAGAGTACCTGCGTAGCGAATGCTCTTGCCGAAAATTGTGGTCCAGAAGTAGGGTACAGACCGCAGGGGCTCCAAATGGCCGGAGCTCATCATGTTCAAGGCCGCTATCCGACCTAAATAACAAATCTTCCTCCCCTCACTACCACCAAGCCAACTTGACATGTTCTACCTTGAGAATGAGCCATGGACCAATGCTGGACTTTAGCTCGCAGTCCTGAGTCAGAAAGCGGGAAGGTGGCCACGTCACCGGCGGCAAAGACCCGTTCAACATTCGTCCGCATAAACTGTCAACACAAAACACCTACCCATCTTGTCGGCCATGGTTCATCGTACGTGACAGCTATGCTGTTGACCAGAGCCAGTAGGTGCCAGTGCCGGCTTACCTGGTCGACATTGATGAAACCTTCCTCGTCCAACTCGATACCGCAATTCAGCAGGCATTTGGTGTTGGGAACAGTTCCTGCAGTATAACCAAGAGAAAACTGTAGAAAAGCTCCGCAAACCGCTCCACCGTAAGAATATCGACAAGAAGAAGAGAATGGCACTGACCAATAGCCACTAGTACCAAGTCTGCAGGTACATTGATGACTTCGTTCTTTTTGTAGTTGCGGATACGGACGGATTGCACTTTGTCGCTTCCCTCCAGCATCTCCACGTTGCTGGCTTCGTAAAACGTCACACCGCGGTCCCGCAACATCTGGCAAAGCAAAGCAGCATTACTCCACCCAAAGCATATAAACTTCACCTCATTCGTTAGCATTCATCACAAATGGCATCTTCTGACCTGCCTCAACAGCTTGCCAATATGTCTTCCCAGTAAATTCTCAAAGGGGTAATTTCGCCGGCAGACGATGGCCACAGACTTGGCTTTGTAACCCATGAAGGCTGCAACCTCCAGCGCTAAGACAAACACAAAGGCAACTTTCAAACAAAATATCAACATCAAAATTATTACCATCATTCCGCTCAAAGAAGAACCAGCCAGAAAGCTTGGAATAATTTATGGAATAATCATAACTATTATTTTTGTCGAACCAAGGAAGGAAGCGCCGACAATGACGATATTCTTGTCTTTGCCAGCGGCGGCGATATAGTTGGCTTCATCCGGCGTCCGCAGCAGGCAAACATCTTTCAGGTCGCGCCCTTGCATGTCCAGCTTCTTGGGGCTGCAAACTATCATATTTGCTCAATTTTCTTATCATCCAGCAAAATGTTGTATCTGAAGCAAAAGCCAACAAAAAAGTCAAAGTCATTCTTACCTCGCGCCGGTGCAGATCAGCAGCTTGTCATATCTCAACATTAGCTTGGTCTTGGCTGTTACTGTCCGATCACTTGTGTCAATATTCACAATCTACAAAAATAATTTCGGGCATAAAGACCACAATAAATGTCACAAAATGGCCTTATTATCGATAGAACTGATTGAGAGCGACAACTGGTCAGTTTCCGCTGTCAGAACAGCTTTTGAAAGGCACAACGTACCTCCTGGTCCAACATGAGCTCAATGTCGTACTTTTTGAAGTGGCTAGCATCGCGCAACAAGAGCAATTCTTGGTCGACATCCAACGTCTAGAACGAGACGACATTTTGTAGCGGAAGGTTATGTAGAAACGGGCATCGCCACTCCATCCATCCTGCACAATGATCATGAGAGGCTTACTTTGCTGAGCTTTGGTCTGTCGTAAGTGGGTATCTGCTCTTTGGCGAAGATGACGATGCGACCGGAGAAATTCTTCCTCCGTAACGTCTCAGCGGCAACGAGAGCGGCAGGTCCTAAGATGCAAGTCAGTTGTTTTGGTCTCGCTCGAAGCTGCAGCGTGAAGGTAGGCGGAAACATATAAAAAGCCTTACCACCACCGACGATGACGAAAATGGTTTCATTGCTCTTGTCCGCTTTGGACATGGCCGGTATCACCTTGGCCTTGCCCAGCAAGCGCCGGTCCACTTCCACGATGACGCTACCCTTCACCACCTTCACCTACAACAACATGGAAAATGAACCTGTGTATTCATGGCCAGTACCTATACGGATAAGTGAAGGTGGACGGTAAGTAGACTTACGGGGAAAGCCGGTACGCCGTCGATACCGGGATATTCCTCGATTTCCCCGGTGACGAGGTTGAAGCAGGCCCCATGCCAAGGACAGCGAAGTCGTCCGTTGAAATACGACCCTTCAAGCAATAACCCTGCTCAGACATGAGTACGGCAACAAAGATCAAAGTTTCTCCTCTGTAGTCCCAACCTTTACGAAGAGGTGCGTTGTAATGGCTGCACTTATTACCGACGATGAAATACTGGTCGGCATCGCGGATGAGCAGCAGTTTGGCGTTCTCAATTGTCAGCTCTCGAATTCTGCCAGAGCATAAATAAATAAACAGACAACCCACAACTTGACACTGTACATTGAGTTATTCTTCAACAGGTGCACTTGGGATTTGTACTGGACGACGCACTCGCCGTGTTTCAGGTCGCCGTGGTGGCAGACCAATAGCTCGAAGGTGTCGTCGGTCTTGCGCATGCGCATGTAGGCTTCATCCAGCCGACGCGAGATTTGTTTGGCTTCCATGCGACGCTCCTCAATCTCAGCCACTAAACAGAGCAAGTAACCATTAAGGTCAAATGTCAGCACAGCTTAGCACACACGGATGTTACTGTCAATTCTGATGCGCATACTATCTTGCGGGCCGCGTAGCGCTTTTGATGGTGCAGATCCCATATTTTTCCTCCTTCAAGACACTCAATGCAAAATTACGAAAACTGAAGTTACGAAACAATTACGAAATTACGAATTTTCGCTTGGTGACGAACTCTCAGGAAAGTGTAAAGACTGAAGTATTGTCGTGGAACAGATAAGTGGCGATCAAAGACTCCTCTCGATCCATCCGGAGAAGTAATATAACACTTCGCAATATTTGTCTGCCTGTTCTCAATGAAGAAAACGTTTAAAGTTGCCTAGCCAACATTAGTGAAAAACGATGCAGCAGAGCAAGATCCTGTGTCAGAATACGCTTTGCGTGCTCTTTTCCATGTTTGCCTTCTCGTTATTCTTTGCAAGTTTCAAGTGGCGCAATTCTAAACTTAATTTGGTGATCGCTGACTTGTTTCGGTATCTGCGCATCCACTGTTTGGCGCTTTGCTCTGCACAATGCCTCGAAGAAACTTTCGGTAGAGCTCGGCATCTGGCTATCCATGGTTGGGCCCGCCGCTCCACCCCCCATTGCGCCACCATGCCATGACCATCTTCGCGGCACTGCTTTTTCGACTAGTGACATTTGCCATGTTGACAATGTGGATATCTACTAGTAAGTCCTTACAGCATGTACCCTCCTCGTCTTGGACACTGCCCATCAGTTGGTAGGTTTCAGGTGCTGAAGCAGCCAGCCAGGGCGTGTGGACCCGTTGGGACGACTGGTCGCCCTGTGATGTTACTTGTGGTGGTGGCCATCGGACACGCTACCGAGCCTGCTTCCCCATCGGCGGACACTGTAATGGCAGCGCGGTGGAAACAGCGCCCTGTAAAATGAAAGAGTGCCCAGGTAAATTGATTCACAGAAATTTCAGTATTTCGACTGCTCGATTTTGACCTTGTGCCCTGAAAATTCATCGCTCTAAAACCTGAATTGACCGAATTAGTTTGTGACTAAAAGCTTGTGTACGGTTTTTTTTTGAACAGGTGTGGGAAGGTGGAGCAAATGGACGGACTGGACAGTATGTAGCAAAAGCTGCGGGGTTGGAATGCAGACGCAATTTAGGAATTGCTTGTCCGATCAGTGTATCGGGGGTAATCGTCAAGTGCGACTCTGCAACATTGATGCGTGCGCTGGTAAGGTTTCCCCTTTCCACTCTGATTGGTACCGGTACAAAACAAAGACATATATTCAGCAAAATTAGTATTAGGAGGATAAAATACTATGTATTATACGTACACAGAGGTTACTGGAGAGGTCACAAAAGTAATATTAAATTAGGCAGGGTCAGGCTTACCGGCTTGACCAAAGGTCAGTGTCGTGCTTGTTCGTGGGCCACGCCCCCACATGCTGATTGGCTGTGATTCTGAACCATAGTCTACTGACTGTGTGAAGGGAAAGCAGTGGTCCATTTCATCAGTCAACCTACTGATGTCTAGTCTCGATTCAAAACGAAAGACTCGTATAGTCTTCAAGTTCCGTATGAATGTTTTCCCTGGTCCCTTTAAAATTTTCTGCTCTACAAAGTAACTCTGCTACATCGGTCAACCAGGACATTTAAAACACTGTGGATGCACATTCTACCGCAGCCGATGTAAACAGGCGATCAGCTTTTGCGCTTGATGCAGTATTGTGGTCTAGTTTTCAGACCTTAGTCAAACAGGTCAAGCTGGTCTTATTTTTATAGGACCAACTTGACCAAAGTAACATAAAAATAGGACAACCAGTAGCATCCGCCTGAGCAAACTCCCGAAAGGCCAACATTACACCGATTTCAGTCAGTATCGTCAACATCTGGCCGAAGTTCAGTGGGAACACCTGTGGGAGAGAAGAGCAAAGGCGGTGATGGTGAGTGCCTTCAAGATCTGGACGAAAGGTTTCCCCGATGGTCAACTTCTGCTAGCCCCTGCCACCACGTCATGGCATCCTCCAGTCCGGGTCACAAGACGCCAGGATGGCACGAAAGCTCTGCAAGACAGAGTTCGGGTCGTGGCAACATCAAGAATCAAAGAATTAGACCTTCTGAAAGTAGATACTGACAGTTTTGCCTACTTTGCCTGTGAATTAGTCAAGGACAAATACTTCTGTCCACCGTCTGCGAGTTGCAAAAGTCTGCCTGGACTCACGTATTTCCTCGACCGTCTTGATCTGCGGAACTTCTCTTGGTGTGTGAAGAACATTGATGATTGTTTGAAGTAGTTGGTATGTTTTATACTTTGGTACTTTTCCTCTGGCTCTCTTGCCACATTTTTTAACTTGTGTCCAAGGCTGAGCTATTTTGCTGGCGATCATACACGAGTAAAGCTATTATTATTATTATTATCAAAACAGGGCTTGTCCTATTTTCATGTTTCTTTGTGACCTCTCCAGCAACCACTGTACGTACACGCACCTGGCCTAAGTGTGGGCTGAGACACAACTATGGGCCGCCCGTTTATCTCTGCGATCAGTGACTCGCTTGACTCCACTGAAGTTTATTCACCTAGCTCATGAATCTGCCATGTACTCTAGATGAAACGAAAACAGTCGGCCTTCTCCTGGTTGGCTCAAACAAACGGGTGGCCGTGGTCCATAGTTGTGTACCGGCCCACGATTAGACCAGGTGCATGTACTTTTCCTCTAGCGCAGTCAGTAACCCGTAGAAAAATTGTCATGATTGTGGTCTTTTGTGGAGATTCTAGCTGCATTATAATGCGCATCACGTACAGAGACAGCTGTCACAGTGCCATAAATATATCAACATAATTTAGCAAAACTTAATTTTTGTCAGCCTTCGAGTAAATTTTCGGATGGGGTTGTCACAAGAGCACAAATTGTCTCTTTTAGTTTCTGGTGGCTGGAGCGCCTGGAACGAATGGAGCTCCTGCTCGGAGCCTTGCGGGATCGGTATACGCTACCAAGATCGAACGTGCGAAGACCCGGCACCCGCAGCTGGCGGAGGAAACTGCAAAGGCGTCGGAACCAGAGTGGGCCACTGCTTCGAGAAGCCCTGTTCAGGTAGGCCTACTACCGCAATTTCACGTTGATCCCTGGCCCTTAAACGGGATCCCAACTTTGTAGATAAGTCGATCCAAGCCGGCGTATTTTACGGCGACTCATACTTAAGCTACGACAAAACATATTTTGCCAAGAAACTCCTCTCCCTCTTTATCAAATTCAAACCTTATGAAAGAGACGGCTTGATCGCCTACCGTCATCATGGCTCCAACGACACGACAGCTCGTCTCAACGACACGGTGATCCTTCGGCTGGACAGCGCGAAGCTAGCAGTCTTCTTGCAGTACGACGGCGTCCACAGCTGGATAGAGTCTACCGACGTCCTGGAGGTCAAAAAATGGCATAGCGTCTTCCTCACCATCGCTGGTAGTCGTGTAGTCCTCAGGGTGGATAACGGCGTCCCCATAGAGAAGCTCTTTGGAAATATAAAAATGGAGAAAGTCGATTTGGATCAACAGATGTATGTTGGTGCTTTGAGCGAAGCCTTCAGCGCGTCAACTGGCATTAATTTCCCAGGTTTGTGGCAAGCCATTCAGTGTGGTAGTTCATCACTTTCTCGTTTCTGCCCTGCTTTGCATACAGTCAAGCGCGTCATGAAAACGGGAAGCCAGCAAACGGCTTCCAAGGTTTTCAGGCTCAAGTAGTGCACCTTTCCAGCCACTGGCTATAAAATCTTGCGCCACTTATAAAAGGTGAATTCAAAACGTTCAAGGTTGTTATTCGAAGTGGAGCACTCTTCCCCCAAATCACAGTCGCAACGTGCGCTACTTGAGAAAACAAACCCGACAATGGCGTTTGCCTGAGGGGGGACACGCCCTTGAACGATTCTGCTGATAAGGGGCACCACTTGGAGAAATAATCAGACTCGACAGGGTCGATTTATCATGTGGCGTACTCTTCCAGCCAATAAAAATAAGAATATGCGCCATTTTAGATGACGATCGCGTAAGTTTATTTGCCGACCTCCCGAACGATGCCCGTTCCGCTAGCATTTGCGTTGTTTTGATTTACAGGTTTTGTTGGCCACATAGCCACCATTCGTGTAAACTACGAAGAGTACTTCCTGGATGATGTGGAAGAACCCTCGGTCAACCCGGAGACCAACCACCCTATGTACCGCCATTCCGTCGACATGAGCGAGATGGATTCGTTGGACCTCTACCCAATCTTCGGCGGCAGTGACTACACCGTCTTTACCTGTTTCAACTGCAAGGGCCAGCCCGATTTCCAAATCGAAGTTATCATCAAACCCTTTGATACCTCCGCCGGCGTCATCTGGTCAAACTTTGGCCACAACCCTGGGTCTTACGTCATTCTGTACCTGTACGAAAGCACGCTGATACTAGCAGTCAACTTGGGCGCAGGGAAGACCTGGACTACCACCGAACCGATCGCTGTAAGGAAACCGTTTTTCTCACCAAAATACAAGAACAGGACGCCAGATGTGTTTGTCCAGATTAACATCTCAAGCGGCGAACTTTTCCATTGTTAGTCGCTGAGGGCGTATGCCACTTGAAAACGATCTGAGTTAATTCATTTGTCCACTTGTCAAGTATATTAACGCGCAGAAATTCAAATTAAAGCAACTTTCCGAACAGTTATTTTTTTGTTTTTTTGTGGATAGATAGGCGCGTGGTTGACAATTTCCGTGGCGATACTAAGTAAGCAAGTGAAGCTTCGCATCAACCACGAGAGAGCATACCTGCTGGCGTTAGAGGGTGACGCGTTCAACGCTTCCCGAGCTGTCCACTTTGCCGGGGGAGAAGCCAACTATTGGACCTTGCTGTACCTCGCTACCGAACAAGTGAAAGGTTTCCGCGGGATCCTGTACAGCATCAACATCAACAAGGACGACCATAACGTCTTACGGGAAGTCGTTACGAGGGAGACTGGTCGCATGGTCAGTCTGGAATCTTCCAGCATTGCCGGTAATAACAAATAAATAAAATATTCCCCTTCAACAAGGATAATACTTTGATTTTTTCATAGCTCGGTACGATGAGTTTCATGAGCCGCCAGTCTCCGAAGTGGAGTTTCAATGTGATTTTTCGGCTCATGAGGAGAAACTGGGCGTGTCGGGTGGGATAGCGTTCTGGCTGCGGGAGTCGGAGATGATCCAGAACTTTACGGGCATTGCCATACAAAAGGTATTGTAAATATTGGCGATAGTTTGTCCGGTCGGCTTTAAACAGTCCATAGGTTCCAGGCATGAAGCACGCCACCAAAATGATCCTCCGTAATCGAGAAGTGGGCGAGAAGGACGGCTTTTACGGATGTCTACTGCGGACGGCCCATCAGGAAATCCTCGTCCACGTCTTCGGCGTCAGCTTCGACGACGCCAACGGTACGTCTCCGTTGCGGCGGAAGTCCACACTTTGAAACTCGCTTTTGCCAGCCTCGGGTTGTTTATGCATTTCAGAAATCGATTACGTCGACGTTGGAGAATCAGTGGCACTGGTTGCGGCCATTTTGGGTTCTTTGTTCGCCATCGCTGCTCTGGCTCTTATACTACGCTCGGGTCTCTTGCGCAGGTTGGTCATATTTTCTTACAGGGACCGGCAATCGGAAAATGAAACGATTAAATAATGCAAAGAACCATCACTATTTTATGAGCTTCTTGCTTCGCCTGCCTTTTTTACGACGAACAGTCGAGTCTCTTTGGGCGTCCAGCTGAAACTGTCATAGTCGATGTCCAGGTCCATTGCCGAACAGCCAGTTTCGGGCACTTTACTACGATATTTCTATGTCTTTGCAGTCGCTCGTCGCTTCAAGATAATAATTGCTCTTTTAGATTCCCGCCGTACAACGCCCTCTTACGTCGTCTTCCCAGTTGGATGTCGCCCGAAGACCGCAAGAACCTGCTGCTACGCCACACCGACAGCCTTCGTCGAGCCGGTGAGCTGCCCGAAGACTACCTCAAAGAACTGTACAAGCTGCAGTCTAAAGCCGTCCAAGTACCTTCCCTCACCACGCTGGGCGCCAACCCCACTCGTCAACCTCCACTCCACGACGTGGAGTACCGGCCCTACTCGTCGGCTTACGACGATACCGACTCAGACTACGACGCTCCAGTACCCGCCAAGAAGTCTGACGGCACCCTCTTCCCCCAACCACTTATCCCTTCACGGCCTCGCGGACCTCTCAACCTAATGCCCATCCCACCGCACATCAAGAAAGACCCACAGAAGAACTTACCCAAAGCCTATGACACCGACAGATCAGCGCATACTCCCACCAGAACGACCAGTTATGATACGAGCACCACGCAAAACACTACATCAAAACAGAGCAGTAGAAAACCAAGAAGTCATAAAACGACGACGGAGTCTGAGGACGACGATAGTGAGGATAGTTTCGAACTGAAAACGATCTCCAGTACGGATAGGGAAGCCAGGAGAAAGGCTGACAAAGCAACGTACAAGAGACCGCGCCACAAAGCCGCAAGGAACAATTCACCTGCAAGAGGCAAGGTAAAATTTAACAGAAGGGATGGACGAGATGAGGAGGAAGAAGACAAGGAAGCACCGAGGAGAAACCAAAAGAAGAAGCTTACTCGTCCTCAACGTTCCTACGAGACCTTTCCTTTCCACAATCAGGACACTCGAACCCATCGAACACCGCAGCTGACTCCGAGAAGAAACTCGGCCAACGCCGTTGGCAGATCGTATGGTCAGCCAGGTGGACTAGCCACGCCTTCTGGTCGGGGCTACGCAGCACGGCCTGGACAGCATCCCCAGTTTGCGCCTACGCCCATGCAGCCACAGGTATACTCTGCGCCTACTCACCCTGTGGAAGCTTACGGGCCAGTAGGACCTGGCTTTGTTATGCAACGGCCAGTGGCGCCACAGAGTAATCTGGCGTACCATCAGGAGTGGCCCCCTCAACCGGAAGATGCCTATGGTCAACCTGTTGACGAGTATGAGCAGGAGTGGACTGGTCAGGGAGCTGATGGACAGGGCTTGATGTACGATGAAGCGGGCAATGCTTTTTATCCTCCTCCTCCACAGGAGTTGGCTGGTTATGATGCACAAGGCAATCAGCTTTTCTATCAGTGATCTATTCTATCGGCGTTTCCAAATTCATGCCTATTTTGGAAATACTGTTCGCTGTCCTTTAGGGTGCAGCATTGCTCTCTGGATGTCCTTCGTTCCTCTTTTGTGATGGAATGAAACAACGCTTATTTTTCTGGAGATCATTCTTATTCTTCTTCCCGTAACTTATCAAACTATACTTTCTATTTTCTTCTCCCTTAAAATGATAAAATGAACTCGCACTTGTGCCTGAAAATTCAGAAGCACCTGCAGGAAGACGAGTACTGACAAGTTCAGCAAACACGTGAAAGCCAGGGAATATTAAAAGTCATCAAACAAGGAAGCCAAGACAAAATGCACAGAAAAGTACTTTTCCGCAGAAAAGTACTTTTCCGCAGAAAAGTCTCTGAGGAAAAATAGGAACACTTGGATCGGAAGAGTAAGTTTGGAAGGAGAAATTCTCGAAAAATATCTTGGGCGTCTTAGTCATCCAAAATCACGATCGAATGATCCCGATTGATCGCAGCTGGTCTATCGTTGATCACTGGAAAAGAAGAAACCGAACAGAAAATAATGTATTTTCTGAAAAATAATATTCTCAATTTTTTTGACGAAATATTCCTTACCAAAAGTATTCATGTTCTTCAGCACTTTCTTCTCTCGGACAACTAGCCGATCTTTTTCGGCGACGATGTCGACCGTTGGCTTGGAAGTAAAGGCCAGAACATCAGTCATGAATCTGCCAGATAAAGCCTCTGCTTAATCGGCACAAAAAAAGTCAACTGAATTTTCTTACTCGTCAAGAATGAGGTCTTCAAAAGGCACCGAAATCTTGCACCTGGGGCATGTCCACTTGGGCTTGCGGAACCTGTTGGCTTCCAAGTAGCTGGCTGCGCTAAAACACTCGACATGTCGGCATTCGCGACCACGAACAGGGATATCCAGAGGCTTGAGCGAGAGTGGGCAGATGAGGTTGACGATGCTCGAACCGCTCATGATGCCATCGTCGTCGTCTGGCGACAGAATCTGGAAGGCTGCAAACATGCCGATTTTTTGGAAAGCTCTTTGTCATCCAGGTAACCATAAAAACTTCCGAGTCCTTATTCGACTTCGCAAAAAAAATCAAAAGCTTGCAAGACCACCTCGACAAGATTGCTTCTTCAAGTGACGAACGCTCGCAGCCAACAACACTGGAAATGTGCGCCACTTGTAACAACTATCTCGATCAGATCATTTTTCCCAAGTAACGCATATCTTCACCCAATTACAACGAAAACGTGCGCCGCTTTAAAGAACAATTGAACGCGACAAGTTCGCTTTCTAAGTGGCGCACACGTTCGGTGTCATAGGCTGAGAACGTGCGCCAGTCAGGAAAACGAACATCGTCTTCCCAAGCGGCGCACGCACCCAGCCTAAAACTCTGGAAACGTGCGCCACTCAAAAGAACAACCAAACTCGACAAAATCGTTCTCTCCAGTGGCGCGTTTCCAGTGTCAACGGCAAAGAGCGTGTGCCACTTGTGAAGAAAACTTTGTCTGCATAGCTCCCGTTTAAAAAACGTGTACCACGAAGAGCGCCGTCAGCGATTGACAATTTACGTTGCTGCACTTCTCGGACCAGTTCTTCTGTGGGTCGGCGTCTGGTCAGCTCGACGTGCATTATGAAGTCCTGCAATGCAACGCACCACAATGAGAAGAAACTCAGACAAACAAAACTCAGCCTTTGGAAATATTTACAGACTGAAATTACTGGACTTACTTCCTCTGCATCGTTCTGCCTGACAGTATACTCCACAATCAGATTGACAGAGATGGGTCTACCGGTGGCCAGATTCGTCGAAGATCGGAGGAACTCCTTCTTGAGCTCAATCGGGGCCGCTACTAATGGTTTATCAGCGGCGATCCCGTAGTTGACATTTTCCTACAAGAGAGACCATTCCATCAAGGCAGCACTGCGGGGACAATGCACAAACCAGCTGACTAACGTCACCCGACAATAATTCAACGGGTTGATTGGCTACAACTGTCTGGCTTGATTGAGGCGGGACAACTCACCACTTTGAGGACGATATTCCCGTTGCAGGTTATCTGCAGATTGTCGGGATTCACATCCACAGCGGGCGACGTGAACATGGGCGCATAACGCGCGAACCTCACGAGAACGACGTGGGTGGCCTCAGGAAATTCGAGATCGACGGAAAAGGAGTGGAGAATGCTTCGGTTGACTCCACGACGCTCCATGGTCGGATGAGTGCCTGAAACGAAACAAGACGATGAATGCAACTCGAAGCTTTCTACAACGGACAGACACCGTACCTGTTTGGACACCAGGACTTATGACTTTCAAAGGTTCATAGAAGAGCGGCGGTAGGAGAGCAGCTTGTGGAATCAAAGCTCTGGGAATGACTGAAGGCAGCACAACTTTGGCTGACGGATCAACGGCATACAGACGTTGGTCGCAGTCGTTGATTGCTTGATTGAACGCCGGTCGGGCGACCTTCTTCTTCTGGACTTGTTCCACCACTTTCTCCAGCTTCTCCACCTTGACATTCTCCTTCTTCTGGGCCAAAGCACGGTTACGGAATTCAGCAACAGCATCTGGAGTTTTTTCTTTGGAAGCTCTGGCTCTGACCTCCGCTCCGGCTTTGGTTGCAGCAGGAGGAGGCTGCGGCTGGAGAGGGACGGAAGATTGGCGCGGACGAAGCGAGGCTAAGTGACGGTTCGGTGGTGGTGGAAGGGCTGCAGCAAGGGGTATTTCTTCATCGCTTTCTTTCTCTTCTTCACTCTCACTCTCCACCATCCGTGGACGAGCTACGGGTTTCCTGACCCGACGAACGGGAGATGCAGGTGGATCAGCTTTGGTCTTTTTAGGCCGACCTGGTCGTGCTGCCTTCATTGGAGAGCGTGACTTGGTGGATCCTGATCCTCTACCGGCCAGCAGGCGGTAAGCGTTGCTCATGGACTTCTCACTCATACCTGCAACACGAAACAACATAGAAGAGACACCATAGGGAAGAGATCGGCTGGAAGAATATCGTTTTCTCACTCTGATTTGTCTTGCTCAAGTGCCGTTTGACGACTGGCACGGGTAGTCTGGTGGTTACTGGAACCAGAGTTATTTGAAGCAATCAGATCAGTAAGGAGAAGGCGGGACCGAATCTTGGCAAGCAAAATTCTTTGTACCTGTCAGTTGGCTAGTGGCCCACTTGATTGGGCAGTCTCCGCGATGACGTTGAAGCGGAAATTGTATAGTACCGAGCCACCGACGAAGAAACGGCTGTGTTGCAAATCCTTAACAACGAGGAATCCTTCGCGTCAGAAAATTCTGCTATACTCAGAGAACGCTCATTTCGATACACTCGACAGTGTGTTGTTATACTCTCGACGAAATTGTTCGGAATACTAAACGATCATGATGGCAAAGTCTGAATGGGAACCAGAAGAAAGTTTCTACGATGACAGTAGCAATAACGGAAAGATCCAAACGAAGTCGGTAAAGCATCTGTCTACTGTTGACATTCTTCCCGGCACGGAATTTGCCAAAGGTAACCCTGTACTCCACTCAAAGACTTTCCAACCCACCAATGAATTACTCCAAAATCAAGATTATGCCCGAAAGCGGGATCTTATTCAGCACGTGGTCAAAAGCATGGTGTCTCGCGTTCAGCACCACCTGGACGGTTCGCGCATCAGCAACGTCCTCACCGACATGACGGCACATCTTCGAGTAGCGCTCTTACTTCTAGTCCTACTCTTCTGTACCGACGAGTCGAAGCTGCAACACATAGGAGACAATATCCACAGGACGTTGGTACTGATGCGTCTTCAGCTCGCGCTGTCCAATGTCATAGGCAGTGTCCAAGAGAAGCCAAATATGCCATCGGAAGATGCCAGTGGAAAAGAGATATCTGTTGGTTCGTTCGGATCAAACTCTCACCTGCAACATTTGGGCGCTCTGAAGGAAACGTTCAGTACGCTGTGCATGTATTTTCGTGACACTTTTGACTACCGGAAATTTCATACCATGGAAGAAATTTTCGCGGAAAAACTGGCGGCGTCCAAACACTTCATCTGGATCCACCGACTAGAAGGTAGACTTGCCGAATGCTGTCGTGCCGCGGACCATGGCTGACTACAAGCTGGCAGTGTCTTTGTAGACATGGTAGCAGAAGTGATCAAGACCATTTTGGGCAAGTGCAAACGAAATCCTTACGATAGTAAAGAGATAGAACGGACGATACACAACATGGGATTGCCGATAAGAAAGCGCAAGCTGAGTTAGAATGGACTCAAAGGCGGTTCCAGGAGCAGATGACCAAGTATCAAGAGATCCACGGGCAACTTCAAGCTCAGGTAGACAGTCGGTACATTCCTTCATGTGCATGCTTAAACCCTTCTTGTTGTCTTGTAGGTCCAGACTAATCAGAACATCATTTATCGCAACCTGATGGAAGTCAAGTCTTTACGGCATCACTTCAAGCAAAACGCCGACGCACGACAAGAGGATGAGACGAAACGCCACCTGGCCAAGATGGCAAAGTTCACAAGGATACGGGGCGACACCGCGGCCAAGATGGCAAAGTTCACAAGGATACGGGGCGATACCGATGGCAAGACCGCTGACTTTGAAAAAGTTGTTGCACATTTTTATTCAAACGACAAAAGCGTCATATGCGGTATTAGTGCCAGGATATGCGGCGGGGGTTAGTTCATCAAACTGCACAGCATGTTCAAAGCCCCGTTAGTTTGCTTGAGATATTGCGCGTAATCGCACATGGGGTGGAGGTGACAGAGATGCTGGCAGGTGTTGGCCGCTGGGACGGCGACGCTGGCCGAAGTGCGCTGAGCGTGAACGTAGACATGGCCAGGTACATGGTGGAATTGTTTATCGCTGTAGCCGGCCACCACTATGTCCTCGTTTCGGCTAAAGGAGAAGCTGGCGCTGAAGGCCGTCTTTGCCAAAAGACGGCAAATGCCGCTTTCCATGTTGAAACTGACCATGCGGCAGCGCGGCCCACTGTGGAGCCATGATGCCCGGCATTCCTCCAAGCAGGCGTAGACTGTCAGCGGTCCGCTAACAGGCTGTGGCGTTGGCTTCGTACCCTTGAACAACTATCCTTTGCGACTGCGCTAAAGCTAATCCACCATCCTGGGGAGTCCTCACTTCGGCGCCAGTCACGCTAACAAGAGCTACACCGACGGCGACCAGCATAAAGTTGCAAAATAATGGCCAAGACATGTTGGAGCTGTCAGTAGAAACCTTTCTCCAACGAAGGGTATAATTTCTGTAAAAGTCCAAATATCAATACTTGGATTGCGAACGACGAGTTGTACAACTGCAGCTGTTAAGTTAGCAAGGAGCGCCGTATAAATAGCACCAAGAGAAGCCGCTGTCTTGCGATATGGGGACGGAAGCGGCGTCATCTCATCTTTCCATTTGGATAAACCTATTCGGCCTGCATCCCGGCCCATTCATTGTCGGCAAATATGGCGCCTGCAGGTGGTGTCATATCAGTCCTTACGTTCCGTTCCTTGAATTATTCCTTCAACATCTTTTTCATGATTATCAGTAGAAACTCGAATACTTAAGGCAAACGCCTATCCTACCCAAAATTCCAGGAAACGCTTCCGGCTGTACGTGACTTTACAAACCACGGCTGTCGTATTGCAGTAACTACATGTTCTGTAACAGGTTGATCCGCACGCAATTTAATATGTTCCATTAGCCACTGCCATCTCGCTCCATCCAACACCCATTTTCGACAGCTACTTTTTGTGTGCACTGTACACGTCCCTAATCGAGAAAACTAGTCAAAAAGATTGATATCGATGGAACGGCATGCATATGCGACGATGTGGAGAACCACAAAATTTAAAGCCAGTGTTGAGGCGAAGAGGTTATTGCTGTCTCCGCAACCCATCTCATGAACCTACGACAGGTTCGTTTGCCCCAAAAACATTGACTTTTGAACAAAGCAAAAAAAGAACAAAGAACGCTTGAGTTACGTGAAATGTGGCTATTGGCTCTTTGTGAGTTTCTTATGCTGCTGCATATGGACAAACTGTTGTGGATCGCCATAGTGAAATCTCCGCCTTCTGACCAGCACTCTAATTGTGTACATTTCGCAGCAGCCACGAACAAGGAGAACTCCTGAAAGCATAGAATCCTACACGCCATACAAACGACCGAAGAGCAAGCCCGAAAATCACTCTGAAAAAGTTCGAAGAAATTACGGACGATGAAAAAGTTACGTAATTATTCAGAGAATCTAACGTAACATTGGAGCTCGAACGAAGATCCAATAATACTTGTGGTAGGTCCACATGCAGTCAGACGAAGAAGATGAAGCAAGTGAAGGCACTGTCAGGATATCCTCTTCCAACATTCCAGCGCATTTGCGCCCCTCGTTCTTCATTGCCGCGTAAAGAAAACTTGACAGCTCGCGCGCGATTATCAGCACTTTCAAGACCGTTGAGCGGACAGCGTAGGCTTCATAGGTAACCTGCTGGATCACATCTTCCGCAGCAGAACACAGGCTCTTATTCCGGAAATGCCTGCCGTCGTACATGATCGACAGTCCTTGCCATACCATGAAGAAAAACAAGACTCTGTAAACGGACACATATAACGCGAACTTGGCCGCGTATGGAAATACATGGCTAGATTTGCTCCAGCGGATGGCAGGAAGGTTTGCTGGCATTAAAGAAGTGCTTTTGGTAGCTTCCGCCCAGTATCTGCTTTCGGCAAAAAGAGAACAACGTTAAAAACAAGAGCGCGTCTCGAAAAAGGTCACCGCGCAGATTTCAAGACAGATTTCAGTTCTTCATATTTAAACCCACAGAATAAATTCTACGCCTGGACCTTACATCGCAGTAGCACATCAGCTTTTCATTATTCATGCCCTGCTGCAATTCGTGATCAATATCAATATATCAGGGACGCTTTACAGGAGCAGCTAATCCCAACAGGGAAGTATCGCAAGACTCTGAACGCAAAGGCACTCAATGCACTGTGCGCCGATGCGATTCAAATGACACCAAAAATGGAAAACCCGAAGGACAGGCACAGAGAACCTGGGGATATATCATCCAAAGTCAAAGTCGGCCCCTAGCAGCCGGAACGGAGAGCTTCCAGTTCCATCGTGGCATCTTTTATCTGCTGTCTTATTTTGTCCAGGTACAAGTGGGGAGTGATCCCCGCCGCCGTCAAACGTTCCTTGAATTTAAGTACGCACTTGTACCTGCCTTCCACGTCGGCTAACTTTTGCTTCTCATCGTGCAGCCGGTTCTGAACTCGTATCAAAAGCTTCTCCGCGTTCTTCGCATCGATGAACACTACGCCAAATAAAAATTAGTTTATTAATAATACAGACATGTGAAAAAAGCGAAGCGTCCATAAAATCTGACGGACCGGCAGGTCGACTCTACAAGATCGTTTTTTCAAGTCGCGCACGCTTTTATCAAATTTCGCGGAAAAGGGGCGCCATGTTCAAGCGGCGCGCCCTTCCGGCTAGAAATACGGAAAACGTGCGCCACTTGAGACAGCGACTTTGCACGTCTCGTTTGTCGACCATCCACCTCACCTTGATCGGCACTCCTCTCCACGGTCGCCTTTTCATTCGCGAAATTTTCATACACCGTTTCCTGCTCTAGAACCCGAGAAACCGATATTTCATTTCATTACAGTACACCAAAAGGAGCGAAGTCTTACTTTGCTCAGTCAGTGTACTACTCTGCTCATCTACATCAGGCGTACGTCAGAAAGCCTAAGAAGCCTGCCCGCAGCTCGTGACGGTTGGTGAGCAAAGTTGTACGCTGAGCAAAGTGAGACCCATCTCCTCGTACTTTTGAGGCCTTCGATGGCTTCAGCCAGCTCCTTCTCCGCCTTCCTCACTGCCTGTTCAAATTCATTCTCCTTGTCGCGGTACTTTTGATTTAAGCGCACGTTTCTTTCAGTGGCGTCTTTCTCAAAGTTGCCGGTCTGTGCCTTCATGTCTTCCATAATTTGCGCTTGCTTGGCGTGCTTATGGGTCACATTGCGGTGGATATCTTTGACGGACTCGGATACTTCGTCCACTGCGCGCAGCTTGCAGTACGCCCGGTCCACTTCGTTCTGGGCGGCGGTGATGGCTTCCTTAAGTTTAGCTGTTCTCCCATGCTGAAATCAACAACTTGTTCGTTACAATCGTTCTAGAATGAGACACTGAAATGAATGCTCGGCAAACGAACTCGACCAGATAGTACACATATTAAGTTGCCACCGCCAGATGAAAGTCCGACTGTAGCTAAAATGACTTGCAACGTCACTGATTAGCGAAGCAACTGATCAGCACTTTGAGTAGTTGGGGAGCCACCATGCTTCTCAATGCTAGCTAACCGTAACTTCGATTACGCTATTTTTCGAAAATAAGGGGAGCTCCGGAAAGCAAGATGTAGTTACACGTCACGAAAGGGGCGGAGCAAGGCCGTAGCTACATTTGCAAAGTGAACCGGGGGGCAACTTAATCTATGCAGTCTTCTATGTGGCGCACGCCTCCAGCCAATAACAATGTGAGCGCGCGCCACTTTGGGAAAGCAGTCAAAGTGGGACAGGTGGTTTTACCAAGTGGCGCACGCTTCAGCCCATCAAACCGGTAATATACCGCTACTTGCGAAAGCAATCTGGTCGAGCTTGTTCGCTGCTAAAGGCCACTTACGTATTCCTCGACTTTGTAGGCTTTGTTGTCCTTGTTGAAGCGGTGTCGCTGGTTGGCTTCCTCTCGTCGCTCCCGCACTGCGTCCAGCTTCTGATCCCACTCTTGTTCGATTAGTGGAGCTTCCTTTCGGATGCAGTCTCGTTTGTGCAGTAGTTCCTTGTTCTCGCTCTGGATACGACAGAGGTCGCCGATGGCTTTCTGAACTTCCATCTCCATTTTATTCTCACGTTCTTCTAACTCCAGCTTGGCGTCCGTCAATCGATTCTTTATCTTACATATCTGTACAAAAATCCCCATGCGCTTCCCCCTTCATTTCGTGAATCGCGAAGCGAATTGCTAACTTTGAATTCTTATATGGGTGAGGTTATTGTCACCCAGTAAAACCCAAAAAGGTTATTGTCACCCACAAATTAATTCTTTACGACGTTACCGCACACCCAGAAAGGTTACTGGCGCCCAGTTTTTAGCGAATATACGAGGTAAACTCCACAGTTCGGGCGGGCCAATTTTCCCATCATAATTCGGGCGGCGCGAAAAGTTTATACCTTGGTCAGTATGCTGTATTGATTGATCATCGTACATCGGTTGATACAACTTTAGGCGTTCCAACATTGAGCAGACCTCTCTTCCTTTCACCGATAACTCCTCAACTCTGTGACATCTTCCTATCTCCATAACTATCACGCGAGATAGAAGAGTGTCTGTTCTAGCTCGGCGAACAAAAACTAGGCGATTTGGAGCAGAAAGAGTAGAGATACAGACCGTCGGAATTGTGATGGGAAAATCGGTCCGACCGAATTGTGGAGTTTACCTCGTAGTCCGAAACTTCTTAGAGAGTGAAAGTGGCAGTTAGAATGTTAGATGCGACTCTCGGTCTTCCCTCAGTTGTTGGAAACTGGTCAAGATGCAGACTCAGAAAACCAGTATGAACATGCGAACGGATCATGTCTCTGTTGAAGTTTGTTGAGGCAGCATTGTTGTTCCCCGAGACAATCTCGACCGCGCTGGCAATTGCATGCGGTCCACAGTCATATCCGTTTGACTGTTGCTGGACTCTGGGATAGAAAGCTGTTATCTTCGTTCCCCGTGGGCCTGGAATCAGACCTTGCACACGCACCAAAAGATGGCCAACGATTTCCGGGTCTTTCTGCACAAACGAGTCGTACATGTATAGTTGGTTTTCATTCCAGTCCGTCAAGATCCAACGGTCCCCGGAATCATCTTCGTTCCGTCGTTTGTGCAGTATTTGCCCGCCTGGGACTCCGTTCCGGAATCGATGTCTGCGCGGATGATGAAGAAGGTCTTTAAAGTAGAAGAGACCGTGGTATCCAAAGTTCTTTCTTCGGGCCACGTCTCGTAGCAGATACGTTGCTGCGTTCTGGTGTACTGACTCGAACCAGCCCATCCCGCGCATAAGGTTAACTTCGCCTCTGGTGAGACGAAGAACACTCGGATCCACCGACATATCTCGCTCTTCCGGATCAAACGGGGTTGGTGGCGTCTGAATGTCCACGGGGATCACTCTTACATCGGCTGGCACAGGCTGGTTACCGAAAGCTTTGCTCGGTCACTTGTTTGGGGGGACCCTTTTGTGACTTCTTGCGCTTATGAGCTGTGCTGGGTGCGTCAGCTTGGGTGGAAGCCTGAGTGTTATTAAAACGAGGTGCGGCTAAGCTTCGTTTCTCCACATAACAACCACAAGGTCTTTCGACCGTAACCAGTCTTGCGTTGTGCGAGACGACCGGTGAGGCACGATGGTCCACTAGAGCCCAGGGGCTGTCCCTCAGGTGCATCGTTGGGTTCTTCAGGGTTTTCCGCCCCTTCAGCAGACTCTTCCTCGTCATCCGTTGGATTTTCCAGGTCATCGATGAACTGCTGCGTCACAGTCCGAAAGGTCTCAAGCCTGCGAGTGAATCTTTCTGGTCCGAGATCGCTCATTCTGGACTCCACCAGCGACATTCACGATGTTCGACTCTCGAGAAAACAATGGCGTAGCAACTTTTTCTGTAAACTGGGTGTCGATAACCTTACTTGGGTGTAAGTGTTCGTAATCAATTTCCAATTTCAGTGAATGACAATAACTAAAGTGGGTTTCACTAATTAATTTTGGTGGGTGATAAATAACCTTAGTGGGTTTTACTGGGTGACAATAACCATTTCCTTCTTATATATCCGTAAATTCAACCGTTTTGTCCAAACTGTCGTTTGTTCAAACAATCTGCGCAAAATGCAACTTCCCTAATGTCTCCTCAACGAAACAGTGATCGTTTGATTGCTGTGAGCTACTGAAAACCAAGCCTTCACGGGTAAAAAGTGGGAACTTCCGTCAAATTATTTATAATCAACGGGCAAAACTACTACGTTTCCTCATAAATTAATTTATGAAAAGAAGTACGTTTGGACTGATCATCAAAAACACACGGACTGCTGACACGGACGGAGAAACTAAGATTAATTCAAAAATACGAAATATGTTGCTTAACCCCTAACAAGAGGAATACGCCAACCGTTAAACTCCGGTACTCGAACCGATATTGCAGGAAGATAGAGGAGAGTTTCCTCTACAGTCTGAGCTATTTACCTAGTCAGAAGAAAAATCCTGGATGATATTGCGGGATTCAGAATTTACGACTCCGAGTCGCTGCAGTGACATTAGGCTCTCTGATTGGGGATTTAATTGAACTCAAAACTGCTCAGCCGATCAGCTGTTTTATCAGGCTTGAACCGGACTGCGTGCCATCGGGCTGGTACACCATTCTGTTCCTAAGTGTCAAAGCAGTTGGTCGGCAGAGTGTCAAAGCAGTTGGTCGGTATGTTCAATCAGATTACCAATCAAAGAACCTAACGTCACTGCAGCAACACGGAGTCGTAACTTCCGGATCCCGCAATATCATCCAGGATTTTTCTTCTGACTAGGTATACAGCTCTGACTGTGGACGAAACTTTCCTCTATCTTCCTGCAATATCGGTTCTAGCATCGGAATTTAACGGTCGGCGTAATCCCCTAGTGAGTTAGCAGCAGTAGTAGTGTTCACTGATACAACCATGTGCACGAACTCGTAAGTGATATTTTCCTGCTATATTTAAAAGGTTTTTCAAAAGAGTGGTATCGGCGAAATTATTCTGAAACGTTTCGCTCGCAAACAAACCAGCCTGAAGTGCATGTTGGTTTTGCGAAAACTTTTGATTTTCACATAGTCCACGTCTTCAGCGCTGTCCTTGTGGAGCGCGACACCTCGATAAGACTTGTACAGTACTCAATGTGTCTGATAGTTGGAACCATCTGAGAAGGAATTTTCGAGAAAGTGCTCAGCTTTTGATTCAACTTGAAAATCGTACCAATTTATATGGATCATCCTGTATGGTAAGACTTTTTTTCGAGGTTCAGAAAATAACCTCTTTTGCAAAACTAAGCGTATCACACTGTACGTACATCCTTGTCTTTAATACCGAGACCCGCAGCGTGGGCATCCCGCGACTCTTGGAAAGCCTCCACAATGGCCATCTTGTTTTCGCCGATTTTCTGCGCCACTTGTTCCTTCTCCTTCTGTCCATCGCGGAGCCTTTCATACAAGTCCGTCAGCTGAGTGCGCCGATGGTCGAGATTGTTGAGATGTCCTTGGTGTTCTTCCTTGGTCTGTTTCAGAAGCGTCTCGGCCACATCCTGAAAACTCACATGGCAAAATTGATATTTTCTGCTAATATTTGAGCCTCGAGAGGAGTTAGATACTTACGAGGTCAGTGCGAATCTTGCTCCAGGTGTCTTCGGACTTTAGCGAGTCTAGCTGCAGTTGAAGAGTGGCAGCTTCTTCGGTCAGCTTGTTCTTTGACTGCTTCAGTGCGTCCAGGTCGCTGAGTTTCTCCACCATGTAATCTATTTCATCACTAATCTTTAACGTGGAACACAAATGCGCGAATCAGGCAAAAAGGAACGGTAATTGAATTGATCACGCTGTAATAATTTGACTGTAGGGTAGAGCACCTGTTCATCGTAATCCACGATTGCCGCCTTCAAACTTCCGAAGTCCAACTGTAATTTTTGAACAGTTCAACATCCGAAAACATCGAGGAAAAAGAGCCTCCCATAATCTGGACAATCGCAGTTACTTCACGCTGTATTATATTACCTTGATGACTTGTTGGTTTCCGTCCGTCACAGGATCGTTTAAATGTCCGAGATTTTGAATTCGCTTGGCTTTATCGTAGAGTTTGGCATCCAATATTTTTGTCATTGTGCTTTAATAATTTACCCAAGTTTCGAAGAATTTCTGGAAAAAAAGAAAACAGTTGTATCAGTAACATTCTATCAAACAAACTCAATTTTGGACGAAGAAGATGGTCTCCCACTCTTCAGAATCATCATACTGTATATGTGCAGACCTGGCAACATCCGAATCCCATCTGTCTCCTCAAGGTCAAGCTTGCTCCTAACTTTCCTTCGAAATATAGCATGCGACACCTGCAACAACACAAAGTGGACTTTTCAAATGTAAGACCTCAAAAGATTAAAAAGAGAATAGCGCAGCATCCACGCATGGTGGTTCATTATGGCGCCATCTGCAGAACGACGCGGACGACTTCTTTGTGGTGAGGGAGCGGTAAAACTCACGCGCTTCACCACTTCCAAAACCATTGACAGGTTCGAATGGCAGTGGTATTGTGGTGTAGTGGCGGCGGAAGTATCCATGAGTAACCAGGTGGGTTGGGTCAGCACGGACCTGACCTAACACAGTGGTGAGCACAGCCCTGACTTGCGCATCATCTGATTTTTCCATTTTCGGAAAAAGAAATCGGGTTTTTCATTGCGCTTTTTACGCGATCTTCCAGTGCCGGTATCATTCAGGACCCTGATCGATCATTCTGGTGGTTTGCGAATTAACAGTTTTGTAGTCTCTTACTTGATGAACATTCTTACCAGATTGTCCAGCAACAGCAGAGCCAAAGAGATGGAGAACGAAGAGCAGTGCGACTTATCCGAATGCAAACCATCCATCACCCTCGTCGACTCCTGCGGACGGGAATTTTTCACCACAGTGACACCTCGGGACATGGATCTCCTCATTAAGTATTCCATACTGATGCGGGCCAAGCAGGAAGCAGCGGAAGAGTCACTGTACGGTCCCACAAAGAGAAAAATCCGTGAGGAGAAGTCGAAGGAACGAAAAATCAAGGTACGACTCAATGCCGGTATTCTATTTACACACAAATCGCACAAGTCACTGACGTCATCCGTTTACTTCCACCCGCTCTCGAGCTAGTGTTCACGATTGCCAAGGCAGTCAAAATTTCCGTCCTCCGTGTTAGTCGTGATGAACCGGAGATGAATGGAATTACCGCAGCTCGGCCTTCCAGCGTTCTTTCGTGGTCTCTTCTAGAACTTTCTTTTCCCTGAAGCAAAGCAGGGATTCGCTAAGATTCCACATTGTTTTCTGTACCAATCGAAAGATGAAAGACAACTTTACAACGTCATGAGTTGAGAAGAACTTCAGTGGCATGAGTAGCCCGGTAACCGTGCCACGTTAAGCCTGTTCGATCTGAAACTTCTGACATGTCACGTGGCTTCTCCTTGTACGTAGGAATGTTTAAGATCACTTGGTGTGCGCTATTTGATCGAAGCGATAGGCCGAGTGCCGGTGGTGGTTTGTTGACAGTGAATGACGTCATTCATCCATTCATTCCGCTTGATTGTTGATATTTTGGTTTTCGCAGATGGAAGAATGCTCACCAGAAATTCCTCTGCCAAAAGTCCGCATCGCAAAGAAGGATCTGTTCTTCACATATCCGACGTCAAAGCGAGTACCCAAACCCAACCGCAAGTACCTGGAAATCCCTGGACCCATTCCCATTGATGAAGCTGGCTCTCCTCCACACTCGTCAGAGTGGGAAAGCGTTGATCTGTCTACTGCGGTACGTTTTGTCTCACCTCGTTGAACTCGCGCATCACCCTATGTTAATCTGACGGGTTAAAAGCGTCGGTAGCTGTGCTCCCGCCAGTTTTTGATCAATCGGCGCATTGTTTTCTTGCGTTTATATGGTGCTGTGCGCCGGTTGGCCGAGGTCCGTTGAACTCACTCTTCATTTGCGTTTCAGGACATTCCGCCACGCATACGTCGCACCTTTCTCGGAACTAAGATTCCTGATACATCTCCAGCGGTAAAACGAGGTAAATACAAGACGAAGAAGAATGGACTACGAGCGGAGCGAAGTTCACCAGAGATACCAGCGACATCGAAGCCATTCACGTTGCTGGACAGCCTCCGCTGCGATGAAACGCTGGACTCTCCAGGAAACTCACAAACGGTAAACCAGCCGTTCCTTTGATTTTTTCCTTTCTTTAATGTTTATTCTTTCAGCTCTTAGCTGTGTTCGAGGACAAAGAGCTGTTGGACAACGGCCGGCATGGAATGCCTCCGACGTCGGACGATCATAACTACGCCACGAAGATCTCGCGCACGTTGAAGCTGAGTCGACGCCAGGCCGGCCACGAAGACATCCCGCCACCTCTCCCAAACATTAGGCTTCCCTCTATCAAGATCAAGATTCCAAAGTTGAAGAAGATGAAGCTCGGGGTAAGTAAACTCGTTAGCCGAGACTGGAAATCACAAATCGATCAGTTCGTGTACCGCATGCACGTGCGTACGTGGGAAACATTGTGGGCGTATGGCTCGCTGTACATAGGTGCTTGAGTTATGGCTCGAATGCGCCACTTGATCGCGGTGGTGTTTCGGTCTGTGTTACTCCCGTGTACACTATGGTGAATGCATTTTTGGCCTCTCCACGGTGACTTGTTGGCACTAATCAAGACTGTGTTGTTTTCAGAAACACCCGAAGGTTCATCCGACTGATTTGACAGCTCTGCTTACGCAGCAGAACCAGAAGCAAAAAGTCGTGAAAGAGGGAAGACGCGGGTGTCGTCGGGAATACGGCATCGAGGGTTTCGAGCAGTGGTGCAGACATTGTCAGTGGAAGAAGGCCTGCACGCGTTTTGGCGGGCGTCTAGGCAAAATCATTCACCCAGAGCCTGGGCATGTGAGAATCGAAGAGCCAGTCAAACCTGTCACAGTGGCCGACACCAAGTATCCGAAACGTAGGATGGCTGATGCGTTGTCAGACAGAGACCGTAAGAAAGTCAGGGAGTTGAAAACTTCGAAGGTCGAACAGCAACGTCTAGAAACGTCACCGGAAGCGAAACCGGATGTGAAACCAGAAGTCAAACCGATCATGACTATTTGTAACACTTCCTTAACTCCTGTTCCGATCGCACCTAATTCAGCAGCGAGTAAATGGCTCGGTTTCGGCATGGGGTATGAGGTGGAGGAGAAGGAAGTGATTAAGACTGAGATGAGACCAAAAGAGAAGCAGAAGATTCCGCTGCTGATTCCACTGACGCTGGAACCGGAAGTGCCCACACCTTCGTCTATCTCAGCATCTTCACAGGACAGTTCCTGAACGAGTGAAAGAAGATAGTTGAGAATATTTCTTTCGTAAATAAAATAGTTTTCGTGTTGCTCCTTCAACTTCGGTATAATTTGAAGAACATTCTAATCCAGACTTAACTTCTCCGTCTTCCGTGGCTTATTGTATTCCTCTTTTCGTTGTAGAAAATTCCCCTTATCATTTCTTTACGATATTCATCCATCAAGCGTGATTGTTTTCCGTCACCGCTGTACCAGCAGGTTGACCACTTGTTTTCAATCGCCATAAGTTATTCTTTGCTTGCACAGTTTTCCTCTCCCATTTTTCAAAGTTTTCGGAATTCTGTGCGTTATGAGGGAACCGAAATCAAGAATTCGATTCAACACTAAGAGATTCATGGCTTGGATTACTGTAAGCAACAAGCAGAAAAAAACATGTTCTGGGCCCGAGGTTTCCGAAAAAGAAACACTCGGAGGACAAAATTCATAATGAAGCGTGGAGTACCTTAAGAAAAAAAAACTATGAGACATAACAACAACAAAGAATCAGTCGAACCTCTTAGTCCCAATCCAGTAAGACATCCGGTTCCGGCATTCTGTAAACATAAACAAAAATGGTAGCTTCGCACACAAATTCGGAGATATTGGTTACCCAACCGGCGCACTTTCTCGGTGCAATTGGCTGAAAGCCTGCACCACTGGGAAAAACGAGCGCCTGTCCCATATTTGGCCCTTTAGGGATATGGACCTATGAGATCCTCTATCGAATTACGAAAGTATTGAACTTGCCTGAAAGGTGCAAGATAAGGCGAATGTTTTATTCCCAAGTAGAAAGAAGCTGGCCGAGGCCTGTTGGCCATCGTCGGACTGTACGTTGCTGGACCAGGAACGTTCAAGCCACGAAGGTCTGGCCGGCGGTCCTTCAGCGAGTAAGCTGGAGGCCTCGTCTTGAAAGTTTCCAGCGGGACGACTTCGTACCTGTAGAAAGATCGGAAAGACTACCCGTTAACTGAGAACAGGAAAGGGGGCAAGTGACCATACCGATTCGCGCCAGGAGAGTGCGTGAAGTCTTGAGTAAAGCTCCCGATTTCCAGTTTCCTTAAAAAATAAAGCAACCCATCAAATACCTCCGGTACCTTCAGAGCTGTCAGACGTACTGTCTCATGGAGTAGGCAGGGGGATTCTGTATGTAAGGACTCCTGGCTCCTGTCAGTTTGGGAATTTGGTACTGATTGGGCGCGGGGTTCTGGTTGATTTTGGCCGCCAAGCCAGCTAGTCCCATCTCCCAGGCTGGAGCACGATACCGGCTATGTAGCTCGTGATATATCACATCGTAGGCATCAGGAGCAGGTGTCTGTAAGAACAAGGGAAATTGCAGTTACCGGAAGCGTGGAAAAGAACGGTATGACTATATATCCAAAAGTCGTCTTACGCCATCCTTCTTCAAGTCCGGTAATCGTATCCCCATTGGCCCACCTGGTACATGCGCCATACCATTGTTGATCAATTTCGATGGATAGACATGTGCAGTAGGTCCCGGTGAACATGAGGTGTCTTCTACGGAACAGGAACAGAGAAACTTATGTTATGACCAGGAACGAAAAGCGGGCAACCCCGGTGAACCAACGCTTGGTATAATCACGCACACGAAAACGTAGTGCTTTCATGGTGACGGTTGCAATGTGGTACAAAACCGGTCGTTATGAATAAAAGGACTTACTCATCGTCAGAATCATCCGCATCGTATAAGCTGAAAAAAAAATCCAGTCGTTCGATCTCATATGTAAAAGAAGGATGTTGCAGCGATGAAATACTGCGGGGAACTTACCGGGCCATCTTTTGAGCGTAAGGTTGTGGTGGTCCCAACCAAGCGAAGGCGGAAGCATGTACCCACCGGGACCTAAAAACGCCGACACAATCAAACGCATACATCCCCCGCAAAAAAACCTTGACAAACTCTTCTCTGCGAACAACTGGGCCACCCTGGGAAGAGCTCTGAGTGCAGAGAAACAGTAGAGTAACGTTCTGTTTAATTCTACCTGGTCCGGTGAGTTTCGCTGCGATAGGATACGAAGGTTTCCGCTCGATTACGAGATGCGGCATCGCGGCGGCTGATCACAGTACTGACTAATGTAGAGTCAGAAGTACAACGAGCTCAAGGAATCCCACAGATATATGTATGGAACGTCTTCCGAAGACGTTTCGAGTCCAGCATGAAGGGTTAATCCTTATGGGAGAAGCTAGTACAACGTTCACATGGTGGAAAAGTGTACTACGGACTACTAGGCAACCCATAGAACATTCCTTGGACTGCATCCATTTCTTTACCCAACAGTGACCTTCGACGAGCTTCTGAAGCGCTGAAAACGGCGAACGAACCTCGGCAGATAGACTGTCAGAGATGTTCGAGGTGTCGAAAAACCTCACTTCACGCAGCCGAACAATCAAGCGAGCCATAAAATCAAGCGAACGCTCTACTATGGAAAAAAGTTATCGTTTCCAAAATACCTTTCGTTGTTCAATGAACGGTCTAAAAAACCGTTTTTGATACTCGCAGAGAAGAAAGGCTCTGAACAAAAAGGTGTTTACTCTTGGGAAACAAAAGAGATGAGACGTACGTGAAGGTTCAGAACGAGCCTGCTCCACCCAGCACTTCTTCCGTCACGTCGATGGAATCGTTGTCTTCCATTTCCAGCATTTCCGGAGTGTCAATTGTCCGGAGTCGCTTGCCTGCAAAACACATTCGTCAGCCACCTAAGAGCCACTGCGAAACTAGAAGTCGAAAGGTTTAGGGGAGTGACCAAAGTACCCACCGTCGTAGAAGAAACGCAGATTTTTCAGTGGTCTTTCCGTGCGCTGAGCGTAGGAATCCATGATCTTCTCCAACGGAGTTTGTGGTGTAACTTTGAAAATGAACTGCTGGTTCTCCTGACTGTTCACCCTATAAATGCAGACCACAAGATAGAACGAAGGAAGACAGGATAGGAGAAGAGTCGAACTCACTTGACGCTGATGATGACTTTCTTGGGCTTTTTCTCCTTCCTGACTGGCTTCGCTTCTTCTTCCATCTCCTCCTCGTCCATCGGTTCTTCTTGCTTGATGTTCTCAATGTCAGGCTTGATGTCTTCTTGTTCCTCCACGTCCATGCTGGCCGTTACGTCAGCCTTTCTGACCGCTCGAGTTTCCTCCGTTTCTTTCTTGGGAGTTCTGCATTCAGGCTGCGATTCCGTTTCCGTCGGTGGCTCGGGTGTCTTTGGTCCGACAGCTGTCTCCTTTTCCATACTTTCGGTGTCCAGTGACAGAGGGATGCTCTCCATGTCGGGTGTCTCCATCGTCGTGTCAGCCATCTTTGTCCAAGTCCGCGAAGCTAGAACCGACAAGAAGAGCACAGACCGTGAGACGGTAAGACGGATGAGGAGCGGAAGAATTTGCAGTTAACACCTTGAAAAAAACAAAATCAAACACGATCATGACGTCACACGGCAGAGGAAACGCGGGATCCCGGATCATTGATCAGCTGGTTTTCTTTGGAGTCCTTACATCAGCGGATCGTCAAGGCCACTCCGCCTGCCAAACCTGGTTCAAAGTGCCATCTTGGCGAGCTGTAAGGAGAAATTTCCGAACGTTCTGATCAGGAACTGGCCATCTAAGTTGTGTCGGAATGAAGCCACGTGGTGAACGATTTGTTTACGGATCGGTCAATGATTCATCAGATTGACATCAGTGGCGGCCAAACATTTTCTCCCCACTTCCTTCATCCTTTATATTCAGCCGCAGGCAGTCTAGCCCGTTCTCACGTTACGTCGCCGCGATGGGCAGTGACCTTGGCTCCTGGGGCCGACTACCGTTGGTCAGCACAGCTTGGCAGTTGGCAGCGATCCAGCATCAGCCCATGGGCCATGGCGCCTGTTTGCCTCTGTGAGAAATGCGCTTGGACCTCTGGAGCCAATGTTGTCATCGGCTCAGCCAGCCAGCCATTCTACCTTTACATTTTGGTCTCTTTCGGACGTTTTGTTATTTTCTCTTTCCAGCGTATTCGAAATGTCGCATGGTTCGACAGAGGCTGAGAGCACTTCCGGTTCCGAAGTTTCCGAAATGTCGGAAGGACGTTTGCAGCATGTAGTCGAAGATGGCCTCGTCTTCAACCATACCCACCGTCCAGCGAAGCCATATCCCTACGTGTCAGAGGCGGAAAAGAACCCCGATGTTGGAAGAGGAGCAGTGATCATCTGGGATTTTGACACTGCGTCGTTCAAAGCGGGTAAGTCTCACCAGCGATACTCGCGTACGGACAAGTTATCCGTAACTTAAGCCCTTTCGGTGATCATGCGTATACAATATATGCCCGGACGCAAAATTTACGCGCATCAGAAACTGTGTGCCGCTCGATCCGAACACGAGAAGTTTCTGGGTTTTTCTCTCCTTGCTAGAGCACGCTGAGCCTGTCGTCTCTACCTTGCTACGACTATGTCGAGACAAAGTTCCTCGCTACATACGACACAAGCCAACCATCCTTTTCTGCTATACGAGAAAGATTCGGGACTTAGACTATCCTGGACGCGAGCAAGCCATCACCGAGGTCCGCCGTCGGATTCCTCCCCATTTAGCCTACGTACGTTTTGTTGCTGTGTTTCCGGTCTGGCTCATTCCTTGGTTGCTCACCTGCTTCTTTTTATTGCCACTGGTTAGGTACGGACACGAACGACCGAGCAGAAGGAAGGGATGGAAGCGTACGAGGCTCGGCAGGAACTACGAGCTGTCATTCGCTTCAATATTCGGGAATTCCAGAATCGATCGGTCCCTGGTCCTCTGATGGTGATAGTCTCAGGTTCGTCATATGATGTTTCTTACCCGTACTTGGATGATCGAGGAGATACAAGGGAATGAGAAGAAGTTGCACAGTTTCCTTTTGAAGTTGTCAATCAACGGTATGTTAATTTTGGTAATTGCCATTTGCCAGTCAAGGCCGTGCTGAAAGCCTGAAACCCACCCCTCGTGACGTCAGTGAGTCAATTGTTTCACATGTATCTTTTTTAACCAGATGTGCTATTTTCCAGTGGCGCACGTTACCAGTCAGTAACACTACAAGCGTGCGTCACCTGAGAAAATAGCCTTGTCGATCTTATTTGCCGAGCTCTCATAGGCGTCATTCTTATCCTACAATGGCCTACATGGACGATATGGTTACAATTGTTTTTTTGTCTTTTCAGGAGATGGCGACTCAGTCGCTTGGCATATGAAGATGAAGGTGACGGCTGCTTGGGAGACGTTGTTCGTGATTCCTCACGAACTTCTTCCGTTCGTTTGGCGAGCCACACGTCAACCCACGAGCTCGTACACCTGGGACTTCCACAAGGGCATCGTCGGCGAGAATCCCAAATGGGGCTTGGCCATCGGTAACGGCTCCTTCCTCCTGCCACCACCGCTCTACTTCTCTCCAGACAGCTGGCTCACGCGGGGCTATCAGCCTACCGTCTTCTACATTGAAGAACCCTGGTTGGAGCCAGTCTTGTGGATCCCCCAACCGCCTGTCGAACAGGTGAGAAACCACGAACCAATTCGATATTATAATCATCAACTAATAAATGGTCTACCCTACAGGTTTCTCAGAAAAGTTCTTTCGTCAGCTATCCTTACCACTTCTTGGAGTATCAGCCAGCCTCTTCGCAGCCTGTCCATTGGACCCACGCACCGGTAAGAAATTTTGAGAGGCCCGTAAACGAAACGCACCAGAACATATCAAGTGGCGTACGTTTTTTTTGTTATAAGCTGCAGGTGTGCGCGACTTGAAAACCGATCCTATCGAATTTGTCTTTTCCAAGTGGCGCACGTGTGCATGATGGTTGATCAGAAGCGTGGGTCAGTTGGCCAGAAATCCCTGCACTTTTGGTTTACCGGCCATTCAACTGAAAACCGACCATTTTCATGATAATTCTGAACAATGGCTGACGTGCCGTTGCTGTGTTCTTTGCAGTCGCCTTCAATGATGGTGATGCCAGCTGTTCCGGGTTTCGGCCAATCCTCGCCGATGATGGTGCCAACTCAGGGTTTCAGCCAGTCGCCTCCCATGGTTTGGGCCAGCTCTCCTCCGTGCCCCCACTGGTACGAACAGCCTTACCAAGCTTCTCTTCCCTCGGGCGACAGCTCCCAGCAAGCCCCTGCTTCATGGTTCGGGCAGTCCCATCAGGCTCCCGTGTTACACCACGGCGGTCCCGCCAAGTGAAGAAGGCCCGTGGTCTGGGTTCCTGGTCCTAAAACAGCTTCTCTTCTGGTCGTACACCTTCCCTGAATTTCTTTGATTTTTGCAGCTATTGCCAAGTTTAAATCTGACCACTGTCTCGTTGGTTCCTTTCTTTATTGCCAGTTTACACTGATGAACAGCTTGTTATTTTGCCTGTTATTATCCTTTCTGTCCTTGGCATAAGCCATTTTTCTTTTGTTTACACCACTCAACCGACTTCCGTTCTTTTCTTCCCTTATTTTTCGTTGGGAAAGCGTTTAAAACTTGACATCTGCTATTCCATACCTGCCTTTGACTTCCTCGTTCAACGTTACTTTTTTGCCTTTGCACAAAATTTCTTTCCCATGTACTTCTCAAACTTATCTCCTTCAAGCTTTTATCCCTTATGTGTTATCGAGACCTCCTTTTTTTCTGGTGTAAAAATTTCCCAAGTGAAGAAATTGACCTTGTATGAATTCTAGAGAGAATACCTACTGGACAAACAAACTCGATAAGATCACTTTTCCAAGTGGCGCACGCTTTCCAAGCCATTACACTGAACACGTGCGCCATTTTGGAAAAGAATCTTCTCGAGCTCTTATTTCTGTCATCTTTCTCGAACTGTCGACAGGCACTATTATTTTACACGATTAAAACTCTCAACGGAAGGTTAATTTGAGTATGAGAATGTACATAAAAACAATAACCGACCATTATCTCACAGAGCATTTCTATTCGTCATCGGAATCGTTGATGCTCAGTTTGGGTCTTCTTCCAGCCGTCGCTTCTTCCTCGTCGTCTTCATCTCCCTCCTTCTTCTTCATCTTCTGGTCGTCATCCACCTCCATGTCTTCTTCATCGTCAGACCTCAACGCTTTTGTCTTTTTTGGCAACTGTTTCTGATCCTCTCCTTCTTCATCCTCAGACTTGTCCTTCTTCTCCGCCTTGTCATCCTCCTCATCAGAAGAAATCAAACCTTTCCTGGCCGGCTTTCGGCTCCTCTGACCTGCAAAGATATTACCCCAAACTCACAATCGGAAGAAAAACACCGGAAAGAATATTTCCAGCATATGCGCTGAAGAAAACGAAATTGTATGGGTCACCAAAACAGAAACCAAATTCCACGCCAGCATCACTTACACTGTAAATTACCTGACAAAGTCAGAGTAATTTAGAATACGGCCCACAAAATTGAAGCGAAATTCAGAAATATTCTCCGATGAAATTACCTTCGTTATCGGACTTGTCGCCATCCTTATCCGGTGACTTGCCTGAGCCGTCTTCGTCGTCCGAGGAAGACGATGATTCGGTGTCGGAGATGATGGCCTTGGTCTTGTACTTGCGACCCTTTCGGTCGTACTCGGGTTCGCGCGGGGCACGCGTGGTCTCTGCAGCACCGGCTTCACCGTCCTCTTCTCCGCCGCTGGAGTAAATCATGCCAGATTCCCGTTCGCGTTCGCGACGTTCTCGTCGAGCTCGCTTCTTCTCTCCACGACGCGAACCACCGTCAGCTCGAAGACGCTTGGCGCGAGGCTGTCCATCGGGACCAACAGCTACAACAAGTAACGTCAAATGAGTTTCCGCTTCTCTAAGGATTCTTTCACTTGGGAGCTCGGGATCGATTAGGACAAAAATGTTTTTCCAAGTGGCACACAGCTCTCTGTCACTGGAAAAAGCGATCTTCTCCAGCTTGTTTCTTCTCCCAGGTGGCGCAAGTTACCACTACTGTTGGCAGCAAGCGCACGCCACTTGGTGAAAACATTTGTATCGACTTTGTTTTCCCAAGTTGCGTACCTGTTGGATGTTAATCGCTGGGAGAGTGCGCCACTTGGAAAACTCGACCAGATCGTTTGTGCAACTGGCGCACGTTCTTGGCCAATAAGAGTGAAAGAGTGCGCCACTTGGAAAGAAAGTTCTGTAGAGTCTTTTTGCCTGAATTTCATTCTATAACATGATTTCTAAGGAAAGACCAAACTGGCTGAAAGACTCGGGTGTAAGTACCTTCAGTGGTGTAGTTGCCTTCATCGTCAATGAAGAGTTCGTCTTCCATGGCAGCTCGCTTCTTGGCTCGACTCTTGACTTTGACTTCCGGTTCGGTTTCCTGCTTCATGATCCTCTCCTTCACTTCCGCCGTCTTGGCTAACACCTCTTCACGCTTTCTTCTCAGCTCTTCCTGCTGCCTCATCTTTTCCTCCATCAACATTTGCTGTTCCTCAGCCTGCCTCTGCTGATACTCCAGTCTGTATAGAATGAAAATAGGTTCGAAACCGTTAGGGAAATTCTTCCAAAATTTCCGTTACCTTGCTTGTTCGATCTTCTCCTTCAACAATCGGTCCTCTTCATCGACTTGAGTTGCTCGAACCTGCAGAACAAGCAACTGTGAACCTTCGGATTCTTTATTTCCAATTTAGTACTTTAAGTTGAATAATATATCTTCCAGTTTCCTTGTGGATTTTGTCACCTCGGCATTCTGGGCTTGCGTGAGGTAATCGTTACACAGTTTAGCCAATTTTGCTGCTCTGTGCATATCCACCACGGCTTTATCCCCTTCCGTTGACAGGAAGTCGAAGATGGCCTGTGCTGTCTGCAAGTCTTCCTTGGCGCCCTTCACTTCCTTCGAGCTCCTGAAGTCCTTCAAGGTGTTGACCGCCATTTTGTGCAGTACCAACCCCAGGTTGAATCTCAACTGCTGATTCTGAGGGGCCAAGACCCTTGCTTGCTGCAAGGTCTTCCTGGCAGCCGACAGATCGCCATTCAGACACTGAGCACGAGCCAGGTACAGGAAGACTTGTGGATCGAGCGCGGCTGTCGGGAAGCGCTTCAGCGCGTTCTCGTACATCTTGATTCCTGCGATGAACTGCCGCTGGTCACAGTACAGGTTACCTATGTTGATCCACAGATCCAGAATGTCGGCTGTCGACTCACGAACCACGGAAAACATCTCTTTGGCTTCTTCCAACTGCCCTGTAAAATGTAACGATTGGCCACGGTAGAACTAGATCCTACCCACGTTCATACTACGACGATTGCGTAGGTCCTACCAGTTAAAGAAGAAATCATTAAAATTTGTAGTAGGGCTTACGCCTACCGATGAAAACTGCCGACAGGAGTCGGTCCCACCGAATGAAAAAAATGATATACTGTATTCCCTCGAAAGTTCTACGAATCACCTGACTGTTGTGGTAAATATCATCCGGCGGGCAACAGAAAGTATCTATACCTTGAATCAAAGACTGCTCCCCAGTCAAGTGTAATGATGGGCGACATTCAAACAATCAGCGACACCAGTGCGGGTGTAGTTTACTGGCATCATGACGTAATTCGCAGAACTATCGAGGCAATACAGTACGAAATTCCCCGTAGGACTTACGCCTGCTGCAGTGGAAAATTGCCCCGTGTGAGTATGTTTTGCCACGAGCAAATGAGATTCTTACGGGTATGAGCAAGAACAGCTCCCATGCCGTTTACAGCATACACATTGCTGGGGTCAATCTTTAAAACTTGTTTGTACAGTTGGAAGGCTCTTTCAGAGTGGCGCTTCTTCTTTTCGGGGTCGATGGGAGTGTACAGCGTCTCCAGCCAGATGTTGGCTAGGCTCAGCAGGGCGTAGGTGTCGTTCTTAGACTTTTGATTGCTCAGGACCTTCTCATACTTCTTTTGAGCTGGTCCGTACTCGCCCTTCGACATGTGGAGATTGCCGAGGAGGAGGTGACTGTCCGGATGGTCGGGACTGACACTTCCGGCTTCCTTGAACCAGTCACTGGCTTCCAGGATGTTGCCTCGGTCGCGCGAAAGGCAACCGACGCGCAGGTAGCAGTCCACGTAATTGGGATGATCCACCACGATACCCTGCAAGGACACAAAATCACAAATCCTTTCAGGTATGAACAGAAATCCTTGCTGAAAAACTGTAAAAGGTTTCTCATTCGGCTGGCATATTGGAAGGCCGGTAAAAGAACGTACTGGACTGCCATCTCAAGTGCCGCACAATTTCATTGTACATGGCTGAAAGCGTGCGCCACTTGAGAAGTTCGATCTTCAGTGGCGCACGTTCCAGTGTTTTTGGCTGAAGCACGCTCCACTCAGCAAACTCAGACGTTTCATCCATTGGTCAATTTCTTTGAATTTTCCTGCTGTTGGAACAATTCGTGTACGGCACGGCCTTGTTCGACAAATTTCTCGTAGAAAAAGGCAGAGTTGATTCGTGAGCTTTGTCAATAAAGTACCTTGTAGCATCGTTGAGCCTCGTCGTGGTCCTTCTCCGCTTCAGCCAATCTTCCCTTGTTGTAGAGCATGGTGGTCTGGATCCACTTGTAGTGGTGCTCGTTCTCCGCACTAAGCTTCTCTTGTTCCGCTTCCGCACGGGCGATGGCCCAGTCCAAGTACTTCCGGCTCTCCTCAATTTTCCCCAGCTGGAAATCCAACACGCTGACGTTGTTCAACAGCTCTGGAGGTATCACATCGTTCAGGGTATCTCTTTCGCGGTAGATCTCGATCACTCGACGGTACGTGTTCAACGCACCTTCCTACGAAGACCAGAGAAGTCAAGTCTACCCAATTGCAGCAGGAATCGAAGGAGTTTCAACGGCGCTCATAGTATGAGCTCACTCAGTTTCTATTCGAACTTCCGAACTGTTTTAGGCCATATGAAACCGTCGGAATAGAAACCAGGCAAGTTCAAGCATGATCTCTACTGCACAGCCGCCTGAGTTCTATCTCACAGTATTCAAGATGGAGAGACTTACTGGATCGAGAGTTTCTTGGAGTTCCGCGAACTTGATGTGAGCATCAATGTCATCTGGTCTCGCTTCACAGACCCTCTTGAGGTAGTTCTTGGCCTGGTTTTTCTTCTCCTTCGTTCCAGTCTGAAGGTACAGTATCCCGAGAATCTTTAACGTCTCGACGTTGTTGGGCGACACAGCCAGCACTTTCTCGAAGCTCAGCATCGCATTGGCGATGTCGTTCCTCTGCAAGTACATCTGCCCAAGGCCATAGTGAGGAAGAACGAAAGAAGGCTTAGCGAACTGCGTGGCTTGGTAGTAGAACTGGAAGGCTTGGTCGTAGTTGCCGTCGTAGTGGTGACACTTGCCCGCAATGTAGACACTCTCAGCCTTCAGATGCTCACTCTTGGACTTCTGGATGGCCATCATGGCCAGAGGGAGAGCTTTGTTGGTCTCTCGACGGTAGAAGAAGTGCTCGGCCAGCAGGTTGAGGTTGATGGGTTGCATCTGGTCGATCTTGTAGACGCGAACGATGTGTTGCATGGCGGTCTGGACGGAAGCGTCCGTGTTCTCGTTGAGGAAGATCAGCGCCAGACCGACCATCGCTCCAGTGCATATCGAATCGAGCTGAAGAGCGCGTTCGTAAGCTAGTCGAGCTCGCTCGTGGCGACCGAGCTTGAAGAGACAGTGACCAATGGCCATCCTACGGCAGAAAAGCAGTCAGAAACGTTCTGGTCAATCAACAAACCAAATCAACCGTACGACCGACGCAAAGCCATATTTTATCCTCAACTCGCACATGACGTCAAATCTGCCAGCGTTCATCCCGCTATTACCCCCCGAAAACCCATCCCATCAGGTGACGTCATGCGCTGGTTGGGTGGTTGCCGAACTGAGCAAAGGCAATCATCAATCAGCTCAATTTTGCTCAGTTTGAGTAAAAGGTTCAGGAAAGTTTCGAAGAAGGTTTAAGGGTAGACAAGACTTACCGGATTTCAGGAGAGCAGTCAGGATGCGCTCGGAGGATATTCTTGAAGCAGACCAGCGCCTTCTTATAGTCTGCTTTCTGGAACGCCATCAACCCCCTTCCCTGTAACGCCAGATAATCGTTGGGGAAGCTCTTTAGCACGTAATCGAACTGTGTAGCAGCTTGATCCAGCTTCTCGGGGTCCAGTAGACAGAAATAGGCTCGACCAATGAGATGGTAAAGCGAGGTGACCATCAGCTGATCGACATTGCTATACAATCTCATAGCCTTGGTAAACATTTCCTTCTTCTCCTTCTCCGAGTACTTGTCCTTGGTCAGTTCGATGGTGTAGTAGTTGGCCATGAGATCCATGCAGAAGGCAGCGTCGGGACGGTCGGGCGTCTCGTTGTTGGGGTAGCGCTGAATCTGCTTGTAGGCTTCGGAGAGAATGTCGATGAAGATGTCCTCGTTGCCGCGGGCATGACAGTGGAGAGCCAGCACGTTGGCGATCTTGATGGGAGGCTCTTCGTTCTGGATGACTTCCACCAGGTCGTTCTTGTGGGGCAGGTTGTCCAGGTAGATTTCCACCACGTCCGAGCTGTTCTTGATGGGCACCGCCATCATCGTCTCGCTGAGGAAATCCTTCTTCCAGTAGTCTGGCGGCGGCTGGATGTCAAAGGTGTTGTTGTGTGCCATCGTCGTGGCTGGTCCTTTCCCTACCCTGCAAAATCAAACAGCACAAAGGAGACAGACAGAATCCCAAGGTGTGAGATGGTGATGATCGAAGGACAAAGTAAATGTTTTGCGATCGTCGCAGAGTCAGACTCATATAGAGATTACAGAACGAGAGAAACTCCAAACCCCTCAAACTCACTTCTTACTTCGCGATGTCCGATTGATTGTTGATGGACTGGCAGATCCATAGAACTGATCAACAATCAAGCGAACGCGCCGAAATGAAAGGGGATTTGAGGGGCGTCATTGTTTATCTGATTATCAGATCCAGGGCCGCCGCGGCCTGTATCGAATGTATCACGTCGCGATCAATTTTGCACTTTGGTCAGCCTTAGTCAGTGCCGTCACGCTGCAATCGTGATACATTCGATACAGGTCGCGGCGGCCCTGGTCAGATGACATGACTTACTAGTGAGTATTCGTCCGGCGCTGACGATTACAATACAATGACGATGGCTCCTCTACGTCATCAAAAATGGGAGGAGAGTGCCTCTATTGTAATCGTATTGTTATCGTATGAAGATACTTGGGCAAAGTATCGTCACGAACTTTGGCTGCTCATCGATCCTGTTTCAGAGCACCCACATGGTCAAGCTTGATACCAAAATGTGGGGAAAACATTCCTCTTCCATTCGATATTTTCCGGGAACGAGTAGACTGCACCTCAGCAATCCAAACCTAAATTTAGTGGGGTGGAAAAAATGAAATTAGCCATTTTAGCCGTTCCGCAGCTAAAATCAAGGCGTCACAGGACGTCACGTAACCCGGCGTAAACCATTGCTTTCAGCGGCGGTACGGAGCGACTCCTATCGTTCGTAAGTCGTTTCTCGATTGCCAAATACACACAGCTCGTTACCATGCGCAGACGATACGACTTCAATTGAATTGTATCGTAATCGGGATCGTAACTGCAGGACGAATACTCACTACTATTAGGTGCGGAAGTATGACTTGTCCGCTGTTTTCGAACACCAACTTCGAACAATTTTTTTCTCCCGTTTGAACCAAGTATTTCAACCCAAAATTTCTGCAATATAATGCACCATGATTTCGGGAATCGGGAAGGCTATCGGGAATGCTCACGCATATCGAAATCACGAGTGTTCGTCGAGCACCAAAATCAATTTAGCAAAAGTGGCTGGTTCGTGAAAAACTCGCCACTTTAAGGACAGCAATTTTTGCGAGCGCGCAGATCCCTTTAGAAGCCTAAGCAGTGGCGGCCATACAAAATGATTTACCGGCAGAGACAGATAGTGCTCGAATGTACCACTTGTCGATGAGATAAGCCGCAAGAATTGCGTCTGCTATGATGACGCAAGGGCTAATGTACCGTTCGGCCGATTGAACTTGGTCTTGTACAAAAAATTCAATCAAGCCGCTTCAAAATTCATATACGTCATCATACGCGTCCTTAAGCCAAAAGAATTCGTCATCGATAGACCATACTTCTGCAGTATCAGCTGTCTTTGCCGGCAAATATATCAATACTACGTTGGCCGCAGCTGAGCCTGAGTATGTCTGCAAAGCATGCTGCGATGGTTGCTTTTTTTTAAATGACTTAAGTTTTCTTCTCAAACACTGGCAGCAAAGTTATCCGGGTGGAAACTTGGACTCGAGTTCTAAACTACAGTCACGGTCACGAGTCATCGTACGACTATGGTCTTCATTTGATTGCCCGTAGTTTGTGGGATCTTCGAACAGGAAGATGGTCCGCACTTGCTTTGCATACTGCCAAACGTTAAAGCCACTCTCCTTCTCCTCGCAGTACTGTCGCAGGAACGGTGCCGACTCTCGCGAAATTTCAGCCTTCCAAGTGCTGCTTACCCTAAAATCACTGAACGATACTGAGATGCTCACCCACACCTTGCCGTTTTCCGTCATCTGATTGCTGGTACTTTAGCACGATAACCTTACCGTCGCATTTTGAGCAGCTTGATGAAATCAATGGAGTGCAGGATTTCTTCGAGCAGGGCTGCGAGAATATCCTGCAACTTGGCCGAAGCCATAGCGGCGAGGTGCGTCTCTTGACATTCAACCAGTCCGGGTGCGTCTCTCACCTCCAACGACATGCGTCCGAGATACGGGGCAAATATATTCATCCGAGCGGCCATTCTCCTTCAAGATACAGTAAGCAAGTCGATAAAGTCGTTCAACAATTGGTTTTCCCTCTCCCTCCACAATTGTAGGATTTTCGGCTCGTGGTATCGCACAACCAGCATCGCAGAATCATCTGGACACCACTGGTTTTGACGTACCACATACTGCGACGTTACGGAGGATCTTTCGAACGACAAAGGCCGAGAGTCGGTCGTCGCAAGTCGCAACAGGTATTTTAAAGATATTAATATTTACAATTTGCAACTGGACTGAATAACCTCACCTGTTGAATTTGTTGAACGACTTTATCGACTTGCTTACTGTATCTTGAAGGAGAATGGCCGCTCGGATGAATATATTTGCCCCGTATCTCGGACGCATGTCGTTGGAGGTGAGAGACGCACCCGGACTGGTTGAATGTCAAGAGACGCACCTCGCCGCTATGGCTTCGGCCAAGCTGCAGGATATTCTCGCAGCCCTGCTCGAAGAAATCCTGCACTCCATTGATTTCATCAAGCTGCTCAAAATGCGACGGTAAGGTTATCGTGCTAAAGTACCAGCAATCAGATGCTAAAGTACCAGCAATGAATTTGACAGAATGTTAAAGACATTCATCAAGGGTACTGTAAACTTTCACTGTTATATCGATGGATCCAGTAACTACTGCAGTAACTACTGCAGTCGGACTACGAGCAACATTCTCAACTGAGCGACCCTCCGATCGAATCTGAGAACGTCCAGTGGCTGTATGTGGCCTGTGCCTTTGGGCGGTATCGTATTTCCCGCCAGGTCGATCTGGACGTCTAAGTACAAGATCAAGCCTGAGACATGCTTTAAAATAGCGATATAACGGTGAAAGTTTACAGTACCCTTGATGAATGTCTTTAACATTCTGTTAAATTCGCTCGGAGGGTCGCTTAGTTGAAAATATTGCTCGTAGTCCGACTGCAGTAGTTTCAAAATGCTGAAGGGATTAACTGGATCCATGGTGCTATCGGAAGGAGAAGAAGAGGAGAAAGGGATTCTCAAAAACAGAAGTGATGAGCTTGCATGCTGAAGCACGATGTAGCTGTGTCAATCAACAAAGAATCAACCACATGGAAATCAAACCGCTTGATTGACTAACTATGTACCGCCCAGATTTTGACGTCCCTTCCGGTTCCTGTATAGGCTTCCAGGATTTCATTCGCCAGTCTACGCCAGTTTCAGATGATGGAGCAGACTCTTCTCTACCATTCTATCATACCAGAATATTTCGGGAAGGCGGAGGACAGGCATAATCCCCTCGTCAGCCGTCAAACCACCCCTCGTCCACCGGTAATGGACTGTCACGTAATGTGACATGCATTACTGTACTGTATTGAAGAAAAAGGGAAAGCGCGCCGGAAGTCAATGGTGCATGCACTATTAAGATAACAGGGCGCATTACCAGTGGAACAGAATGCACAGCTAGCGCTCACACAAAGCCACACTATACCGAGGTGCATCCTCACGCACCTGCATACCTACAATGTGCAAGTGTGTCTGTGACCATTTGCATTATTTTTGTTCTGGACTTTCTTCTGATTTTCGTGATTTTCTGGACGTTCTTTTCTGCTTTGAAGTAGCGTGGGTTGCTTGTTAGCCTGTAGACGTGGACAACAGGTCTCTGGGAGTAAGTTCTGACCTTCCTGGGGAAAGCTGACCGCTGGCTATCGAGGAAACTGCTGACCAGTTCAGTCACCGTACTGCGATATTCCATTCAACTTTACCGTCTTCTTTGATGCTTCCAAGCTTTGCCCTAACTTCCACAAGCTCCTCAAAGCTTCTACCAAGATTATTGGACGGAATCCGAGTCGGTGGTGGATGTCTGACGGTGGATAAGTCATCCGTCGAGGTGAGAGTGTTCACTTCGATAACTTTCCGTGTCGCGCAGTCACATGAGCTATATTTCAAAAATTTGCGCGAGTTGATCAGGGCTGACCAATTGTCGTTTGCTGTATCCACTCAGAGCGGCGCACTTTATACAGCGATATACTGATATAGTGCGCGAGTTTTAAACAAGTGTTTGCTTGCTTTTAGTTGCAGGTTGTCGCGTTCCGAATCCAAAATGCTGCTACTGTACGCTCTGTTGTTGGTGTTCTTCGCTGGAACCGAACAGGCCTGTCCGCTCAAGTGTTCCTGTCAACTGGAGGCGGTGATTGACTGCCGTGACATGGCCTTGACAAGCTTGGGCGGGGAGGATGGAGTGATTGACGGGAGTATCCGAACGGTAAGTTTGCGAACTGACCTGACCTGACCTGACTTGACTTGACATACGTGACAAGACACCCAAAATTGTAATGTTTCTAACTTTAACGTTCTCACTGGATAAAGCTGGATGGTATGTGGTGACAAACCATTTACAGATGTTCACAATGTGTATTTTAAATTCCAATAGTTGTAATCATTTTCAGATCCTGGCTCGTGACAACTCGCTTCGCCACGTGAGCGTGTCTTTGCTGTTGATGTCCTACCCGAAATTGAAGCTGCTAGTTCTAACCACTAATGCCGACCTGGAGTGTCCATCGCAGCAGCCGGAAGTTGCCATTGTGGGATGCTTGTACAGTAGCACCAACGTCGCTCAAACTACAACCGCCGCACCAACAACTCGCTCAACCACCTCCATCAAGACTAATGCAATAAATCCATACATCAATGAAAGCGGTGTGGATAATGTCAGCCAAGCCTCCGAAGCTCCTCAAAGTATTTTTCGTTTTCTCAAACGTTTTTAAGTATTTTCGATGCGGTTTTTTGTAATTTTAGATCCAACGTGGAAGGTCACGGTATATGTGGCAGTGGGAGTTGTGGCAAGCGTGATCTTTGTTGCGGCTTTTGTCGGTGCAGTGTACTTCGCTTGTCGAAAGTTTCGCAAGGACCAGCCACTGGAATTTTACAGTCCCCGTAGTCTCGTTAACCCGAATGCTGTTTACGCGTCGCGCCTTGACGAGACTGACTCGATTGAGTCGGAATAGTGTGCTGACCTGGACGTTTACTCATCTATTGCAGAGGTTTTTGGTAGCTTCTTTCCCAGACAGATCTGTACAGTCCTTCAGATTTCGCTTGTTTACAGATGCTTCTGACGTCTGATGTGGATTTTACTTGAGAAGTTTATGTACTTTTAGCATTCTTTTGTTGAAACGGTGAACAGTGAGAATTCATGTGAAATAAAACGTGTCAACTGCCGGATATTTACCGTGGAGTGATAACAAGTGACAAAAGTCTGGTTAGTTGCCGTGAGCCTTTGTGCCGATGGGATGACAGGCTGAGATTTCTGTGCAAACAAGATCATTAACACGTTCATGACCTATGGGCGGTGTCGAATCACCTGTCGTGAGCGCTATGATAATGAGTCGACAGGTCGTAATTTCTGTGAGAACAATTTCATCAACAGGTTCATGACCTGAGCTGGAATATGGTCGGCACAAGGATGGAATAAAAGCACCACCCCGACGGCGTCGTAAAACAAAGATGGAATATTTCAAGTAGTCAACACTCGAAATCGGTCACACCCACCTTCCCGAGTCAAGCAATCATATAAAAGAGCTCCAACTCTGGAATATTTCTTATCAGTTTGATTTTCCGGCATGTCTGTCGTTGCTTTGAACGTTTCAGTCAAAGTTCGGATTTCCAGCCTTGGCAAAGCAAACGAAGTGTAGGGTTTTTTACGTGATCGCTGCAAGCTCTGTTACCGCTTCTTTTACCAAGCTCCTCGCTTCTTAGTTTGCCAGATTTCTCATTTCCTCGTTACTGACGAACCATCCGTTGTGCTTTTCCAAATCCGTGTAAAGCCAGCTCCTGCCCTTCATCCCCGTCCGATCCTCGACACGTTCCGATCTTTTCGTCGCATCGACCAAACGCTGACCGACCGCGGCGTTATCTCCCCCTTTACCTTCGCTACAGTCCGATAAAACTCATCATGGCCCAAACCTACAACGCGATTGCAGTCTACAATCCGGAGCAGCCACAAGTCGACCGACTAAAGCTCTGCGACACACGGAACGTCTTGTTCACGGTAAGTGCTGCCACCTGCTAACTTTACGGTACTATTGTAGGAATTTTCGACGAATAATTGGATTCGGACCAGACTATGTCCAATTTACTTTACCAAGTTTAAGCGTTCATCAATGAACCATCCACTTTTTGATCGACTCATAAACTCGTACTAGACGGGGCGTATAAAATGGACATGAACTGGGCTGTTGCAGAAAATTTTTGCTGACTTTCGGATTGCGCATAATTTGATACTATTTGTTCCTTGAACAGCCGAAAAACTTTTCAGCTGTAACGAGCGCACTGTACTATCCTCGTGGCATTACGTATCATTTTTAGCTAAAAGATTGTGCGGGCGGTTTCTCCTACTAGAACGAGCAGTTCGTTTTCGACTTCCGCCGATAATCTGAGAGGAAGAATGGCTATGTTGCATGGTCGGGGGAAGAAGCCCTGCGTATAAGTCTATCCGACTTTGACAACTTTGTCGGATGGATGCAGGGTTTGATGGCACAGCTCAAGTTGGGGGAGAGCCGGGGTAGACGTCTTCACTATTTGTGTGAAGCCGGGAACGCCGAAACTGACATAGATGGGCGGGGAAACGTCAGGTTCACCAAGCAGGGTTTTAAGGTGACATCCTTCGAGCTAGACATGCACCAAATGGGCGCCTTCATGGCAGGCATCATAGAACGGCGAGATTTCTCCGAGAGCACCCAGGGATCGCTCTCGCCACACCGCGTCTGGAAGCGGGAACGTGACTTTTTCAATCAGCAGCAGGGGTTCAATCAGCCTCAACAGCGAAATTTTAACCAGCAGCTGCAGCAGGTCAATTACCAGCCTACACAACAGACATTTAATCGGCAGCCGGGAAATGATGAACGTGAACCGCCATGTGTTGGACGTCAAGTGGTGCAAACATACAACCAAACCCAGGGGTTCATTCAACAGCATGGGCAGGGGTTCCCGGCCCCGCCGATGCTTCCCCCAATTCTTTTCTGCAGTCGCAAGGAAGACCAGCGGGACAAGAAGACCGACATGCTGATCGAAATCAAGAAAGAACCGCTTGAAATCGAGAACATCAGCCCGTAAGACGCTGAAGTGTTTGGACAGTGAAAATTTGGGTTTCTACCATAGTATAGAATAGCGTGTTCAAACTATACTATGTCTTTCAGGCCCAATACCAGCAAGCCCCAGCCTCCACCCGCTACCGCCAATGCTAATGGCATAGGGGATAAGAAGTGAGTGTGACTCCATTCCATTTCGATATTAGCTACGCGCTCCAATTTCTTTTACTGTACTGCGAGCTATCTTGTAACTTCTTGTCTTCAGGTTGGTGGACGAGTTTGAGTTGTCTGGGCCGCGACTCATCCGCACAGTTGGACCGAAGCGCAAGAACGGATTCGACAACGAGAACGCGGAAGTCAAGATTACGGCCAAGAAGACGAAGAAGTAATGGCGCGTCCATTTGTTTTTGCTCCTACTCGCCATTCTTATTATCGAGTCATTCAGCCTTTTACTATCAACCATTATGAGTACTTTAACACGAGTGATAGAACTGCTTATCCCTAATAATATTCTAAGCCTCGCCGACTACGATTTTGTTCTGGAGCAAGTCTTTACTCAGTTCTTGAACGACATGATTACGAAATTCCAAATCTGCGTCAATGATCGTTTGCGACTTGTGTTCAAACATCCTCAAATGCTGAACTCATCCGTATCAATGCCTTTAGCCTACAGACGGCAGCTCAGCGCACGGGGACTGTTGAACTTTATCGAAAGCCTCCTCCGAAGTGGGGAAAGTTTTTGGATATTTGATGGGGAAATGGTTGTGAACTTGACCTTGTTCAGGAACCCGGAAGGTTCAGGGTCGGCTTCTCGGGTAAATGCTCCGCAGCAGTTTAGATCAGCAGAGCGAAAGAGCCTGTCGCATGCGATTGTGTCCATCCAACCTAGCATGTGGGATCCAGACAATAATCTGTGTTGCGCTCGTTCGATAGTCGTGAGCCTTTCGAAGATAGAGGACACGCTGGCAGAATACCATGCAGTTCGGGACTCGAGAATGAAGTTGCAATGCGAGCGCGCCAGGCAGCTTCATCTCAGATGAGGGTGTTCCCTTTGGGCCGTGTGGTCTTCCACGGATCGAGCTCTTCCAGAAACTACTAGCCAAACGTGTGATCCAGCTGCTGGCGTTTAATTCTAACGCCAACAGAGCTCCAATGAATAACAGTCCGCACTTCCCCAAGCTAGCAGCATTCTTGTACGATGCTGGGCACTTTGATGCGGTTACAAAGCCGCACCGTATTGTCGGCAAGGATGCTCGATGTGGAGGTACGTAAACTAACGTTTCCGGCAAATTGAAAACTACCTTTAAAGCATTATTCAAAATTGCAATGTTCGGTCAAACCTGGGTACTGTGTAAATTTTGGTGGACGCAACTTGATTTGCGTCCATGGTTTTTATGCTCGGTCAGACCCTGGGTACCGTGAAAATTTTAGTGGACGCAGCCTGATTTGCGTCCATGAAAATTAGACCGGCCTGCGTTACATCCATAAATCCGAGGTAGTTTAACAGCCCTACATTTACGAGTTTTATACTGGTGGATTGCAGTGGGCTTCGAGTTTGTCAACAACCCAGCACAGCATGCCTGCGCCAGAGCCTGCTCTAGATGCCACCAATTTGAGTGTTCGTCCAGACAAAACCCTCAGCCGTGCACAATCACCTGCAAAGACTGCCGGAACAAGTTTTCTGCTGAAGACTGCTACCAAAACCACCTCAGGTGTATCGTTCGATGCGACGCAAAGAAGGAAGCCAAATCAACTTGCCATGCTTACGAGCGATGTGCAGATTGCTACAGTTTTATCAGAGCTCCCGGACGCCCAAGATCCGACCCATACGACTGCGATGCTCAATATTGCTCGGTGTGCAAGAAGTTCGTATCTCATGGTCATCGGTGCTATATGAAGACCGGCAGTGCTGCCATTCCGAAAAGAACTTTGGTGGCAACAAGCAAGAAGAGCTATGCCGCAGGAGAAGAGCACGGAGTCGAAGATTTGGTTTTCGGAGCTGAAGACTTCTTACCAGATGGCCAAGCTCAACCACCAGCCGCTAGAACGCGAGGTAAAAAATGCCTGCTCGGTAGATTTCTAAAACCTTCCCGCTGGCCTGTGTCAATTTGATTCCACCCCGTTTAATTTCGTTATGGTTTTTTTTTCTTTCAAGGACATCATGATCAACGGACATTTACTTAAGATTTTGAATGTATGCTCGATCTTGCTACCGGAATGCACAGTCCCAACTGCCTCGACTTTATTTGTCTCGAAGACCCTACTATCACGGAGACCTTCTATGGAGCAGAGTGCCACATGCAGTTTCTTGACTGGGTCTTTGAGAACTGCACCAACTGCACCTTTTTGGCGCACAATACCAGTCGGTAAGAGACTACATTGTAAAAAGTTGTAAAATTAATGTTAAAATCTGATCTCTTATAGGTACTTATACATTTAAAATACATCTCATGTCAGCCGCCCTGAAAACGGCCCCTTATTGTCGGCCATTTATTTTAGCGAAGTACCATCAGTGCACTACTGAAATTTTCTGGCAACGCACTTCTGATAAATAATTTGTTGGACCCGAGCATTTTCTCGTTTCCGCACTGGTCGACGATTGTGTTGAGCTGGAAAATTTACGTTGCAGTGAAGCATTTGGTTTTGTCGACGAAGATTCTGAAGATTTTGTACACGATAAGACTTTTGCATTTCCTGAATAAGATGCAGCAGAATAATGGCCGATCTTTTGGGAAAGTCAAGTAACATTGTGTTTTGGACGTTATACCATGCTTTACCTTTTTTCTTGTCGCATGCCGTGCGAATCGCTGTAGGCGCCAGTGGATACTTCCCTAATAAAATAACCGTACAAGCAGCTGCATCAAGTCTTCTAAATTGGGCCGTCTCGTCAGCGCCTAACATTGTCAGCGATCTTTTTACAAGTGGCGATGCTCGCGAAACCTTGACAACTTCTACGGAAACAAAACCTCCGGAATGGAAACAAAATTAAACGGCACTATTTCACATCCAGCAACAGTACTATTGTCAGGGATGAGCGGTAGTGGTAAGACCACCTTCATGCAACGACTTCTGCTACGCGATAAAATAAAGCCTAATCCTACGCGTATTGCTTGGTTATACGCGCAATGGCAACCAATTTATGATGCGCTGACCAATGCCGCACTACCAATCGAGTTTCTTGAGGGTATCCCCGCAGCATTATTTATTCATGGGAGCAGTCATCGAAACTTATCGATATTTTATCTGATTCATAACATTTTTTGGAAGAGTAGAGTGGCGAGGGAGATTAGGCTGAATGCCAAGTACATTATTGTGTTCCGTGGAGCCTCCGACTCTGAGCCTCTGCTTCGTCTTGGGCACCAGCTCTTCCCTCGTCGACCTAAATATTTTGAAGAGGCAGTGGACTACTGCATGGCCAAGGACAATGGATATCTCATTATCCAGCTGTACCCCAACATCGCGGACGACGAGCGCCTTATGACCGATATCTTTGGCGAAAACCCTTACAAGTCTACTGTAGTCTTCAAAGCCATCAACTAAAATGGAAGACACATCCACCGCTAAAAGCTTAGATCTTCTCACTGTCGCGCGGCGACGCCAATGTTTCCAAAGCTTTGCTAAAGAACGCCGATGACACGCTCGTGGACGCCATCTCGGATTGCTGTTTACAGATCGTAAATGGGACAGTAAAGATTGAGCACGAAAGCGCACGTCGCAAGCTGGAAAAGTTGCAACCTATTCTGCAGCAGCTGGCTGAGAAAAGCTACTCAAGAAAGAAAAAGCGCGAGCTGCTGTTAGGAAAGGGTCTGCGAGTCTTGGAGATTTGTCTTCCGCCTGCATTGCAGTTTTTCTTATCTCTCTTATAACATGGCTCGTCGAATGTAGTTGATAAGTGAGGAGCGGTTACGGTACCGACTTAAACAGCCGCAATAAGGTCTTTGCGCTGGCGGATGCTCACGAGCGAATGGATAACGCGGACGGTTCTACGCGGATGCCCGGCAAGTTGACGCGCATTGCACATAACAATCTGCCTGTGCAACCTAGCATAAGTAACTTGGACCGTCGAGCGGAAACGGTACAGTAGGAAAATTTCAGAAATCACACGCCGAAAAGTTTATTCGTTTCCTATGGGAGATCGGCATGGACATTACCGACGCAATGGAGCCAGTCGTCGACGAAACCGTGAGGACCGGAGCCAACTTGGCCGATATAATCCACTGGGTTACAAACCCCATCAACCACTCTTACGCCCCCCGCAGTTGGAATCGTTTATGAACCTGCTCGCCCGCAACTTTATGCCTGCTACCATGATACCCAACAAGGACAGACGCTCGATGTACGCCACTTTGCAGCAGGATAAAGACCTCTATGGTGAGAAACCTTCGACCAGCACTGCACAGAATCAGCCAGGAATCGGGAGCGCTTCGCAAGACACCTCATTAGACTTGGCTAATCCTATTTCGAACCAAAACGGTAGCGGTGTTAGATGGTCGTTTTATTAGCTGTATAGTAGCTGTATACATTTTCAAAGAGTGCATCTCGGGTAGTCTGAGCGCATCTGCATCCACACATTTTCTAGCATTGTTGCAAAAGTGAAGATTCTCAATAGCAAACTTCCTCAATAAAGCATCGTTACTCTTCAGATTTTTTGGATACGTGAAACTAAATATAATGCGACGTAGGGCATAACCACGGCATTTGTGGTAAAGGTAATAGAGAGAAAAAAGACCACAAAGATCCGAAGATGGGTGTTGTAATTGAGTGTAGTCTTCTTTGTACTTTCCTTCGCACTGCGGTGCCATTCTCGTTATAAAGTCGTGTATCTCAGCGCCGTAAAAGATGGCTGTCTTTCCAAATGAGTCGAAGAACTCTGCTTCTTTTCCGCTTTGGATCCATACCGCCACCCAGTGCGTACCACCGTCTCGGTCACTGGCTTTAGACGTATTAATGATGACACCAAATGGGTACCGACGTTTGCGTATTTTGGCAAGATAATCCCGTGGGAAGACGCCAGCAGTTTTATCCTTCCCATGCGGATCATGATGTAGAGCATCCCACAACTCGAACGTGTTCATGATTCTCACACATGTTTATAGGGCAAGAACGGGTTTCGGCGTTGGTCAATCTCCAGAATGCTGTCTCTATACAAATGAGCGTCATGGTTCCGGGCAAGGCTGCGTGAAAACGCAAATCAAGTCCCACAACACCAGTTCGGCGTCGACTCAGACAGGACGAATGACCCAGATCGGGTTCAAAAGAGAATTCCATCAAAGCAAACCCTTCATCCCAATGGTCAGGATCAAAGAGCAGACTCGAATTTTGAAACATTAGGCCAGTGGTTTCTAGCAGAGAGAGGTATCCATCCCGTTCAAATCCGTTTCCGGGCGTGAACTGGAGAGGGCGTGAGGGGAGGTTTTCGCCGTTAACGATAAAGCCGACCTGACTGAGGCTGACCGACTCCACCTTTAGCGGGTTTTTCTTGTAATGCCCCGCAATAGCGGCGCTGTCCACAAGGGCTAAAATTACTTTTTTAGAAATAATGCCTCTAAACAAATCATCTCTGGCAAAACTCATGACTCCGGCGTTGATCGTCAGCTCTAGCACATTCTTTCCTTCGAAAAAGATTAAAGCGTTTCGCTTGGCCAGCAAAATTTCATGGGCAACCAGAAATTCTGGATCCATCTTTATTTTTCGTATCTTCAATTGCGCTGACGTTAAGATTAGCTTCAGTCCCAGTGCTTCCTCCTCACTCATCATGTATGATGCCGCCTTGGCACGATGCAGAATGAGCTTGATATCCATTCGGTTTCGAATGAGCAGAGGCTGTTTGGCTAGTTCACTAGGGAACCTAGAGCGTAACTTGCACGTTTGGTCCCCTTTCAGTTGGTTATACCGATTTCGCAGTCTGGAGTTGGTCATGGCCGCATTCGTCGGAGTGGTCACGGTAGTATCATGACTGCCGGCAGTGTCAAGGTGAATTCCTTGTAGTTCCAACTGCTCTTTAGAGGGTGGTCCGTAGCCCAACAACGCCTCGGCGTAATTAGCAAAGTTAGCCAGCTGCGACACCCCAGTTACCAGCTCCCCGTTTAAATAAAATTCCTCTGTTTGCTACATGGTGCTGGCAATCGTGTTGATAGGCCCGTAGGTGACGGTGTCGGGAACTATAGAGACACCATCGGCCTTTCGAACTTTAAAATCCGACAGAAGGTAGGAATTATGTAGGTCTACAAATTCGTCAGGGCTGCCCGTAACTTCAAAGCTGATGGATGCCATGTTTTGACTATTACCCACTGGATTTACATATATCCATTTTATCCAAATATGACTGTGTAGGGGGTACGCTATTCCTGTACTCGACAGCAGTGTTAACACAGTTCGCTGAGGCAGGATGTACTTTGGCCATGATTAGGCTGCAAAGGGGAAGAATGTTGAATGAGTTTCGCAAGTGGTACTCCACGGGCTTTCTTGTTTGTCTTTTTCTTGCGAGAGGCTTTCTTTTTGCTCGATTTGCGAGGTTTCTTCTTCGATACTGCCTTTTCCGCGACTGACTTTCGTTTGCGTTTTCGTTTGGTGATGCCTACGACCACTGGCTTCGCCTTCTTCGCTCGACGCTTGCGTCCTGATCCGGTCTGTCGTGCGATCCCCATCAGGCCTCTGATGACGGCCTTGCCCGTACGGTGAATAGCGCTAGCAGCAAAGTCCCGGCCACCGACCACGTCGCATAAGGCTGATTTTCCTATGTTAGCGCTGGAATCAGTGTACTTTTGACACCTCGAGCAACGGCGCCAGATAAATTTCCGAAGAATCCGTGCCCTACTTGTGCGCCAATGCCGACGAATTTTGGTACGGAGCCGCCGGTTGGCTGTAATAGCTGAACGAAAACATGTGCAGGAATGGCAGACGATTCAAAGTTACTTTCCATCGTTAGGCTCTTTTGCGAAATCTTAGTCGCACAGTTGTAATGCCGTCAGAGAAGGGAATGATCCGACCAGTACTATCGGCCAGTCCTACAATAATTTTGTCGAATGAGTTGTCTCCGATTGGGACGAATTCGGCCCTGGGTCACGCTCTCAGCGGAAACTACAGCGAGAACCTGGGCCTTTGTATTTCCCACCAGCTGAGGTCGAATCAAATTACAGTAAACATAGACTGTGTTGGTGTGGGTCGTCAGAGAAGCTTCCCGTAAGCCAAATGGCTGCTCAATACCCCACAATCGTTTCATATACGGACTGAGCTCGACTGCCATTACTGTATCGTTCGGTGCCCGTGATACTGTTCGGTCGAGTGCATTGTACTTGAAAACCTCCCAAAACCCCCCAGGTGACAATAGATTCAGTGCATTACAAAGAGCCTCAACGTCCTGATAGTAACCTTGAGGTGTGACTTTCTGGTAACTTTTGCCATCCTTCATTCGAAACACCACGTTTCGCTCATCCCCATCTTTGGGAAAGGTGGCAATGCGTTCCGGGCATTGGATAGAGACAAGACTCATCTCCCAGAGTTCACAGTCGGGGATACGAACTTCCTCCGCCAAGTCGGTGGTAAAGCAGTGGAGGTATTGTGGAAAAAATCACGGCTGGCATCGCTTGACAAGGTGATGATAAAGTTGTTAAGCGACATTCTTGATCATGCCGTTAAACTTTCTAGTCGTTACCCACTCGTCGAATTTTTTATCCCAGCCAACGTAATGCACCAGTACTTTTCCCGTTTTCCGGTCGAGTTCTTGGACATGAAAGAGCTCGTCTTTGGTGTAATTAACCGACTGAAGCTGTCACGGATAAAACCGGCCCTTCACCGTGTCTCCCTTCAGATCTTTCAATAAATAAAGCACTGCTCTGTCCTCGGTGTTTTCCACAGATAAAACTCTACACTTCCGAACTCCAACCTCGCAAAAATCCCTTTTCAAAACTTTTCTTCTGCAGCGATACACGCACCAACTGCTCCGGTACAAACTTCTCCTTGGACGAACGCCGAAATGCGTAGGTGACTTTGTGAGTTCCATACACAGCATTCTTGATCTCTTCCTTGTTATTCTCGGTCACATTGTTGGGTGCAACGAAGCTCAGTGTCTTGTGTGGTGTTTCATTGTACGAGTCCACGAAACTTTGCAGGACTTCAACGTAGCGTTTGTTACCGACTAATAAAAAGTACCGATACAGCCGTTCGGTAATTGCTCGATGAAAGCGCTCGACGATCGCTGCTTTGGTCTCAGAGCCCAGTTTTGAGAAATGTTCAATATTTTTCTGACGCATATATTGCTGGAACCTGTCGTTGTAAAACTCCGTACCCTGATCACTCTGCAATACTTGAATATTTTCTCCCGATGTCTCGTACAGCTGCCTAAAGCCGGCCAAAACAGCCTCTTTTGTCTTGATGCTGGTCGGCTGAAGATAGGCTTTTCTCGAAAAGGGCTTTTACGTTTGGCACATGCAGCCATCCGTCCTTCACTCTGTACGTGTAGCATTTGACGTGTTGCTCATCGAGGAAGAAACCCGCTCTGGCCAGTCCGTTGGGATCTTACACCTTCTTTCCAGGCCACATACAAAGGCTCGCAAACCGATCAGTATAGTTGCGCATATGATATTGTATACCATGTAATGGTGCGTGTAGTAGCTTAATATCCAGCGAGTCTGGTGTGTCGTACCCGATCTTCTTCTCCACGGCAAACTTCACACCCTGCCGCATTTTGTAGACGTCCAGCGCAAACTTACATTTTTCTCGAAGGTACAGGTGCTCAGACATAGGATCATCACCATCCCGCAAACACTCGTGGACAAGAACACCACAATAGTCATACTGTACTACGTCTTTCTTGCCTGTATAGCGTAGACCCGCCGCTGCCAACGAAATGGGACTAACATGAGTGTTTTTCCGCGTCGCAAAACTTTTCCGGCGCTCGATAAAGTCCACGTCCAGTACAGACATATATTTCATACAGCCGTTGGACAGAATATGTTTGGGTGGTTGCTTGTGACAAGCGTCTTCGACGGAGTAAAGCCGAAACTAGAGTACCACCAACTAGAAGAATGACGACCATGTTCGCACCAGCAACTTGTAGCGCAGTCCTGGTTGAATCAACCGAACGATACTCTAGTCCTTCACCGTTGATAGTGATGAATGGTGGTTGGTTAGTACGTACACATGCTGCAAGGCGTTGAGGCGGTACAATACTGCAATTGAAATTATCGTTGCCTCGTACGTCCAGTATGTTCAGGTTGGGATAATGGTGGAGCAAGTCGGTGTAATTGATCTGGCGGAGATAATTGTAAGCGGCCAGAATATGATACACTCGCTTATCAAACGTTGCGTTTTCCAGCTTCAACGGGTGAAGACCGCGATCACGACAATCGATGACAGCCGGCGAATTTCTGCAAAAGCATCCCTCAATACAAACCGAAGCAGTTTTGAAAGATACCAGAGCGATATAGTACACAAACAAGTAATTGGCCATCCTGACACGGGCACGTAAAGAAGTCTGTAAACCGAAAGACAAGAGACTGAAATGATCAAGTAACTTGGATTATAAACACTGAGCGACTGCCGCACCCAACGAGCAACTCTGTAACAGCTCGGTCAAAACCCTGGTATGGCGAAAATTTTAGTGGACGCAACTTGATTTGCGTCCATGATTTTATGTTTGGTCGCTGAAACGTCCCTTATCCACCAGCTACAGAGACAGAGGGAGCTCAAGCTAACAGCAGCGTAAAAGGTAGGTTTAAGTCAATCTGAGAAATCGACTTCTCACTCCAGCACAGGCGCACTAATTACCCTCCAACAACTTCCCCAATTTAATTATATGGTACAAGATGGGCGGGGTAATTGCCCGCTATCTGGCCACGTATACCGCTCAGTCCCAAGTTAAGAGCGACAAACGTACAGTCCTCCTCAACAAGCTGGTCTACGGGCATACGACGGTTGGTCCCGATGGACTGGAACATGCAGTCACTCGTCGAAGTGGCTTCTCAACGGTGCTCCAAACAATCCAAGATTGGCCTGGTGGTGTCAAGACTCTTCGAACCTGACGCCGAAGAGGCCACAAGCATCCAGTGCGCGGATACTTTCGGTAAGAGCACTGCCTATGTGGAAATTGGGAAACAAGACTTCTTTCAAGTGACAGAGGACGATCTGTTGGTCGGCGAGGCAAGCGGCAAAGTCTTTACCTCCTCCTTGGTCGACTTGTTCATTCGCAATGCCAGTCCTCTGCCTGGAATTCTGATCTTCAATCTGTGTAATGGTATCAAGAGCTGCTACGGCCTATCTACGCTTTTGGCACAGCTTCTCAAGAGGTGAGACAGTGTCTGACACTTCTGTAAGGCTTTGTGCAACTCAGTTTGTGTTTTCGATGTAGGTTCGATCCGGACAACAAGCAAGCACTGCAGGACGCCAAACCGGAAAACATCCGTCGTTTCGTGGCTTCGGCTCATCCAGTGGTGGCCCTTCTTCGGCATTATTATGACGAGACGATGAAAGATCACAAGGCTAGCATGCAGAGGATCCTTTACGCCGAAGACACTGCAGGCTATGACAGTGATGGGTACCACGACTACAACTACGGTTACCCGCAACCCTGGGAGGAAGAATATCGAAGCAACTACGAGAGAGCTTTCGCTCATAAGAACTGATGGCACACTGACTGCAGTACGATGTCTCGCCACATTCTACGATAGCCTATGGCCTGTTCTACCTGTATAAGAACAGTTTTCTTCAGTTTTCGGCTCTTTCTTATGACTGTTTTCTTTAGTTTGCTACATTAGCTTTCGATTATCTGCTTGCAATTGTTAGCAATAGCTTACACCTTCTCAGTAGATGTGTCTACGTTAATGTCACGCTCAGTACGGTCCTTCATTTTCAGTACGAGCGAATACGGTATTTTCCAGAATTTATTAACCAAATAAGTTGCGCTTTCTATATGCGTTTGTATTGTACTGAGGCAGGTTACTGTGGTCACTATATTTGGCGTCGGAAAGCGGAACCGTGTCAACTGTGACACTGTTTAAGTCAGTAATGGTGGCGTGATTCAGTACATCTCGTCGTCCATGGAATACGTACACAGCTCTGCAAGAGGAACCGTCGTCATCAAATGACTTTTTGTCAAGCATTGGATGGACATATTGCGAACACAAGACCGAACACACTTGATCTACAGCGTGCCAATAATGCACTAATGTCGCTCACGAGTGGTGGCACTGTAATGGCCGGAGTTGCTCATAAGATCATTGTTGAATAAATTGTCATAAACAAACACGTGGTTGGGGGAGGTTGCATTTGCAGCAAAAACGTCGTCATATTTTTCCGGGTTTTGCCGAAGTTCATCGACGATAGCGAACCGAACATTCACGAATTGAGACTGATCACCGTTAAAAACGAAGTATGAAATAGAGGCACTCTCCGTCTCCTGTTATGGGTATGATTTGTAGAAGGTGGTCTTCCAGATATGCGGAGCGGAACGTCGGATGAGTTTGTGTTGCTTGTTCCTTTTGAACGGTTTCTTTCTGTAGTTAACGGAATGATGATCTCTTTGCAGGCTTAGTTTGATGTGGCCGCGTGATTCAGGGTTTTTGCAGCAGTAATTCGGGGTAGACAATATTATCCTTAATGGGGTGTGCTTTCTCGCTGATTTTGTCCGGTTTGCATAGCGTTAAAATTGTGTCCCGTGTCTGAGTGCGGCTGGTTCCGACGTATAGCTGTCCTTGTTCAAAGGGAGGGTCTCTCAGATCAATGCCGCAGCGTTTCAACGTGTCCCCTTGCGAGCTATCGAAGGTCTTACAATACCCACATCTTATTAAGAATTGTTTTCTGGTCATTTTGACTTTTATTCCCGGTGCGTTTAGTTGAAATGTCACTCTTGGTATTAGTACGGTTTCGCCGGTCGATATTAATTTTGCGGTTATGGGCTGACGTGAAATATTCTGGAGTACGATTTTTGACTTGTTAAGCAGACGATAGGTTCCGTAACAAATAGCAATGCATTCCTTCTTTCACATCGAGAGTATGAGGTGGGGTGTTTGGTTTGTGTACCGAATTAAAGAACTCGTCGCTCAAACTAAGGGCTCCCAGGTCAGTATTTTCGTCGTTGTCAAATGCATCATGATTTAACATGGTCATTAATGGGGCTGGTAGGTATGAAGTGATTGTTTTGTTTATTTCATCGACGACTAAATCCCGTACAGCCAGAATTGCGCTGTGGGCAGTGTGGGCGAATCCTTCCGTTTGTAAATTGGGATAGACAAACTGAATTAGGTCGTTAAGCTCTGTTGTGCAGTTGATTAAGTCGAGGATGACTTCTCCGTCTTCGTTTTGGTCCAAAGATCCGTCTCCAACGTCGTCCAGCATTTGTGCGTACTCAAAGTCCTGAAGTTGGCGAACGGGTATGATGAGATTAAATTTTCAAGTTTCGGCCAAAGCGGCGAGCTTATCAAACTCGCGTTGATTGTGTCCTTAGCTGTACCGCACTGTATCACTGGGGGGATCTGACGAAAGTCTCCGAGACATATCATCACAATTCCTGCGGCCACAGAACTATTCTGACGTATTTTTCTCAGCATCGCGACAGCGGCCTCGAAATTATGTCGATGCATCATTGATATTTCGTCCCAGATAACCGGACGACATTCTCTTAGTAAGGCAGCTTTATCAGAGCTGGGAAGGATATCGCATCCGACGTCGCTCAGGTCTTGCAAATCGTCTCTTAAGGGAATCTTGAAAATGTTATGTGCAGTTCTTCCTTCCACTTGGGTAATTCATCGCTGCAATAGCCGAACTTGCCCATGCAAGTGCGGTCTGACCTTCCCCACGGACATAGTTCAGGAGACAATTTGACGCGTACGTCTTACCTCTGCCTGCGGGCCTGTTAAGGAAAATAAGCCCTCCTTGTTCGTCGTCCAGTTTACGTTGTATGCTGAGCACGAATTCACGTTGCTCATCGTTCAATGTTTGAGAGCGTTCCTCGAAATTTTGTGTACATTCTTGTTTATTGTATTGCAGGCGCATGCTGTCTATCTCAGACTAGTGATCGAGAGGCTCCGGCAATCCATAATCTGCGTTGCATTTCCCCATACAATCCAACTTTCCCGAGATATGAAGTAGCGTTTCGTTCTCGGCCTGTTGTCGATGTAAAGACTTGTTGATGGGGAAATCTGCACTGAGCGATTCGAAATGTTTGTTGTATAAGTCCACTGCGGGAGCACCTTCGTTTATCAACAGCACAAATAAACCACGCAGCTGCGACGGTGTCTCTAGGTTTTTTACCGCTTCTGCCATGCATTGATCGGCCTCTCCGTCCTTTCGAATATGACCGAGTGCGTACGCTGCTTCCGAAAATGAACCATAAATGACTCCGTCGACCGTTCTGAGATCCTCGTACGATCGCGCAGGAAAATACTCTAGCAGATGTCTAAGAGAGTATCCCTATCGATCACATTCCCGCAGAACTCAACAATGCGGTCATCGCTGATAAATCAGCCGACTTCTGTTTGCCGTAATGCGGATTACTGGAGTCATTGCGGACATTTTTTCTAAATGACTCAGTGGAGACAAATTAATCATTCCCACAAAATCCTTAATGACGTACCACTGTAGTGGAACTCATTTTCAGTTAATACTTATCAAGTCTGAGTTTTGCTGAGATCTAAAGTCATGCAAGCTTAAATTCTCAACCGACGGTCTTTCCATCAATATTTAATTTTCTTCCCCAGCTGTCTCCTTAAATATACAGCGAGACGCGGCAGTGAAAAGAAAAGCCCAGCAGGTGGCGATACAGCTAACAAATAATATTATCCGCCAGTGCAAACGCTACGGTAAAATATGGAATATAATAGCACAATGGGATCCAATCACGTTCAAAGTTTATGGGGGAGCTACAAATCGCAAGTTTTCGTGAAAAATTGGTTGTTTACGGTCGACTGATGGCCCTGTTCTCACTCGACCTTTCTTGCATTCGGGAAAGGCTTTCTTCATGATTTCAGCAAGAAAACGAGCTAGCGTTCTCCTGTCTTGCGAATCGACCAGTGCTTATGGGAACTGGCCAGATTGTGCATGTCTTTCAAACCCGCCAAAGAGGCATACAGTGTGTCTCCAAAGCTCCAGATGTCGGCCTTGTGCGTGTACTGCTGAGGTGGACGGACGACTTCAGGAGCCATGTAAGTGCAGGTGCCCACATAAGCAGTGGTACTTCTCACCATTTCTTGGAAGCTTTTGGACCAACCCAGATCGGCTAATTTTAGTACAATATCTCGGCAAGGCGTTCTCCCAGGAGGGGTTTTTCGTTTTATTTGCAGTAGAATGTTTTGCGGTTTGAGGTCCCTGTGACAAATTCGCATATCGAAAAGGTCTTCATTCCATTGCTAATTTGTTTGGCGAAGCACCACAGATCAGATTCCTGGACTGCTCCGACATCTGGAACAAATCTCCCAGAAAAACCCGTCAGTCAAATTTCTCAGTTCTTCCGTTCGACCTACAGACAATTCGTACACGCACGAAGGTAAAGTTTGGAGCAGTAAAAAGTTTGAAACAAGCGGTTTCGAAACACCAATGCAGTTTTTGACAATTTCTACAGGTGAACTCTCAATTCTGCGGTCTTTTCCGTCTATTCAAAACGTTTCACTGCTCCAAACTTCCCCTTCGTACGTGTACGACAACGAGCTGTTAGTGCAGACTGCCGCTCTGATGGGTACGTTTTGCAAACTCGGGTCGTCAGCCGTACCCGCTGGGTACGTGAGCAGTTTGAGCATCATTTATGGTGTTTATTGGTCAGCTGATCGGTACATAACCTGACCGATGTTTCGCCTACTGGCCGGGAAGTTTCTTCACTCAATTCTATTGCACAAAGTTCCCAGCAGACCAGAGGTTTAGCTGTCATTCACAGCTGTCATTCACCTTGGTAACCTCTTTACTGTGCTGAGATACGGCGGCATATGCATAATATGCTAAAGCCTGGGCGTGGACTGGCTCCATGGATTCAGTACAGAAATTCAGTTGCTACTCACGTGCCGCTGTGGAGAAAACGTGGACGAGTACACGCACGACGGGAAACTTCGGAACAGGCGGAAAAGACGCAGAATTGACAATTCAACCGTAGAAAATTGCTAGAAAGTGCATTGGTTTGAATTGCACACGTATGTACGAACTTCAATTCCGCTGTTCCGCAGTTTCCCTTCGTGCGTGTGCGATCAGCACGGCTTGAGCTGTGAGTTTAGTGGCGGTCGTTACAGCCGGTACAACGCACTAAACGTGTCGCTCACACGTGCCTCGACATCAGCACAGATACCTGCCATCCTTGAGTCTCGAGGGATCTTCCGGAAGGACAAGGGACGACCAGACGGCATGACGCAAGTTTCATGGGAGAACGTAAGGAGCTCGTCTGGGACGTGACAGGGGTTGACACCCTGGCCCAGACCAACTTCACCGCGTCAACAGTGAAAGCCGGATCAGCTGCTGATGCCGCGGAAAGAAGAAATATTGCCACGTACCAGCACAGTGGAAGCCAGCTCCAGTTCTGCCCTGTTGGTTTGGAAACCCTTGAGCAATCTGGACTCTGTGCAATAGAGCTGTTTGAGGTGGTCGGAAAAAAGATGGCAGAAGTGCCGAGTCTGGATTTTTCCAGTTTTTTTTAAGCAGCGAGTACCAATAGATATTCTTCGTGGCAATTGTTATTCTGTTCTCAGTACTGTGAAAGATGCGAAAGGTCTGGGCGAGGTGTTTTATGATTTCGATGTTAAGAACGGTGTCGCTTCTTCCTCAATTTTTAAGTGACGATTATTGCCTTCAGATAGAGATTGTGTCAGTTGCCACTCCGGTTCACTTTCCGACTGTAGTAACGGATTGCTCCGCCCCTTTTGTGACCTGTAACTACAATTTGCCTTCCGGAGCTGCCCTTATTTTCGGAAAATAGCACAATCGGGGTTATGGTTAGCTAGCATTGTGAAGCATGGTGGTTGCCCAACTATTCAAAGTTGCAATCAGCTGCTCCGGTTATGGGTGACGCTGCAGCCCATTCCAGCTCCAGTCGGACTTTCATCTCGCAGTGGCAACTTAATCTCTGTAGTACTGTATCTGGATTTCTCTTCGACTTGTACTCCGTATCTGGACTAGATGTCCTTAGATCCCCAAAAAGAGGCAATAAACCCTCACACATCTGTTTCCCTTGATAGGAAAATTGCAAAGGAGGATACCGCGCGAGTGGTATGCTTATATATGTACATCGTAAGAAGCCACGGAACCCTACTGCAGTCCAGGGTCTGATGTCGTCTAACCAGTGGTTAACGACACCGGGCGGGCGCCATTCTGCCATCGCGTTGTCTAAGGTATGATCTGCAGTAGATCGAGATTCGTGGTTTGTTATAATGTCAATATAATCGCATAGGTCGTGCGGTGTCTTTCTTTGTAAGTTGTCTTTGAAGGAAAAAAAGGATATCTGGTTTTCTTGCTGTTTTTCGGCGATCGAAGGATACGCGGTCCAGATACCAAGTTCAAATTCGGGCGAAATCCAGATCCTGGGATCCAGCAATCCAGTCCAGGTCCGGGTCTTAGCATATGCCAGATACAACAGCTGACAACCGCTACATCAGTATTAAACATAACGAGATCGAAGTACATGGTTTTTCCGCCAAGTGACTACCACCGTGTAGTCTTCATGGCTCTGTCAAATGAGTATTCTTCATCCTTACAACTGTTTTCCGTGGATTAAGCACACCTTTTGCTACCTTTTATAAATAACTCGCCTTGTAAAAATGTTTATGGGAAGTCGAAGCTCGACGAGAAGCTGCTTCGGGGCTATCTTTTCGCTCCTTCTCCCTCAGCACAAAATCTTTTCTTACCCATTTCCACTTTTGCGCTCAAACTTCTGATTGGAAGTCGTTTAGCTGTAACTTGCCTGCCGAAAATGATATGCTTTGTTTTTGTACCACTCGCCGATTGAATGATACAACAACTGTAAAAAAATTGGGCCGAAATATAGGCCGTACAGCTAGAAACAAGGTTTTTCGAAATGATTTTGATCCTGTACCGGCACTTAAAAGTATATACGCTATTTAAACTTAATGCGCTATTCAAAAAAGGACTTTTCTTGGTTACACTAAGCGGATCTTGAGCGCAAGAAGACATTGCGCAAAAACCGAGTTATCGTGAATCAGCAACTTTTTCGCCTTTCGAGGCAATATCGAAGAATTTTTATCCATCTTTCTGACAAGTTCTCGCGGTGCTAAAAGTAACAGTAGTACTGTAATGCTTCATGAACTTGGCGAAGTGAGCCATCATACGCGCGAAACATCCCTTAGGGGATCGATAGGGCAAAATTTCCGGACCGGGGTTCAACTGTACGCGTACGATGACTCACTTCGCCAAGTTCATGAAGCATCACAGTAAGTATAAAGACAGGGCTGCACGACGAGTGGGGGAAAGCCTGAAGTTTTGGTTTGGAGCGTAAGTTACGATTTTTGCCACGAGGAGTGGTTTCCCGGTGAAACGGGTGAAATCGACGGTTTTAATTCGTTTGTAAGGTTCGTTGCAAAATTCTTCAGTTTCCGATCATAGCTCAGATAGCTGTGAGTCCGTTAAAATCGTACTGAGGGGAATTACTCACACATGGAATTCCACAGACCCGGTTTTGTTTGTGGTAAGAAGTCTTCCCCATCGGAAGTCGTTTTAGTTGAACTTTCCAGCCTAGAGCTCAATGTATGGGGATAAGCTGTGTCTCAGCGAAAGCAGCGTAAAAAGTTGTCGGAGGTGACTGGTGCAACGTGACGTAAACAAACAACCTGAATTTTTTTTGTGCCAAAGTTCCAGGTGGTAGTCACTTGGAGGAAACACCTTGTATACAACAGAAAATAGGACATTTACCTTCAAGTTGTCGATTTCGCGCTTGGCCATTTTCTTTTTCTCGGACTGGGGATCAAACGTCGGTGGTAATATTGTCTTAACAGCAACCAAATAAGAGAGCTGCAAGAGAGAACCGGTGGAATCCACGAAACAAAGATCGCTGATTGCATGTGCCTGATGAGTCATGACTACAGTACCCAGGTGTTCATACAAGCCAACCAGACCGTATGCACCTTTTCCCAGGTTTCTTTTGAACTTGTAAGGCCCAACGTCTGATTCCTTCGCTTCTTTCGACCTGACGTTTCCGTTGGTTATATGGATCTTGCGATGGGAAAGGGCAACATTCAAGTCAAACCAAATTTTCGACAGTTTCTGCAAGCAGAACCGCCCGCAAGCGAACAAAATAGTGTTACATGAAGGATTAACTTTGGTGCACCTAGAATCCGGCATTATTTCAGCGACATCACGGTTGTTTCTGACCTAATCAGTTCACATATGTCTATCAAACCAGCTATCTTTGTCCCTTAAGTATATATAGTATCGTGACTGCATGAGATAACTACCGCTTGTCTTTCTGTCAAATGCAAATACATGTGCAGCTGCAAACTTAAAATCACCCATCTGCGACATAATAGCACGCCGTGAGGAGGACTAAGGTCGGGATCACAACAGGGAGGGGAGCACTCTCGTACAGAGAAATTTCTGAGCCGCTGCCCAGATCGCTTCCTGGAGAAAATGTTGAGCGATCTTCCGACTTCGGAAATCGTTTTGCATGTTTTGATTGACAGGATTTGCTCTTGGTCATCCCGCCATCGGGGATATTTTTCTTGATTGTCCGCACGCTACAGACCAACCCGCCCACCGTGGACTTTGGACTCTGACGTCAGTCAACCTGTTTTGAAAGTTTTGTCCCATACTTCCGCGTTTTACATCGGGTACCACAGCAAGCGCCCAAGCCGTCCGCAGTCTTTACAGGAAAAGTTCTACGTTGTAATAAGGGTTCGGCTAATTTATGGTAATGGGGGATAATTATTTTCTTTGAATCTACAAAGTATTACGGGCGTGGGACGAATTTCGCAATTAAGCGGGACACGGTAAAGACACTAAAACGGAAGCAAAGCTAGGTCATTGTCATCGTCAAGATCTTGATCCAGGGGCTCCAGGTCTCCGCCCTCTTCAGCAACGTCCTCATCGGCTTGCTCGTCACCAACTGCCTCAATGCGGTCTTCCTTTGTGTCGATATCCCAGTAGTCATCCTCAAGCTTGATGCAATGGGCGAAGAGCTTGGAGAAGTCTTCTGGCTCGAAGATATCAGCAGATTCTTCCCACAGCTTGATCAGGTCAGGCAGCTTGCTGGTGGTGTTTTGCTTGGCGACATACCCTTTGCGGCGAGCCCAGCCTTTTTCAATCGGGTTGAAGTCACAGCGGTAGGGCGGCAGACGAACTGTCTCGATGCCTTCTTCGGTCTTCAAATAGTCATCCATGTAGTACCTGTCGCCCACGTGATTTTTCAGAAAATCCGTCGCCTTCTGCCACAGCTCGGCCAGCAGTTCCCGCGCACCGAACTCGATCCTATGGTCAGTCAGCCACTGCTGGGTTTCTTTCTTCACTCTCTTGGGTCTTCTGAACTGTAGCATCAAGCGGGAATGATAACTTGCGTTATCCAGCACGATCACAACCGTGTCATATCCGTGGAGCCGAGCAAATTCTTTTAAACGGGGAAACACCACCTCCTTCATAAACCTAAAACCATAACAGCCAAAATTTATCATCACGTCCAGCTTGAAGCATTGGCATTCCGTCACGGTAAGAGTTTCATCACAAATTCTTTCATAATCAGAAAGACCCAGTCGACATCTTCATTTTGTCTGCTCGGACCGGAAAGATGCAACCAATAGTTTGCGAGATATACTCAAAAAACTCAATTTTGACCCACTTTTTTTTACTTTTCTCTAAATCAAGCCACTTAATTGACCTGGTGCAACGAGCAAATCTCTCCCCAATGAGAAGACCATCAAAACAGATCATACAAAGTTTGATTGATTGATTTGACAGACTGGCTTACTTCTCGTAGTTTTGGTAGTTGAAATTCCCGCGGTAGTCCCTAGTGTGCTTTGTGTGCTTCCCAGATAAGTCCACATCCGGGAACGAATCCCCTATTCGTCACCACGTCGAAAATGACCCGACGTTTTCCCGATCCACTTGGATGCGACTGTCCGCAGTCCTCGCACAGGATTTCGGCTGTGCCGGTGGATTTTTCTTTGTCGAGTTCGATCCAACTCTTGCGAAACTGGTAGTTCTCGTTTAACCAAGTCTCATCCAGGAAGGCAATCAGGGCAGTCTTCTGTCAAAACTGACGAACCGCTCGGATGTAACGGATACGCCTGACTTTGAGGCTTGGGTCACCAAACAGGTGTTTAGTGGACCGATCCCGATATCGGAAGCCCATTCGACGTAACACACGATATATCGTGGATTTCGCCACCTTAACACCGACTTCCTCCTCCACCAATGGCAGTAGAGATTCCACCGTGACGTGTAATCTTGTACTCCCGGTGAATTTCGCACGAATTTTCCGGTATTCCGACTCCTTCAACAAGTGCCGACCGACGCCCGCGACACCCTCCATTTCTTCCGCCTCGACAACCGGGTCCAAGGTTTCATTTACGTCATCTTCCGGAACGGTGTTGCTCTCGACTGCAGTTCCGCTCGGTGGACCAGTTATCAAATCCCAGTTCGTAGTGATGTTCTGGATGGTGCGTGGACTTCGCTGGCACAGATGCGCGATTGCCTTACGGCGACCTGCCAGAGTGGTCAGAGTATATTTATTCGACCCAGAAAACGACGGACCCAGCACTTTCCATAAATGAGCAATATGCCTCACATCCACGGGATACAGAGAAGAACTGGAAGACATCTCTCAGCTTCCTGTTAGTTTTGTCAGACTACGGTATACGCTATTGTAGAATACTGTGGTGCATTTGAAAACTGAGGAGACGGTTTTCGCTTGTGTTTGATGGAAGCTCTTATCTCTCCAGTTTTTTCCTTGCTGACTCTTCATACTTTCCAGCTGTGATAGGAGAAGACAACAAAGAAGTTGTCTCGACTCTATCGTTTTCCAACGTGCAGTATGAAGGTCAGATGCCAGAAGGCCGATAAGAATATCGTCTGTGCCGGTACTTTTTACATTTCACGCACGCAACAGATTTCATTTTTTGCCTGCTGACGTCAGAGTCCAAAGACCACGGTGGGCGGGTTGGTCTGTAGCGTGCGGACAATCAAGAAAAATATCCCCGATGGCGGGATGACCAAGAGCAAATCCTGTCAATCAAAACATGCAAAACGATTTCCGAAGTCGGAAGATCGCTCAACATTTTCTCTAGGAAGGGATCTGGGCAGCGGCTCAGAAATTTCTCTGTACGAGAGTGCTCCCCTCCCTGTTGTGATCCCGACCTTATTATACAGCCCGCCCAAGCCAACTTGCTACCACTCATTTCTCCAAGGCCAGCTCGATTCTATTAGCTTTCCACTTCGAAATCAATCTTCCCCGGTTTAGCATTATCTTTGCTGCCTCTCGGAAACTTATTGGCAAAAAATCTGTTTACGGAAAGTCATGATCGACGTTAAACTCGGGAAGGTCCTGAGTGAAAAACGCACCAACTTTTGTCATTTCTGGGTCCGTTTTCGAAAAATTGTTTCTCAGTTTTCCGTTGGCATCTCGCGGTACGGTTACCAAAAACAATCAATACAAACATTGAACTAAAGGAAAAGTGGCTGAAGCCGCAAATCAACCGTTCTGGAAAACGGTCAGAAATTTTTCCGAAAACCAGTTTTCCCAGCAAAACGGTCCTATTGGACGGTTTTAAATCGTTTGTCGAATTCGCCTGGACCTTTTCTGGTCTTTCTCGATTCTTTTCGGCAATTAGAATAGTTATATCGTTTTACATCAATGTCACGATAAGAACTCAAGCATGGAATTTTGCAGACTGCGTTTTACCCCCTGGCGGTATGTCTTCCCCACCGGAAGTCATAGTACTCAAGTTTTTCAATCAGCTTGTCATCACGGCATCGTCTTGCACTGATTCATGTGCGAAATCGTGCGATCTTTTTCGCGTCGTGTTTTCTTCCTGGTACAGTCAGTGTCAAACGATCTCAGCAAAGAGTGAACGTTGCTGAAATCGCAGATATAAGTTATTGAATTGACTCTCGCCGGGAAATGGCCTGTTTGTATTATAATTCAAGTCAGAGCTATGAAAGATGATAGCCTTAGTTTAAGCTTAATGTTTTGGGTGATGCTATAGGCAAAAAAACCCCGTTTGGCTATAGGCACCCCTATCACACCCCGTTAGGCTATAGGCACCCTGGTCCGATTCATTAATTCCAACACCCCTTTAATTCGCTAGTACAACGGACACCCGTTTTCAAAATCAGTTTTTCCTTCGGAATTTTAGATACTTGTTACTCCTATCCGAACTGCAACAGGTAGATCTCGTTCAACAATGTCACATGGTGATTTTCATCAGTCGGAGGAAGCATGCTTAACAATACAGGCGAACTTCCTGGTATAGTGTTCACATCAAAGATGAGAACGCTTTTCGCTGCAGCTCCCGAAGTACTGATGGTCGACGTGGCGTACAACATCGTGAGTGCACTGCTGATGGGACAGGAAGCTGCAGAATATCGTGGCAACCGGTCGAGAGATGAAGATTGTGATGCGGTGAACATTCGGCTAGACTTACGTCGTGTCACGACCGAATTTACTGTAGTGCTCGCCAACAGACCCATTGTGGGATGGAGCGCTTGATCTTGTGTTGAAACATTTTTTCTGCCTCATTAAAATTCGGGGAGTCGATAGCTATTTGCCGGAATAGGGGTTTCCTAATTAGTGAATTAACACAAGAATTAAAACAGGTGCGATAAGGGTGCCTATAGCCAAACGGGGGTTTTAGGGGTGCCTATAGCCATTTCCTAATGTTTTTGTTCCTGCGAACGCAGCACGCACTCTTTGAAACAGCAAGGTTTGCAGTGGATTCGAAGAGCCTCTCGGCCTAGTACAGTGCGGTCACGCCCAAGTTGGTATAGTTTGCAGGAAAAGATTATGCCCCTCCGTGACCACCCATTTTTACACAGTGCCTGTAAATATTTCCGTGCTAGAGCAATATTTTGGCTGCCGTTTAGCCAGTGCGGACCTGCTTCGCGAATTTTATGAAGCATGTGCATTACAGTATGACCTATCGGTGTGCAAAGGCAGTTGCACTTTGTAATAATGTGCAGTTATACGTAGTCTATGCCCGTCTCACGGGCACGAAGTGAATGTTGCTGGTAAATTGGCTAGAATCAACGTCTATGGTTTGATTCGTCAGGTCTACTGGCTCCTCGTTTTACGAAAATGATGATCCGAAATAAGCCATCTCCACGTAACTACACTGCCGTTATTGCCCACGGCTGTGGCGTCGTTGCCATGCTACCGAAATTTCAAGCGTCCCAGAACATGCTTTGTTTGCTTGAGGAGCAAGACATCGATAAAAAACTAGTGCACTGTTTACTGGATGGAAAATGCACCATGTCTGCCTTGGCCTCAGATGATTACGATTACCTCGTCAAGCTCCTGCTGATCGGCGATTCCGGTGTGGGAAAATCCTGCTTGCTTCTCCGCTTTGCCGACGATGCCTATAATGAATCGTATATCAGCACAATCGGCGTGGATTTCAAGATACGAACTATCAAACTGGAGGACAAAACTATCAAAATGCAAATTGTAAAAGCAGTGCGTTATGCTTTTTTTCAAAACAATAATTAGACCAGCATTCGGGTGAGTACTCGTAAAGTTAACCCTTTATTTGGGTTTAGTGGGATACAGCTGGTCAAGAACGTTTCCGCACAATAGTATCCTCTTACTACCGGGGCGCTCACGGTATCATTGTCGTGTACGACGTCACAGAGTCCCTGACCTTTCAGAACATTCGCCATTGGTTCGATGAGATCGACCGCTACGCTTACGAGAATGTCAACAAGTTGATAGTGGGCAATAAGAGCGACCTGTTTACTCGCAGAACCGTCGACTTCCAAGTCGCAAAAGACCTCACTGACACTCTGCGTGTTCCGTATATTGAGACTAGTGCGAAGGCCTCTACCAATGTCGAAGAAGCTTTCATCCTAATGGCCAAAGAAATTGAACGGCGAGTTTGTTCCCATCAAACGGATGGCTTGCCTCGATCGCTCAAGATGGTCGAAGGGACTGTGCTGACACCTGCCGTCGGGAAACCTGCTTCGCTTGGTGGCTGCTGTTAACCACTCTGTACTTTACTGTAAACTTTACTCTTCTCACCGCACATGGGTTTTTTCTCCCTAATTTCTCAAAACCTTCACTGTCATTTGTCCTAAGTTTGGAGTAAGTTAGTATCGTGAACGCAGAGTTTTAGACATTTGGACTTTTATTATGTGGGTATACAGATTGACGGTGAGTGCAAACTTCAACACAGATCACAGCTACATCCCGCTATCATGGCGATAGTCCTCAGCACCACTTTCTTATTTGCACAACGAAGGCGAACAGACTTGGACTCAAATTCGTTAGGCAGACAACACAACTTCCGTCCGTCAGGTGGGGGTAGTCTACATTCCCTGGCGCAAGTTCGCTGATGTACGAGGTGCGTACTTTTGCAGTTGTCCTCCTCAATGAAGGCGTAGCGATGGTACATCGTATTACTACATGATCTCCTGGCCTGGGAAACCAAAGGAAATCAACCCGACAACCGTACTGCGCAGTAAAGACGATGAGCTTACGTTTGTGATGTCATCGACTGTAGCTTGTACAAATCTGGCTTTTTCCAAGTCTGTACAGCCCTTGGTGGGGCACGAGCGTTGCTGGACCGTCCACTGGCAATCAGGGTTGCGGTTCGTCCATTGGTGTGAAATGGGGACTGCGCACGAGCAGTCGGTCCAGTCGAGGGTAATGTTGGAACAAGGGATCACTTCCTGTTGACACACCCATCGGCTGCAGCACTCGCTTTCCACAACGAGCTGCCTTCCGTATTCGCACTCCGATGGCTTCTTGTCTGGCAGACAAACATCGGAACAACCGTACACTCCATCAACGCACTGGCATACCGTCTGACAGTCCGGCTTCCAGCTTTCGCCATCTTGATAGATATTCCCGTTCACCTCACAGCTTTTAGGGTGCGAAGCTACAACAGAGTATATATAAGAGTAAACTCAAAATTCTAACTAGTCTAACATCAGTTAGGCCATTTATTGCGTTATTGTTCGAGCATTTTCTAATTTTTTGTCAGTGAGACATTTAGGTCAACGTCTTCTCTGCTTACCGCGACAAGTGCCCCGAGAACAATGTAGTCCGATTTCACAACTGTCGAGTGCACTACACTCGTCCCCATCCTGACGCGCGCAATGGTAGCAGCCACATCCACACAGGTCCTCCACCAGGCTGACCCCATCAGGACATTTTTCCGGGTATGCTCGACATACTTTGTGACAGCTCTTTGGACAACTCAATGTCTTGTCGTTCTCTGAAGATGGACTCTGTATGCAATGCAAAAGCAAACCGTTAGAAGGTTCGAGATAGATTTTGGTTTGTAAACTGTAAATCCAACATGAGAGCTTCATCGATCCGAGACCCTATCTGATTATCCGCACCAAACAAATCTTGTTTGCTCAACTAACAGATATCCTGAATGGTACGCAAATGTCAATACCTTATAGTTCGTTTTTTCTGTACAGAAGGAATATTGTAACGCACAGATCAGCGGACTTCTTTAGGAGTAATTGTAATTTCTCTATTGAATTTGCTGAATGATGAACGAAAATCAATAGGCCGTGATTGCATGTGGTTAGGCTTCCCATGCGCAAGCTAAATCTCTTCGTAAGCGTCAGGCTCACTCTTTCAAAATGCAAAGGAACAACGAGGTAAACAGGAGTGATGAATCTGTTTCCCGTTGTATTTGAAAGGAGAACTTCTGCACATCGATTTGCAATTGCGTGTGCTATATCACGATGGCATCGGCATCGTTATGGCGCCAACTAGTGATGAAAAGGCTCGCCGCTTCATTCTGCCTAACTTTGGGAAACATCTTACTCCACAACGAGGAGGGAATCACGCGGAAAATGTAGGCTAATCGTACCAACTAAATGTATGGTAATTTCAGCTAAAATTAAAGCCTTTACTCTGCCAGAGCTTTTAACCATTTGATTTAGTGGGAGAATAAAAATGTTAGAACGTAAAGCGGCTTCGGAGTTGGATAACTAGACCGGCCTCCGCATCGTTTGTTTTTGTTGAGGGTTCTCACCTGAGAATCTTTGAGGAGAGAATTTGACGATTGGCCGTAAGCTGATGGATAGACGATGCAGAAAAACAGGAAACAAAATAGATCCATGGCGTAAAACGCAGGCGTAAAATATTCGATAAAATAATCAGTTCATATTCGGTCGGCTACACCTCATCATGTAGTTTGCGACCATGCCTTAGGAAAATCTTGGGGAAGTCTGAAAATATGGCCTAGTTCCTCTCGAAGGAAATACGTCTACACCACGCCTCAAGGCAGATCACATTCCATATTTCATGCACGCGTCATATCCAAAAATAAGTTCACATTGACCAGCATAATATCAAGCTCTAATTTGGCCAGCGGGCAGTATCAGTCGATACGTCGAGTAGCCAAACCAGATATGATCCCCAGTATCCGCAAATGTGACAGGAGCACTGTACAGCCTCAAGGCAAGTGTCAATCCCGATGGAGGAAAAGCTCCTACATCAATACTGGATTTCACCGTGGGAGTCACCAACAGCGCTCAACAGCTGCTACCGGCATCGAACAGATCACACACTGTGCATCCGCCGTCCATTACGCTGTTCCCTTCCGTATTTGATTGGGAGGGCAAGAGGCGGGAAGGCTGATCCGCCAAGATGGATGTTATTCCGCTTTATTAGACCGACGTCCTCCTCTTAATGAAAGAGCAACATGGCCGTTTGCAGTAAAAGGGAGTCAAGTGCGGGACGCGCTACCAAGCATATTTCCCAAAATCCCTTCCCGGTTGGTCCCGTTGTGGAAGCCAGCTTGAGCTAGCCGAAAGTGTTATTGAAGCATCTCCCATCTTGACATGTGCGTGACCACGTTTCGATGAGGATTAATGACTAGCGCAAACATAAACCAGTGCACACCATTCTACAAAGATTGCGGATCCGCCCAGATTTCACATGCGCCACCTCCAGACTGACTGCGGCCAAATGGATCCTCGAAATAAAAAACGGGATAACGAGACGTTCGTCGTACGCATGAAGTGCCTGGTTTCTATTCCATCATATTCAGCTGACTTTCCTGTTCGTAAACAGGTTGCACTGGAAATGTGGGCGTTATTCTGGAGTCACGAACGGCAGCCTGCTGCGCAGCAGGACATGCTGATGTATTCGGGAGGAAACGAAATCGCAGCAGGGATTCACAAAAGCTTCTAAACACTCGTCTCTACCCTGGTGGAGTTTCAGCCTACTGCACAACGAGGACTTCGATCGGTCAGCTTTATCATAGTCCATGATGATGCACTCGATATACAATATTTTGCTTTCCTCTCCATTCATTCCCTTTGGGGACTTCTCTGATATCCTATCCCAGCGATATTTATGCCAAGTTCATCGGTAAACAAATAAGCAGCCCAAACAGTGCTAATTCACAGAAGCAGATGGATTAGATTATGACGTGGTAAAGGCATGCTATGCCAAGTGTCGGTCTTTCGCGTGGCTTGGCCGGCCATGCATCAGCCCTTTCATCCCAGTCTGTGGAAGTCTAACGCGTGCTTTGTGGATCTCGTTCTGCTTATGTGCAAAGCGGCTACGAGGAAGTGTACTGCTTCACATTTTGCCACGATGGAAATCGGATTAATTATTCTGCTGGGGCAAGTTAGCGGATGAATAATGCAAGCCAAACGGGTATATTAAGGACCTGCTGCTTCCACCAGGAAGTTCATAAAGTGGTGGTTTTTACTGCTCACTGTACAAGGAAGGAATACTTTATGAGGCATTCTTCAAAGTGGCCATAACTGACATTTTATATATACACGAACGTGACAGCCACCATAAAGCACTGAGTGAACACAGCGTAGAACGGCCAAACGCTCGATTGATCACTTGATAGTTCCTTCTGATTGATGGATATGGCACAGTATACGTTTGATTGGTAGCTTGACTAGCTTCTTGATCCCTTGATTCGATTTCCACCGGACATCGCACTTCCAGATGGCGCTGCATGTATGATGTTGGTAACACCGTGGGCACCAAACCCCATCAACAAGCTCTAATCAAGGTAGGGCCATGGTTTCAAAACTTGCTGTCGCTGCTTCACGATATGATTTGATTTTCTTTCCAATGATACGTTTCCCTCGATATTCCTCCTGCGTTTTCGGACGAGCAAAGTCTTCGTTCAAAAAAGGCGAAGAACATTGAGAAAAGGCTACACGACACAGTTCAAAAATAGATTATGAAAGTCTGCATGGTCTTCTATTTTTCCTTTGAGTTTGGCCATCTGGATTGCAGCTTCCGGTGGCAACTCCACTGGCATCTTCGGAAAGTATTCCGACTCCGAACTTGTTACACTGTATCCCAGCTTTTCCAAGGCTTTGGCCACCTTCGAAGCTTCCATTGGATCACAGACGAACCGTACAATGCCAGGTGCGGCTCCGCCGAGAATTTCTTCCGCGCCAGCTTCGATGGCTGCTTCCTCGGCCTTGTCCACATCCACCTCTACGTCTTCGCCTTTGTCATGCACGGCCGTCACGACGGTCTTATGGTCGAAGTTGAACATAATGCCCCCTCCATCGACCATGGCACCCATGTTTCGGTTGAGTATGCCGCGCAGTTCACCCTGTGTTCGCTTTGGGTTGTCTGTCATCACTTCGAGGATCATCAGCGCACCTCCCGGTCCTTTGGCTTCCATCGTCAGCAGCTCAATCTTCTTACCCACCATTTTGGCGATTACACGTTCTATACTGTCGTTAGGGAGGTTTAGCTTCTTGGCTTCTTCCATGATCTTGGCCAAATCGGAGTTCTTCTTCGGATCAGCCGAGCCGTTCTTCCTTACAGCAAAGCGTAACTGTCTGGATATGCTGGCCATCACCAGCGATCTTTCAAAATCGTTCTTTCCTTTCGTGGCCTGGATATTCTGCCAGTGACTGTGGCCTTTCCATAATGATGAAGAAAATGAGTAGAATCTCATAGAAGACCTGGAAAAAGGAAAGGAGGAAAGTTGTCTGGAGAGACAGCTGACGACTTCCGGTGAAGAAATCTGCGACTCTTTCATTGTCCTTATCCAGGGTGACAAAAGTGAACTCGCTCTTCGCCGGAACATCTTTAGCCGCTCTGTGGAAAACCAGAAAACACAGAAGGTTAAACGACAGGAGATTCAGCACTTACTTCCGGTGGAACGTGGATTTACTGTAATTCATTCGAAATTTCAAATCCAGGCATAGACCAGCGGCTGAATATGGCCTCTACTTTGACATGGCTTGCCAACACTCTGAAAGCGGAAAACGCTGTTTGCTGAGTCATCACGAACTCCATCATATCGATTAGTACAGCGTACGTGGCGCAGACTCATAGTGTGGAGAACGTGTTTCAAACCCTGTGGCGCAGCTTTTTACTGCCGTTTTTCTGTCTGGTCCGGAATACTAGTCCATTTTTTTGTGTTTGGTCTGGAACCTTTCACGACTGCGACGTTTTTTCTTCTGTTTAGTTTGCTTGAGTTTGGCGAGACAGTTTTCTTTTGTTGCTCGCAGTCCTTGATTGAATGAAAAGCTCATTATGAGTTCTGCTGTGGATTACATCAAATGACGTACTGTATATCATATACACTTGACGTCAACCGTATCGGCCATGCCTACTTATTAACGGAACTAATCAATCAATCGCTCAATCAGGTGTCTTACGCTCCAGCAAGGCATATTCAGCAGCTTGTCTATGAATCCAGGCTATCCAGCCATGATCGATCCGACCCCACAACTCAATCAACCTGTTCAATCAACTCACACTAACCAATAAGCTAGGCGAAGCGATTTATAGATCATATTAGTAATCCGTCTCGTCGCGAAAAGTGACCATCTCGGTTGTCCGTCCATACTGAGCGTGAAGCTTTGTCAGGTCCTACAGCCCTGGGATATGATTTACGGTGACGTTCCTGCCGGTCCGCATGGTTGGCAAATTGCAATCGCAGTTTTAGTTCTTTCTGCTTTCCAGCCGACTTCGTATGTTTCCTACCTAGCTCCTCCGGAAGATCATCCATCGTCGAAGCTCATCCTTGGTTGGACTTATCCGGATCTCTTGAAAGATGGTAGGCGGATGAACTTTCAGGATGGCTTTGTGGATCACCATGATGTGTTTTCGTTCCAGGCCAAGCGTACGAAGAAAGTTGGTATCACCGGAAAGTGGGGAACGCGTTATGGTGCCTCGCTCCGAAAGACGGCCAAAAAGCTGGAAATCACCCAGCATTCAAAGTACACCTGTCTCTTCTGTGGCAAAGTAAGACCCTAGCCAGCGTTTGGAGTGGTATTGTAAGGTTGAAAGATGGATGTTCGTTTCAGGATGCCATGAGGAGATCGTGTGTGGGAATCTGGTCATGCCGTCGTTGCCGTAAGACTGTGGCTGGTGGAGCATACGTTTACGCGTAAGTCGGTCCATTCCTTGTATTCTTGCTCTTTATTGATGCAGAATGGTTCTCGTGTCTTCTAGGACAACGGCTGCTGCAACGGTAAGGTCCACGATCCGTCGTCTTCGTGAACTGAAGGACATATAGATTCATCCCATATCCATTCATGGTTTTAACCGTTGATTCCTTGATGAGGCGATGTGACTTCTGACTTCCGTTCGATTTCTTCTGATTTGACACCTCGTACTGACTCGCAGCGGTTTTTCATGCTCGTTTCTCGCTACTTCGCTGGATGTAGTGTTCCACGAAGAGAAGTTCGGCTGTTTGCGCTGAAGACTCCGAACATTGTCGAATAAAACATCGTTCCGAACTTCCTGCTGTTACTTTGTCGTGGTTTGTAAAGCGAAACGTCTTGCTTGAACATCCGTCTACTCAGAAAAGCCAAGGAAAAACAGCATTCTCATTCCATCAAAAATTGATGGAGGACAGCGAAGAGAACAATTCACACAGCAAGACGATGACACTCAGAATGATCAAAAACATATCAGACAATCTCACTGAATTAACCTGATACAGAAGGACTCCAGGCGTCACAGCTGTGCTCGCATATGAAACATGATCGAAAAACTGTTATAACAAGTTACATTAAACAACCGCGAAGCTATCGGCCAAGAAACGTTATCGGAACTCGAAAGGCAACATGAAATTGCTATTCCGCAGCTGCCGCAGCGCTCGTTGTAGGTTCAGTAACAGCGCGTTCTTCCGGACTTGCGGGCGACTCATGTTCTTCCTCCTTCGCTGTCTCTCCCTCAGCCGGTGTTTCAGTCGATACCTCTGGCTCAGCCACGGCCAAGTTTTCGCTAGCTTGGGAGTTAATCTTGGCCATCATATCGTCTTCTTCAGCCGTCAGATCAACGACGGGTTCGATAATCTTGGGAGCTGCTTCGGGTGCAACGTTGACTTGTTGGACCGGAACGAGGAACGAGACTTTCTTCCCGTTTTCCACCTTGCTTTGGACCATAAACTGCTGTCCTGGTGTTCCGGCGGGACTTCCGGCGGGAACAGCCGTGACGATGGTGCCTACTGGCAGCGTCTGGACGTTGGCGACATTGACGGCTGTTCCTGCCTTTGCCGGAGCACTCTTTGGCATGACTGTAACGAGCAAAACATGGGAATGCCTCTTCCGATACATTTCGGAATTAACGAGTACAGTACGCAGGAGGACGGCAAACGAGGCGCACGAGATCGTCGCTTCAAGTGGCGCAAACTCCTGGCCAAAAACACAACCAAAATCTGCGCCACTTCAGACAACGCATTGAATGTTTAGTTTCCGGCCTCCGATCGGGAAACCGAATTCGCAAAAGTACCTATCGATCGAGAACCAGGACGGTCAGGAGTAAAGGTGACTTTACGAGCAGGAGAAGAGGTGCTGCCTGGAGGACGGCCCACTGGTCGAGGAGCGGACGAGATGGAAGGCTTGGCAGCCGAGTGCGTGCGCTTCGCTTCATTTGCCTGCATCAGTTGAAGACTCCTCTGGGCTGCTTGAGCCTGAAGCTGGGCAGCTTGCTGGACGACGCGCAGCGACTGGTCAGTTTGAGCTGTGAACTTGCTGGGATCTAGTCCTCTTCCCTGAAAACAGACAAGAGGAAATTCAGTCAAAACGAACACACAATGGCTCACTGTGGTATGCAGCTGAAATGAGGTAAAACTTCCCCTGAATAGCCTTCAGCTAGCACGACATTCAGGCGGGTAAAATAAACGGATACTGAATGACCTGCGTCACTTACGATAGCGTCGGATAACAGAGGAATGAAGCTGCTAGGAATATTTGGGGAAATTTTGGAGGCTTCCAGTTTGCTCTGAAAATAAAGCCCAACGTGTGAAAAAGTCTGCACAGGCATGGAATCATCGGGACTCACCATTTTAATGCAGAGATCGGAACGTTCTAACTTGAGCCTGTAGATGTCTCCTTCCAACGATCGACGTTTCGCTCGTTCTTCATCCAGCTTCTTTCGCAAGAAGGCAATCTCGTCTTCGGGATCATACTTGCGCTTCTTGTTCCAGGCACGGTCGTTCACGACTGCCATCTTGACAATTTTAGAAACTAGGATCGGAACGTCGGGAATGACGGGGAAAGAAGAAATTTTCGACACAGCAAAATGGAGGATTCTCCCAGTCACAGCTGCGCACCACGCAGCTTGCCGACGTGGGGCGGGTCGGTATTTGCCCAGGAGCCAACCACAAAAGTCATTTTTACAGCCGAGAGCCGTATTCGGTGGTTCAGACGCAGATGGTGACGTCAGCCAGTTCGGTTCGAGTTTTTCTGGCTGTTTTCCCAACTTCGATCTCAAATCTCAGTCCTGACTCTTGGAAGAAGCTCCTGTTTTCCTGCGCAGCAAACTCCGAGCACTCCCTTGCCTGTTGCGGGATCTGGAGAAAGAAGATCGCGGTATATGATTCCATTCCGGACCACTGCCTGCTCTTGCTCATCCGGCTGATCCAGCTGATGAAACAAGCCGGTATATCTCCTGTTTGTTTACATTCAATCAACAATCTATCATATGGCGGCAGATTGACCAGTCCGACCACAACTGCCACCAAGCCTGTCCACCGTTCCAGCATTCCGCACATTCTTTTGTTGAAATCTGGAACTAGCGAGAAACCTCTGTATCGCGCTTGTTTGCTCTTGCAGGAGTATTCGGATACATTCTGCTTCGCTGGAGTACATCTCAAAACGAATCGCGATGCTCGTCTTTGTGCCCTTGATTGAGTGCTCAGGTAAGTTAATTATTGATTTGGTTGCTGATTGTGTTATGCTGTGCCGCGTGACTATCAGCGGTTATTTGACCCATGGTTGATCACGTGGTTTCGGTCGTTGCTGTGAAACGCTTCATCCATTTGGAATATTGGTGTGAATGTATTGGTCATGATTTGAGTTGTAGATTTGCTTCTCATTAATTGTGCTTACAGCCGATTTATGTAGAGTAAGGGCACACGTTTGAGGGTGGGACAAGGAAACGCATTTGCGCAGGAAAGGTTGAAGGGGGAGTTCGAATCCGATTTGGAGTGCATCAGGGTGTATTATCAAGAGTAATCCAGGTTTATCCTCTGGAGTCTCGAACAGCTGCTGTCAGCTGTATGAGTTAGCCTTCACTCCTTCAGGCGTCGTTTGCGGTCCCCAGGCAAATTTGGGCTAGCCGTGAAGGAATGCAAAGTTCAGGCGGGAACCTCAGAGTCAGGCAGCGGAAGCAAACTCTGTACGAGATCGATCATCAGTGCTCAAATGTGTTGGTTCTCTTATTTCAGGCTGTCGTCTTTCCTGTCGGTCTCTCTCCCGCCATGCGGAAGTGCTTGGAGAAGAATAATTAAGGGCACATTGCTGAGGCGGAAGTTGGTTGAATTCACACGTGCGGAAAACGTGCGATATCACTTTTTCTTGGTCGAGACTAAACTTGCAACAGATTTTACTATGCAAAATTATCCTGCGCCTGTTTTTTCTTCGATATTTCCCAAGCTTGTTCCTCTACAGCCTGCAAGGATAGAAGATCGACGAAGGCAAGTTAAACCAAGGAGAGCGGAACGAATGCGGGTTGACATATGATATTGACTTTTGAAGCGTAAATCATTACGGCTGTTTTTACGTTACGTTGAGCAAATTTGTTGAAGGCTTGTTTTGCAACTTCTCTTTGCGACTTGCACGGACCGACTGTTTTCTAGACCGAGCAGCTGCTGCTGCTGATGTTGTCATCCGATCGTTACACAATGCTTGGACTTGTTGCAGAGGAATTCCTGAAACAAGGACGGCCTTAATGTTATATTCCTCCGTCAGCTTTCGAAAATCTCCTGAAAATCTCCTTCTTCGTTGTCTGTTTTTGAAAATCGTGAATTCTTTGCTGCGCCGCCTCTGCAATGCCTCGAAGGTGTGATTGTGTGAGTAATCAGATCTCGTCGGCTTATTTCTTGTTCTATTTCATGTTGTAGAGAATCACGCGATGAAACATCAGGAAAGCTAGTTCTTTCTTGTGGGACCATGCGTGCTTCTGTTTTGGTAGAGAAACATTTTGAAAAGGTGGCAACATGCATTCCTGACCGTGCATCGGAAGACAATGGTCCAAAGTCCAGGTTTCGCCGACGGTGGTGTAATTCGAAGGCTTACAATAGTCCACAATCGGAAGCAGTGTTTGTAATATCAATATCGAACCCACTGTGAAATGTATGAATCGGTCATGCTTTCATCGTGTGAGGTTGCAATGTGGAATCATTGTTCTTCGAGGAGTGGTTGGGACAGGGAGTTGTTGAAATTGTGTGAACGTTGGTTGTAATCTGGATCTGATAAAAGCTGGGTGTTTCTACTCTTTTGTAGGTGGAAGAATATCAGTCTGACGATAAGGTTTGGTATGCCGCAGTAAAGCCCTAGCCATGCATGTGCATGGAAGCAACCAAGTCTCGCCGAAGGCTGCGCGAAGACCGAGTGACGTGAATCGGCCCATCTCCAAGTCTCACGATCATCTCAATGTGGAAGCCTTCGAGTCGCCGACACTGGGCCTCCGCCATCCCTCCCTGTCCAAGTCGATGCATTCGGTCAAGGCTGCCGCCTCCCAGCTGGTGGCTCCCGACGGGGGCTTCGGCTGGGTCGTCGTCTTTGGTTCCTTCCTCGTCCATGTCGTCATGGACGGCATCACTTACTCCTTTGGTGCACTACTGCCGCATCTACTGGATAAGTTCCAAGCAGGAGAAGCCTCCACGGGCGCCGTCGGATCGACGCTCTTTGGAGTCACGCTCGTCGTCGGTAAAGTTTCATTTCAGGATTTTGGGGATCAAAATAATGCTTTTGGTGATCAAAATATAGTCCGGAATAAATCAGATTAGTTTAGTTAGATTCCGCCGTCGTCATCAGTCCAACCCGATTATTCTAAGATTCTTCTTGGTGAAATACAGTCTCATTTGGGAATGATTCGGCCTCCTTGAAAAAAATAGTTGGAATTTTGTTTGTAGTTTTTGATGGTGGAAATCACTGCAATTTTGCGAATTTTATCCGACTAATTTTCTCAAGATTCGTTTTTTGAATGTTGGCACGGGACATTTGTTTGTAGTTCTTCAACGATGAGCGTATGACGTTGGTCTTTTGGTTTTAGGTCCAGCAGTGGCAGCTTTAGTGAATCGTTTCGGCTGCAGATCGGTGACGGTCGTTGGAGGACTGGTGGCCACCATCGGATGTGTTCTCAGTGTTTTCTCACCCAATATTACTTTCATGCTGGTCTTTTTCGGAATAGTAACCGGTGAGAAACTATCCTCGACCTTTCCAGATCGCTTTCAACAGAATGTTGTTTTCGTGGGATTATCTGATGGTTTTCCTGTGAAATTTGGTTTATTTCTCGAAGTTGTTTTCCAATAATATTTCAAATTATTCTGCTGGTTGAAGGTCTGGGTGCCGGTTTGATTTACTTGCCAGCTATCGTCAGCGTCACGCAGTGGTTTGAGAAGCGCAGGTCTTTCGCCACGGGAATCGCCGTTTGTGGATCGGGCCTGGGCACTTTTGCCTTCCCGCCTCTCACGGAAATGCTCATCGAACAGTACAACTGGAACGGCGCACTCCTCATCATCGCCGGCATCGTCTTCAACAACTGCGTCTTTGGCATGTTATTCAGACCTGTCGAATACGACCACACCGTCACCGTAAGATATAATACCCAAAATTTCCAGGGGAAAAGACCAAATTAAGATATGGGAGCCCGGCGATTAAACTCGACAGGATGGTTCTCCTGAGTGGCGCACTTTTCCCGTTGTATTGACGGGAAGCGTGCGCTAGTTGGAGAAGTGATCTCCTCATGCCTGTTTGCCGAGCTCCCAAATTGATCCTGGGAAAAACGGATGGAGGATACTGAAATAATTGAAATAGATGGTGAAAAGTGCGCGATTGAGCCACTCTACTGTGGAAACTTTGACGCTAAACTTTTTGTGCGATTTTGTAGGTGGTGAATGCAACGGAAAGTCCGCAAGATGAGCTGGGAGAACTTCCAAATCTTCGAATAGATTCTCACTCAAGAATGAAGAAGATCAGCACCGGTAGCATGGACGACAAGTACGGCACAGGATCCACCGATGCGGACAGAAGTCTCATTTCCGCAAAGTCCGATACGCATATACATGTGGAACAACGGAGGACCAGCAGGTCCAACAGCATCAAGATGGGCAGTCGGGGGAAACTGAACGGCTTGCATAGCTCCAGCATCAGGTAAGGAAAAGCCGTCACTCAGTGGCAACTGTGAAAGCTGCTTTGACTGCTTTGTGTGCTGGTAGGTTAACGGAAGTGAAGCAGGATGGCAGTGTGACCGATGTGGCCAAAGTGGGCCTGCAGAGTCCCTTCACCAGGAAGGATACGCTGTATACGGGGTCGCTGTCCACCATACCACTCTATAGGGAAGACCCGACCAAGTATAAGAGTAGCATGCTGGATCTCTCTAAAGCCACAGGTTTGTTGATCGAAAAAAGTCGCCAGAGAATAAAGTTGGGTAGATGAATCGAATCAGATGATTTTTTCAACTGACGCATGTTGTCCTTGTTAGTCGCTGGGAGCGTGCGCCACTTGGAAGAACGGTCTGGTCGAATTCGTTTATCTTTCCCAGTGGCGCACGCTTGCAGTGTTATTGGCTCGAAGCCTACGCCACTTGCGGAGACCATCTGGGCTCAGTTTATTTGCCCAGCTCCCACTCCAGACTGGTTGAAATGATTTCCGGTTTAGTGGTGGATGCGAAAGGTTCGCCTTCAAAGCTGCAGATCGATGAGACGGCCGCGCCGCGCAAGACCGGCGTTCGTGGTTGGTGCTCCCGAATTTCGACAGTCTTCACCGAAATGATGGACCCGGTCCTCCTCACAGACTGGATTTTTCTGTGGTTCTCCATCAGTAATTTCTTCACCTCCATCGCCTTTCAAGTTCCTTACATCTTCCTCATCGACCGCGCCGAGAAGGAGTACCACATCGAGAAGAGTATGGCGGCCTGGCTCGTTTCCGCCATCGGCATAGGTGACAGAAAAGTCACCTTGAACAAAAATCCAGAAATTCACCCCTCGTTTTCTTTATACAGGGAATATTTTTGGGCGATTGGGTTTCGGTCTCCTCTCTGACTTCAAATGGGTGAACCGGCTGGCTCTATACAACGTGGCAGTGACGGTGGCTGGGGTGGCCATGTTCGTGAGTGTCTGGTGTCGGACGTTCGTCACGCTGGCCATTTTCGCCGCGGTCTTTGGCATCTTCATCGGTGAGATTGCTTTGAACCACCATTATAGAAAACACGGTTTCTCTTGTGATATTTGACCGTCAAAGCACCGTGGTTTCTATCTCGGAAGCTCCATTCTGATTTTAATGGTGGAGTTTGTTCTCGTGTCGACAGGGGCTTTCGTAACGTTGACGCCAGTCATCCTCGTCGATCTTTTCGGTCTGGAAAGATTGACTAACGCTTTCGGCATCCTTTTGCTCTTTCAAGGCATCGCTTCCTTTGTCGGACCACCGATCGCCGGTAAGAACTTCACAGAATCGGCTTTCATTCTGATTGATCTGATTCTCTGATTCTGATTCATACTGATTGGGAAATTTTGCCGTTCTTATCCGAAAAGGCTACCAAGGCCGTGCTCGGCACGATCTTGAGAGCCTTGGTCGAAAGAGGAAGGTAGAATTAGGAGGCTAGCAAATGCAACGCACAAGATGGATATCTCAAGTGGCGCACGGTTACAGCCAATAACACCGAAACGTGCGCCACTGGGGATCGAACCGGTTGGTTAATGTTTACAGGATACCTCAAGGAAGTTACGGGTGATTACGACTCGGCTTTCCTGGTTTTCGGCCTCATGATGGCAGCTAGCGGTGCCATGCTCTTCTTCATTCCGTGTCTGCGGACACTGCAAGTCAAGTGTACGGGCCGCCAGCCCGTTACTAGTGCGCCCACCGCCGTGGTCTACACTGCCCCCAAAGTGGCTTCACACAACGGCAAGCCTCTTCCCGAGGAAACGCGACTCTTGGACGAACATGGGCAGGTGACGTTACCTGATGAAGCCATGCCAGATTTGGTCCTGCCGTCCATCCAGATCAACGACAGGAGAGCCTCGGCCACGCCGGGTGCTGTGGTAGCTTAGCATATTTGCGAAAAAGATTTTGAAGGGACGTGAAAAGAGTGCTTGTTGTTTTTTCTTTGTTGCTCAGTTTGAGTGGACTCTAATACTGTTGCTGTAACTCGGTATACTCTCTTGCTGACTATTTACTTTGACTTCGTGTTCGGGAAGGATGCATCGTTTCCTGTTCAATGTGGACTAACAAAGCTACTGTACTCATGCGAAAAGTGCCTTTGGATCTTCCTAGTTTTCTTTTTCTTACTTGTTGATATAATTGGAATAAAATGAATGCAATTACTCTTCCATATGCGACAGGGTCACGTTTGTAGTCTAGATGGCTCTTCACTTTCGTCTATGTATTCCTGTAATTATGATCAACGGGAATTTAGGATACTTTGGCGGCAAGTCAAGCATCAGTGATTGCCACTTTCGATGAGCTTGTGGGTAGATGTCAGACGATGTTCACACGGAAGAAAAGCCGTCGTCGGTGGAGCAGGAACATGGTGAGATGAACACGCATCCTATCCTAGCAAGAAGGCCCTTCTAGAAAGCAACCGTACTCACGACGAGATCGCCGGACTGATGGTGGATATGGTTCAACTGCAAGAAGAAAAACGCGCGGTTATCTGTCTCCGGAGCAGACATGGCACTTGGAAACTGAGGAAAAGCTGGATAACATGAGGACGCGCGGAGAAGGGGTCTGTGGACAAGCCCTGTCCGTCGAGCAGCCAGTGGAAGATCTGTTCGGCTACGCCCAAATTACAGCAAAACAGCGGAAGGAAGGCGACGAATCGCATCTGGTACTCTGGATCACTGAATATCTTGGTTTGGCAGACTACTGGGCCGACAAGCTTGAACCTTAGCCATACAGGTTGATTCACATCAAGCCGACGGATTCTGAAAATCGTAGAAAATGTACCTTGCTCGTCAGAGTCGTGCTTCCACCCGTTAGAAAGATCATGTTTGGATCTTGCGACGAGCATATATTCTAAGGTCATAACTTTCACCAGAAAGAGAAACTTTGAGCGATGTTCTTTTTCTCCTATGTCGTTTTGTGGTTTCAGGAAGATAGCATCAGCGGAATGTTTTTAGCAGCTTGCTGTAGTAACACATAATTCTCAACAGAGCCAATTCAGCTTCAAACCGACCCTCGATTTCTGAGTACCGGCAAATTTTTCGAACCTGCTTTTTTTACCAATCAACCGACATGCCCCAGATTTTTAAACAAAGGTTTCAAGAGCTTGAACTAATAGGAGACAAGATTTGACAGTAGGCAAAGAAGCGCAGAATTTTTGCAGCACTTCAAAATCCGTCGGCTTGATCTGAATCAACCTGTAAGCGTGATTTGGGATCGGCTGTACTGTACGAGTGCCCCATAGTACAGTACGAGTAGTGCAAGCGTTGACAACATAATGTCCAACTCCAGAAGACCTTATTTCTTGGTGGAGACCTTGTTAGAACATTATTTGCCAACCCTTCAAACTATGTAACGCCTTGCAGAAACAGTATTGATAGTTTATTCAAGCGTGTCTGTCTCAAATGAGGCCAGAGTGCGGTAGTTTCCCTTTCGGCACATGTTCAGTAGGTACGAGGTAAACGACATAATTCGGGCATAGTTACTTTTCACTCGTAATTTGGGCATATTTTTTTCTCACCTCCTGCTGCGCGTACTGAATTTCTTTCTGTTTCGCGAGGTAGACTGATCCCTTTTTTTCGAGATTTTAATAGGTTTGAGAACGACAAAGCGTTGTGAATCACGGGAATTTGGCCTGGGAGAGAGATGGGTATGTCCAATGTTGAAAAGCCCAGTGGTGTATCAACAAGCGTACAATGAGACATGAATCAAGCGTTGACGATCATGTTCAAACTTTTCGCGTTGGCGGATTATGGTGCGAAAATCGATATGCCCAAATTATGTCGTTTACCTCCTAGTGTGAACAGCGCCAAATTCCTCGTGGTTTTTGCTGGTCGAGTTGAGTTGTAAATGGATAGACTCTTGACGTTTTTCTAAGACCTGTTAGGGTAACGTGTTCAACCTTGAGTGTCCCAGTACGTTTAGTTTCCTGCAGTACGACGTACAACGCGGGATATCCCGCAGAGAAAACCTATTTTACAGTCCGTTCCAGCCAAGTTGTTCCCGGCACGTTGTCGTCCACTTTCAATTTTCGTCTTCGGAAGAGTTATCTTTCAAGTAAAACGTATCCAGAAAGGAAAAATTCTATGCCACCTTCCGCGTATTTTCTGCTAGCCAATATAGTTCTACATACAAGACCGCTGTCGTCTTATGTCTGCGAAGCATGGTAAACCAAGAGGACTGAGATTCCCAACTCACTAGAAATTTGCCTTCTCCGTGGCCCCAACAAATTGATCGTCATTCACTAGCGACTATAAAACCTGAAACGCTTGACCATGACTAGATAGCGAAGATGCTGTCAAGTGACAGGAAAGAAGTAGCAGGGCGGTCTGACGGAGGAGAGCAAAATCACGAATCTCTGAAGTTTAAGGTTTCCAAAATTCGCAAGTCATACTTTCGTACTTAATAGTATACTTCTTTATTACCTGGGCAGAACGGGAATGTTGAAGGCGATGACCTGCAAGCAAACACAGGGCCCCTGGTGGCAGTCACAGAAATCTGACTTGAGTCCACCTCGGCCAGAAGGTGCGTCCAGAAGGCAAGTTTTTGTCGTAAAAGTTTGCGTAATAAAACAATATTTCAAAATTGGACTTGACGTCACCGCTCGGTACAAACGGTTCGGTTTCGGTGGGTCTATGAAACACGTCGAATAGGGTTTAACTCAAAAATGACAAAGACGAAGCCTTCGCTGGGCAGATCGACACCAGTCGAGTAGCAAACAGCATCTGATCACTTTTTACCATATTTGGCTGACGAAAAGCCATTCAGATTCACATATTGGTCGATCAAGTATTGTAAAACGTGCTCAAATGTTTTTAACAAGTCCTCTGGTGCCAATCTGTCCGCGGAAGGCTTGCTCTTTGCTTTTTTCGAGTGAAACCCTCTTCGGCGCGGTCTAAGGCACGCACCGAAACGAACCGTTTGTACCGACCGGAGCCGACGACTCGAGTCATGACGTCAAGTCCACTTGTGGAATAGTTTTTCATAAGGCAAATTATTACGTCAGTGGACGCGTCCATGGGCCAGTACTGCGTCGCAAAAAACCCTGATCCTTCTTTTTCTTTTCCTTTTCTGTCGAACTCAGCAGACGGAAAGGCACGCACGACAGACGTTGGAGTCTTCTTTGGAGGTTCCTCTTGGAATAGATACAAATACAAAATACAAGTACCTGCAGTGGAAGTATTTTCCGCAACAAAGACAGCGGAAACAAACATATTAAACAACATATTAACTATGGAATGAATGACTAGGAGTTGAAAAAAACCCGAAAGAACTGCGGAAAGGCCCGCAACCACCACGACAGCCGTCAATCCAGTAAGATCCATACCACTTCTTCGAGGTTCAAAAAAACCGCAGTGCTAAAGACACAGTGTTTTTGTAACTTCGCCAACCACATTCAAGTGCGTATCCTGCACATCCTCTTGCCACTTTCACCATACCGGTCAACGTTCCGAAAAAATCGGTTACTAACGATCCCTTGACCGTCCAAAATGCGGTCATCCAGTCCGAGCAACTCAGACCACATATAGACGGTGCGCCGTATCCTGGCCTGAGGTAACATGGGGCATGGGAAGCGAACGCCTGCCTCTTGATGTCCTCGCAACTTCCGCTGTAATAAGGTCGAATTAGGGGAACCAAAGCTACTTGAAGGCATTTTCGAACTCCGTCGATCCACTGCTGCGCTTCTGCGGAAAACAACTCAAATCTATCGTTGTACATGAGGCAAAACTTTTCGCCATAATCAATGGCATAAGACGCATGGTCTCCAGAGCAGGGATGCTTCCGTTCCAAGCAGTCTCGGTACCAAGAGCAATCTCGACCATCAGGATTATAGCACTGCCATGGCAGGGATAATTCCGTGATGTTCTGCCCGAAGTCAGCATTGCAGGCGCAGTCCTCAGTAACTAATCCGCCTTCTACTGAGCTATTTTCAAGCATGCATTGGTGCCAACAGTAAAGGTGACTTCGATCCTCGCACTCGTGGGCTCCTCCAGATTTCTGCACTATATATGCGTTTCGACAGGCAGTTGGCATATTGATTTCCTTGGGTTACACCATTATGGTCCAGTCCTTGGGTTACACCATTATGGAGTGCGTTGACCGGTGCACCCAACAGTAAACAATCAGATAAGGCCAAGAACCAGAACGTACGAAACATCGTTGATTGGAACAGAATCGTAACTTTGAGTCATAAAAATCAAAATATGGTCCGTTACTTGAATCAGGAAGTTCAGGGGCAGCAAAACAGTCGTACTTGGGACAAGCATTAGGCGCGGCTAATAGCTGATAATCTGGCGCCGTCGGTTATCATTATGCAGTAGAACATATCCTAGTTTTGCAGCTCGTATCATGCTTAATCAGTTTAGTAAAACGAACTAAGGGCGCCTCGTTAACGGAGTTATCAGTAGTCACCGTCTCACTTTTCAACCTTCTTGTCAGCTTTCGGGGCAGGGTCACACGTCCAAACTAGAGCGAGCTCGGCCTCATACCCGCGACCTTGAAGCAAACAGTCGCGCTTCTGCCTTTCCCTTCCATCAAACTTCTGCCACCAATTCAGATTTTGATATGCTAGTAGACTGTCATTTAAGTTCGGTCACCGAAAGGATTGTTTGTGCGAATTCCTCAATTAATCCAGACACAACGCTTTCGTTCTTGCGGCCAAGTACTGTAGTCAAGTAAGAGTGCACAGATGTTTTCTTGTAAAGAATCTAAACGGACTGTTGAGCAGGCGCAGCAGATGTTACATCGAGTGGCGCAGTGGTAATTAGTAATGCTCTAATAAAGTAATATTTTATTAAAGTAGAGGAAAGTAGATGGTTTCAGGATCTACTATGTTTAATAATATTTAGTAAACAGAACTAGACACCGAAACCCGATATTAACATTTTAGTAGTTTGAAACTAGGGTCCAGTATTTTATTATTATTAAGATGTCTATCACCTGTATTAAAATATATTTTAATACCCCTAACACTACCGCTGATTCGAAGAACCGGTTAATTTGCTAAATTCTAAAGCGTGTGCGCTGGTTAATGGTTATGCGGCGACGACCTGTATCTATAGGAAAATGCAGTGCACTATACCGGCTGCACAGTCTCGCACTGAGTGGCCAGCACATCTGACGTCAAGCACGTGATTCCCATAGTGCGCGCATGCTTTCTCCCAGTGCGCAGTGTGCGCCCCGCTTCATCTCAGAACAAACTGTGAGACTGTGGGACTGCCTTTTCGTATAGCTATAGTACGACCACGCCTCACTCAAGATTTTCTGGAGAAAGTGATCTGAGCAGCGGCTCAGAAATTTTCCTGTTCAAGAGAGCTTCCCTCCGTGTTCTGAACTCGACCTTAGAGTGGATTAGACCAAGCATTGGTCGAACCAGTTGGTCTATGCGGTTCGACCTTTGATCTGTTTGCTTTTGACTTTTGCCGTATGTGAACCGACCAACCACTGGTCGAACCAGATAGACTAACTACTTCGGCCACTGCTTGCTGTAATCCACTCTAGGTATGTCTGTCAACTGGCTCAACGCCGTTTGGTTCAACTACTAACATTTTTGCGTCGATCACCCTCCAGGCTCAGAGTACAATCAGGTTTCGGTTTTCTCAAGGACAAGCTTCAGAAAAACCATAAACCAGCAAGGGAAAGCGCGAGACAGTGTGACCGGCAACGCAGTTTGCCGAACATCGAGAGAGCATCTCTCACACGGTGCTAAGATTATCGCCGTAACATTCTAATTTAAGGGTAGATCTAGAACACCGCTGGTACATCGGAGTACGCAACCTATGCTTAGGCCAGTCACCAACCAAGTACGCAAGTTTGATGTGGGAACAAGGCACTGCAGGATGACAAGAGGGTGACCAACAAGAAGGATGAGCGCAAGTTGTGGAAGAAAGAGACTACACGTTATGAAGCCATCACCAAGCCATCGCCCACACGCTCGCCTACAACGACCATGTCGTTGTAGCAAACTTCTTCCCTCAGTGGACGAAATTAACATACTGTAGGCCGTGAAAATCCCACTGTTGAGCCTTTCGGATGCCGCCGTAGTGACAGCGGATACTTGCTAGCGAAGCGTAAACGGCAAACACGATGTAGGCGGTCTAGGTTTGGGTGACGGGTCGCTCCGGCACTAGGCAAGCTCGACGTATGACGTCACCCAATGGCTCAAAGCGGGCCCTATCGATCACTTTTCGACGGAACTACGATCAAGCGCCATTGATGAGAAATATCCCGAATGTTGTTAACTGTGCGATGGAAGAATGTTATCGACGTCGACAATTTTTCTCCAATATGGCGTTTGAATGGGAAATAAGTCCCGAAACTAAAATCATACTTCAGAAACGTAAATCATGAGAGAGAAACGTAAACATAAAAATCGACGTAGACCTTCGCATCCCATCAATGATAAAGACCGAAAACAAATCTAAAATCACATAAGCGTGAGATACATAATACGGCCGAAACTTGCAGCGCTTCGATTGCTTGGTCAGTTTCAGTAAGCAGCTGCCGCTTTCGGCCGGTGGCCAAAATTTTTTTCTCGGCCGATAATTATGCCAGGTTCGTTTACTTAACTAAAGTCGGCAGAGAGACCAGCGAAACGAAAGTACGGTCTCTCGAAAGTACGACCAGCAATCAGGACGGTTGATCACGATTGTTTTCTGTACAGGTTGTTAAGGTGAAGCTGGCATGTCCTGTGTAGTATGCTTCAATTGCGACATTGACATGAAGAAGCTCTCGGCTGCCATCAAGCAGGGCTTGGCGACATTCTCATCGGCTCTACCTGCGCTCGTTGGGCGGACAACTGGTCGTTGGCGGTTACGACCTCAATATGGAGTCCGAAGAAGGTGCGCAAGAGTAGGAGCTGGAAAAGCACTCACGCATCAGGAACATGATAAAACCAAGGTACTGAAAACTGTAACTCACATTTTTGACGTCGAAAATTTGGACCAATACTGCTTATGTAACACGGAAAATATTTGAGGGAGGGCTGACAGTAAACAGGTTGTCCTGCTCTTCCAATATGACCAAATGCTTGGTTATGTCGGCTGTGTTAATGAGCACAAGATCACGCGAACGCTCGAGCTTAAAAATATGATTGACTTTGACGGAAGAATTACCGGAGATGTTAGTGTGGGTTCTGGTCAGCGCTTCTCCGAAAACAAACGTCCCGCACACTTTTTCCGCTTCAACGTCGACTGCTGCAACCACATGTTTCACCGCAATGACAGTTCCACTGCTATCCATCACAATGCTTTCATTTCGGCAATACTTTTCGTTGTGCTTGTGGGTCCTTACTTGAATTCCGTTCTCGATCACAGCTTTGTTGAAGGTGTAAATGTCTTTCGATGTCCAGTCTTGGCCGATTTCCACACCGATTGCTTCCACGAAACGTCTGATCATTTTTGTGTTTTCTTCCGGACGACCAACAAGCTTACAGCAACCGGAAGAGGTTTTGGAATAGAAAATCGTGTTTGTTAATCCCAGGACGTTCCTCGCACACCGAACCACCTGCTCACTTGTCCCTGGCTTGTTCATGATATTTTCCACTAGGACAGAACATTCAGCGAGAACACGGAAATCAGCCATGATACTCTTCGTGGTGTAGTTGTACGCGCAAACCCGACGCCCGATACGCCCTATTTCATTTTCCATAGCAGGAAATATTTTGTAATGGTACGTGGAGTTGAATGGTGTGCGCCACATGCTGCATCAGATGGATTGAGAACTTCATGTTTGCTTCGCCAAAAAACCGTTGGAATTTTCTGAGAAACAGGTCCGAGTGACGCTCGATCCTGGATAGGTCCACTTCCGTGATGACGTCACGAGTAGCTAACCAAGCGATCGAGCTAGCATGGTACAGGATAGAGTGGAACTTTTCGGGGACAATGTCTTTTGTGGTGTAAGGCGCACCATGTTGTAGAAAGAATCTTAACTCATGCGCCTGCATCTTGAAATGCGATATAGATCTTGTGCTTCGCGATTCATGACCGGGAACGATTATGTGTATCCATCGCCTGTCGATCTCTTTGATCTCTGCCGCAGTCAACCGTAGTCTACCGCGTCCTTCAACAATTTGAGACAGAAACCATCGGGCGACTCCTTCGTCCATCATGTGCATCACGTCAATGGCAAAAGCATCGACCATGTCTATGGCCGAAGGGCCAGCGAATTATTAGTGACGGCCTTCGGAAGCCCTTGGGCAGCTTCATTTTGAGCATTGTATGTCGCTGCTTGGGGGACAGGTCATCCCACTCCGCTGTCGTCTCCACAAAGTCATCGTGGTTCTTCATAGGAGGGTTCTTCATGTACTTGTAGCAGATTTTGTGTGAGATGCAAACGGCTTTCTAACGAAAAACATTCTGTTAATGCGTAATGTCCAAAGTTTGTTATTTATAATGTGTGTTTCGCATTCTCGAGAACCTGCAGACAATAAACACAGCCTTCAGAGGAGGAGTGCGCCAGGTGACCATTTAACGCAGTTCTTTCCGGCGAATCTGCTAGTATGCACAGTCCCAAACGTGTCGGTCCATACAACAGGCTGGAAGCTCTCACTGTTCTCGTCCAAGTCGCGCAGCTGAGTAGTCAAGTTCAAAAGGAAGCTTTCTCTGTCGGATGGAAGATTCTCGCCTACCCAGACCGCCACCAGATGCCAAACACATCTTCTAATTCTAACTGGCAAATTCAGCACTTGCACGAACACCAGGTACATCTTTTTGTTTGTGCTTTTGCTAAAATCTCCTGAGTTCGCATGGATGGCTAGCTTTATCGCATCACTTGGGATTCCCATTTGCTCACTTCTCATGCCATCCGCGACGTCTCGCAGATTTCCATGCCTTTCTTGATCGGAAGGATCTATCTGACAGCCGTATTTGTCCATTGTTTCCTGGATAAATCTGCGTACCGGATTTATGATGAAGAGATTCCCGTCTTTCTCCACCTCCTTCCGGGTCCACACTGTCTCACACAGGTCGCAATGGCATGACTTGTAATTGCCGTCTCCGACTTCCTTTAAAAAGTACCCACATAAATCCGTTTCCCACTGCTCGTTTCGCTTATTTCTCACCGGCCTTTGATACGGACAAATATACACGACCTGTTGCTTGCCGTTTTTCTGCAGATTCAGCATGGTTTTCAGAGACTTTGTGCTTTTCGGAAATTTTCTGTGCTTCTTAGGATCGGCTTGACTTCTTTTCCCGTCAGCTATCAGGGCGATTACTTTGAGAAATTTGTCCAAAGTAGCATTGGACGTGCCGGTACTCTTGGCCACATACAAGAGAAGGCTTGCCACTTGATCCATTGTCCATCCTGCCTCATCTTCACGGAAGAATTCCGAAAGAGAAGTACCTGCAGGATCAATGAGTGTCAGAGAGATCCTCGATTACATGTACGACAAGTCATTATACTGTACAATAACAAGCCAATAAATCACTGCACTTACCAGCTGATGGCTGCTCCGTCTCGTCGTGACAGACAGTATCGATGAAGGAGGCATCCAAGTTCAGATCCTCTTCGTCAGGTTGATCGTCGTGTTGTAAAGAGACTTCTTCCGCTTGATGAAAGCGGGGTCGCTTCGAACTTCCTGCTGGTACTTGAACCATATCATCCATTGCATTTCGTTTCTTGGCAGCTCCACGTTTTGCTTTCAAGCGAGATATCCGATGGTCTTTATCCATGCCAACCGCAAACAATTTCTATCGTTGATAACATGCGAGAAATATATCAATAAATTGAAATTAAAAATCGATCTCTTTGAATCTTTGACAGCTCGATTCGGTTCGGTTTGCGGACCGGGTTCGCCATCAGAACTTTCTGAACCTTCAGTAGATAATGCCTCCAAAGATACGGGCTACTGGTCCCCTGTGTACGGTCCAACTGAACGCAGTCTCTGTACAGCCGATGCTGCTGTCAGCAATGGTAGGGCTGTCCGTGGTACTGCATGTTGGCGTTTTCTGCGTCTTTTTGTGCAGCCGTTGAATTTGTTTTCTCATTCTCCAGTAGGTTTTCTCCCACTGAATCCTGCACCAAATTTTTCTTCCAGGAGCAGTTATGTCTCATCGTGAAAAGGGGAATAACCCTACCAAGGCCACCAGACGCCCACGCGACTACAAGACCTCGGATCCTGAGTCGTCAACACCCATACCGGACTACTTCAAAGCGATAGTCAACCGTACAAGGGAGGAATCGTGTAAGAAAACCAAGCTTTCTGTCTGCCGATTACTTTTCCGTTTATCGATATTTCCTCAGCAGTCTTTTACATTTTCCTGTGCTTTGCAGACTGGGTCCTGTTACAGTAGGATGACGAGGTGTACTACCTTCTGCCACTGCCCGAGATCACTCTGGACATAGTAAAGCGTCTTTTTCGAGAAATTAATTCCTTCAAGGAAAAAGAGATATTGCAGCAAGGGATGAAGGTGCGCTTGTTCTACACTCATGTCTATCCTGTCAGCAAAGCAACGGTCATTGATGTGAGTAAGGACCAGGATAGGATGAACGCTTTGTTCGACACACTGGACAAGGCAGCGAAGGAGCAGAAAAAGAAACGAAAGGTACTTGTGATCTAACGCTCTTGTCTCAGGCGGATAACGCGCTTGTCGCGTGTGCTAGACTTCGCTCTGTTCGTGTCAATACTGGAATATTATTCACTGTTCCGGAAGATACTTTGTACGGTGTCTTCTTCTAAAGACCAGACAGGAAGCCTGCCCCAACCTCGAGGATGACACATGTCAACAAAGCCGAAGACAACAAGACGAAACGAAAGAAATTGAACGACGAGAGATTAGGTGTGGTTTCTGTGGGGAGAGGTAAAGTCGCTTCCCCAGAAGTTTCTGAACGAGAGGCAGACTCCACCGGCGATGACAGTGCTCCGGGTCCCATAACTCATCTCAAGTGGAAAAGCAGCTCTCAGTTGTGTACTGGAAGCATAAAGCTACGGAGCTCGGACACTCTTTTCTAGTGGAGATGAAGATTCGAACAACAAATTTCCGGTAAGTTTGCAATATTTGTTGGTACAGTTGTTTGGAATTGCATACGGGTCTTTGGTAGTCCACTCAGAAGCCACGTCAACGCTCGGAGGATAGTGCATCACGAAAGCCTGGATCGCCTCTTCACATCAACGCCTGGAATGCCGAAGAAAAGGATCCCGACGAAATCTTCAACGAGGCCGATCTCCGTGATAGCGAAAATTACCCTTCCACAGATCCTAACTACAAATAGAGTAAGCGAGCTTACAGTTCGTTTCGGCCGCAGTACTCTTCCATACTGTGCTTGGTTTGTTTCTTGAAGAGACTAGGTTCACCGACAGCGAAGACAGGGATGATGTCAGCATCTCCGGGAGTGCCAAATATGGAGGTAAGTAAGTGGCTTACCAAACTTCATTTAATTTTGCACGCAATTCGGCTATTGTGTTCGACTCCTTGGCACAGGCGAAAACAGCGGCGGTAAGAATGGAGATACAACGGAAGACTATACTGCAGAGCAGATTGAGGAGTTTGTTCGGAAACGGGAGGAATTGCTGAAGGAAGCTGAAAGTGAGTGCCAAAATAATATTGCGTGATGCAGTGTAGAATTAGCTTAGCTATGAAAACTCCTCGAATAGAAACGAAAGTCTTTGCTTATTTGTTGCTCATCATAGTGATCAATTGGATTTTGAAATCAGCGGGACATTCCAGACCATCTCGGTTCCTCGAGTGTATCAGTCTAATGATAGTATCGTATTACAGTTCCGGCCATCAACTGGTCATTCAACGCAGATCCAGCAACAGTCGACCGCACTCTGTTCCAGCGACTACAGCCGAAGTCTCCAATATGGGTCAGACGAGCAAGATTACAGCAAGCGCAGAAAAGCGCGAAGGACATGGAAAACTACGCACGAAAGCTGATGTGGAAAGTCTTGATCCCTGACGATGATATTATCGCTCTCTCAAAGACGAAGACGAAAGGCGTGGGGTTTGCGAAGCTTTTCGGCCCGGAGAACTTCACGTCGTTTTACGGTAAGCCTGTTGTAACGCAACCAGCCCGCTTTCTTACTTTTGACAGTCGTTTTTCTTTGCAGATCACGTTTTCAAGTTCAAGAAAACCAAGGAAGGATTAAAGGGAGGAAAGTGGAATAACCAGATAACATCCGAAGTTGAACTACGTAAACGATTGATTAGCACTTTCGATCGCAAATGTCTCGTGTACTTAAGCACACTGAAAATCCACAATCCGACTAGGTCCTCCTTTCAATGGCCTCTCCCTCTTTGGTCCTTAATGCTAGAAATCGATCTGTATGGACAATTTTCAATTGTGAATTTTGTAGCCAGCCATCGGCTTACTATTACGAGCTGGTTCACCAGCCGAATAAAAACCTGAAGGATCACGAAATTTTCGCGGTTTATTTCCTCGTAGATGACTTTCATCAAGCGTTTTCTCATTATTGAGTCTCGCGAAACAAAGCTCACGCTACACTTCCACGTTCACTTTTCTCGTGGTTGGTATCTGCATTGCATTTCCCGACACCGACAAATTTTCTCTTCGTTTAACGACCGTTTTTGATAAGAGAAATCCATCTGTCAGAAAATACGATGGAAAGTCATGAATGGCGCCAATCAGGATCTTTGTGATCGATAGTAGGGGGGGGGGGGGTCACACGAAAATCGTCCATTGAACGAAGTGGTTAAAAAAAGGACTTCAGTACAGTGCATGTAGTTTTTCCGGGTGTTATGTGTCGCTTTAATTTACATTTTGCTTCTCAGAAGAGATACGATCCTTTCTAACGTTCAGCAGGTGTACAACAACAGTTGTTTCATCCTATTACGTCTACTTCTCCCTTCCTCGCAGGCGTTTATCGCCCGCAAAAGTGGGGCACCTTGTTACTCACATAAAGTTGCGAGAAATGTTTCAGATCGTGGCCAGAGTTAACTTTAACGGTTTACTCACGCTTCCTTTGATATTCGCCTTGAGGCTTGACATTGCTTTTCCTAATTATTTTGGCTTTGACTCGTTCAATTCCTTGTCAAACATTGGTCCGGCATTGGACTCGGGGTTAGCTTATCTTCAGCGGAAGTATCCATACATCAACTGGACCAGCACCTATTTGATAGCCCGTGGTGACACTTGCCAGGATGAAAAGACTGAGGTCTCCGACTTGGTAGCGGAATGGTACTATCGACGGAAACAAGAAAGAGCGAATCTGCGAATCATCGTGACTGGCGGTACGTACAACCCAAGTCATTGAGTACAAACGAATGAAACGGATAGTTCAAGAACTAATTTCACCCACACTCCTTTTTGAACAGGTTGTCTGGCTGTGAACGATGTGAACTATTTGGCCGCGAACTGGAACATTCTAATGATCACAAGGTACGGTGGCTGATAGTGGGATATAATTAGCATCTCTTATCGGCAACACGAGATCCGCTCTCCCTTATGGATGGTTTTTCAGTGGAGGAACACCTGTTTTCGATTCCCTGGAATTACGCGTAGCAGCTAGCCCTAGATATCCCACCTTACTGACGACCTCCTTCTATGCCACAAACTATGCCGAATTGTATTTCGAGCTCTTCCGGTCTTTCAAGTGGACAACGCTGTACTTTATCACTGGTAAACTCGAAAGTAAACTCGACCCCCAGTGGTAAACTCGAAAGTCAGCTGCGTCTCTATTTTAGTTTGACCACAGCCTCCGTCAGCTGTTTCTACGTTTTAGTTATCAGCCTGGAGGAGAAAAATGACGTCCAGAGACTACGTAAAATTCTGAGGCGCAGCTTTCCAGCTTTCTTGCCGGTTTTAACATTTAAAATTTAATTAGCTTCTTCTGTTGTTTCAAACAGGTTTTCATCATACAAAAAATTTTTGACGACAACGACGCATCTTTCCACTGGAGAGCTGAGCAAACCGATGACTCTGTAAGTTCGCAGAAAAATCGAAAGATGCTTTATATGACTTCGCAGTCAAATTTTATTGATGATTTCGACAGTGGAATATTTCAAAGTACTACTTCAGTTCAGCATCCACGCTCGTCATACTCTGTTGTTCCCCCACTTCTGTTCTACACAATGGACGCACTTACCACGTGCATTCACTCATAATATCATTTCCCCATTCACTCATAATATTATTTCCATGAAACGTATCAACAGAAGGGCAGGGAAACCTTATTAGTCTTATGAGAGCGGCACGAGTATACAGTATGTAGGCGAGCGGCATTCTGTGTAATCAATGAGTAACTCAAACAGAGCTGTTCAGGATAACTGGAACCTGCTGGCCGGGAATATTGTTGAGCTTAAGTACTTCAGTCTTTTAGTGGTGGTCCACTACGGTACCGACGTCGCATTCTGACAAAACAAAATTCCGTGACGTCAAAATCTGCTACTGCACTGGAATTACTTCCGTCCGCGCCACACTGGTCAAATGTTAAGATCAAAAATGGCTTGTCAGCCAGGTCAGAAAAACCTATAACGTCAAAAACCGCTTCTGACAGTACTGAAATTACTTCCGTGCATCATACAATGGTCGAATGACAAAATTTCAGTAATCACGGTATGGTAATGGCTATAGTCGCGCCATCAGAGCTCACAAACTCCATTCAGTGCGCGGTATGGTAATTCAGTAATCACGGTATGGTAATGGCTATAGTCACGCCATCAGAGCTCACAAACTCCATTCAGTGCGTCCCGATATTCCGCCAAAAACGTAATTTTCTTTAGCGACGGTAGCATCTGCGCATGTAGGACACATCCTCTGTCTTCGTCATACTCGCACAGATCCCAGATCGACCGGGGCGTCTCATGGCCTACTAAGAGGAGATGCGTGATATCGACGGATTGGCCATGAAAACCCAAATAGGCTATCGTCACCCACCATAATTGATTACAAAAACCCACTGAAGCTATTGGACCTGTTTCGCAAGTCATATGCATGTTTTCGACAATCACAGCATATGTATAACTTTTATGCTGTGCAGCTATCTAGAGCTCATGTTTTCCCTCGGGAGCTGGAGCTCGTATGAAGACTCATGAACGAAAGACCAGGTCGCGAAGAGACGGCGAACGCTGACGAAGCGGACTCGGAACGACTGCGTCAGCTGTATTTCCCAAGGTCGTTCTCAGATCCGAGTGCGTAGCCGTTTCTAGTCCGGTCTTTTACGTGGTCGTTTTCACTCCAGTCCGTTTTCGATCGCGATTCGATCCGTTTCGTTTAGAGTCCGTTTCTTTCCTTCGATTTCGTTTCGTTTGGTTCCGTCCGAACATGTTCTGATGAAAAGTCCGAACGAGTTCCGAACAGAGCGACAGCCTGACGGTCGTCTGTCACGCCGTGTTGGGAGTGACTATCTTGAGTTATAGAGTTCGACAGCTGTAACAATGTAGGTTTCAGCGCCCAACTCCGGAGCCATTCATGAGAGAGAGAGAGAACCGGTTATCTGACTCGACAATACTTCAGACGCAAGGAAACATTGTTCTCTGTAAACTGATGCCACCCAGTGGTGAAAGAAACACCACTGCAGCTTTTTTTCAAAAATTTCAGTTTGTCACATGCCGTTGATGCGATGAGTCATCGTTATGATCCGCCATGATGCGATGACTCATCGCCCGTTCAAAAAACGCGCAGCATCATCAGCGCGTACAGTCTGCGCGTTTGCGCACTAGCTAGTCCCGTTTCGCCTCGTTCTGGCTTTCGCTAGCAGGTCGTTCGAGACTCGACCAGGAACGAGAACGGACCGTTTGGTTCAGGGGGAGTAATCAAAAGGAAGATGCCTTGTTTAGCTCAGTTCTCAAACGTATAATGCTCAAAACGAACGAACTGGTCCTGCCAACTCTGGCCTGAAGTGTAAACCGGAAAAAGTTCGGATCGCAACTAGTTTGGTAATCTCGGAAGTTTATTTGAATTCGATCTTACTTTCCGCTTTGTGGCGCTCTACGTTATGAGATTTCATAAAGCTTCGCTGATGTTCATGGATGGTTGATTCTCTTTGGTGACGTTGAACCATAAACTACTCGTACGGATCATGCGTTAAGATTCACTCAGTGGTCAAACAAACATCCAAGCGCTGAAGACTACAGAATGGGAGGCGATCAAAGGGTCAGAATATTGTGGGAAAAAGAGAACATCCAAAGACCAAAAATTGGGAATTGTTTCGCTTTTCAGACCGAGAGCGCAACATTGTCTCCGCGAAAGTGGCGCACTTCCACTTCACTGCGCTGTGATTTACGCCGTCGACTGCGAAACATATTTTGCATGAATTGTTTAAGATCATATGAGTTTTTACCATTTCTGTCAAAAACATGACGTGCGAAGCAGGTCCATTATCACCCATCAGAATCTGATGGGTGAATCTTAGAAAATAGTTATCCTTATGCCAACCCCAGAAAGACTGATGAGACCCACTTTTGTCTCCGGCGATTGCAGGTCTTGTTCGAGGACAACGAGGCACGAAGATCACTGCATTTCATTCCAGAATTCAACAACGATCGAACAGACGTGACTACGACCCCCATGCCATTGCTATTGCAGTTGAACTTGTTTCAGGAAACAATAACGCGTTTCTGGATCTGGGATTATCTGCTGACAAGTTGGTTTTAGTGGGAGACAGTAGTCTTTCGGGAGGTTAGTGGGTGACAATAACCCCACCCTTATGTAAATTGCGTGTGAGCCAGGTGAGGCCACGCCTTTTTATTTCCACAATCAGAATCCCGGGATCCACGTTTCATGCGTGACGGCCAGGCCGAACATGACTGCAAGGGCAACCCTGGGAAGAAGCGCAAGACATGCGTCCGCTGCGGATGCATTTCTTGCCGCGCCGGCATACTCTTGCACCTAGTCAGATGCGACGAGCTAAACGTTTCAGACTAACACCGGCTAATTTCAGCTGTTACAGGTTGTTCGCCAAAGTTACCGGTCGGTACTGATGGTGTACATTGTGGAGGTCGAGAACGGTACCATATCAGGCGCCGAAGCTCTTAAATCAGAGTGGGAAGACCGATCCCGCCTCAAGAATAATGGGACAAAGCTGGTGAGCGCTCAAACTAATCTACCTTGATTCAACTTCACAAAAGTCTGGGCAGGTGCTCGGTCATCCAACCATCTTTTGCATTGTCAGGTGACGCCGTGGTTGACCAGCGCGTACCAGGCGATGCAGCTAATAGGCAAGGTAAACCCATTTCTAGTTCCATCAAGATGACAGAATTTATCGGTAAGGTCGTTTTTCACTGCGTAGGTTTTGGACAGCACCCAATCTACAGACCCTCAGTTCAACTACAGTGACGGAAGGGCATTTACTGCTCTGTTTCGTAATCGGACCTTTAACCTTGACCTGGGAAACTTGACCATGAACAGCATCGGTCAGCGAGCAGCTCAACTTGGCTTTCGCTACTTTAGCAATATTTCAGATCGGTTCGAGGTACAGCACACAGGCTAGAGCACTGGGCCGCAGGTCCAAAAGTACGCTGTAACTGTGCTGCGCACATTACCAGGGCGCTATACGCTGCGCTGTGCTGCACAACTTTCACGCCCAGTGGCTAAGCAGCTGTGCTGCAGATGCACATTGATATGGTACTGCTGCACGGAAAGTCGATGTATTGACGTGGTTTGAAATTCAGTCAGCCAAATCGGTAGTCAACCTGGAGAACGTTGCCCTAAAGTACGGCAAAGCTGAGACGGCTGACCTTCGAATGCCCAAAAACTGTAATTTTTGTTAGGTTTCGGTAGGTGCATCTGCGCGGTAGTCTATGGCTTTCTGCTGTATGCTGTGCTGTGCCGCACAAATTTCGTCAGTTCACGCGCTGCGGCTGTGCTGCAGCACAGCACAGCTGCAGTACAGCGCATGCGGCCAGATTCCGTGCTCTAACACAGCTTCTCTAAAAACCAGTCATGTAACAGCATCGATCGTAGCATTATGTGATCTTGACCGTGCTGTTGATTTTTTTCTGTCTAGTTATTTATGGTGTCCACCGAAGACTGCAGTAACCACGTTGTATGGCACAAAGTCAGAGATCCTGATTGGTTAGACGGCAAAATCCTACCTTCAAACGAACCTTACTGCGGTTTTCGGAATGAGAGAGCCAGTTGTCGCACTTGTAACGCTTTACTTCCTCGTACTTACGTATAATACATTCACAAAGATATAATATATTGCTTCAACAGCCTCAGCTAATATTCCTGGAGCAGTAGGCGGATGTATTCTCTCACTGCTGCTGATTTTTTCCTTGTCAATCTTTGAATGGTGGGTGATGGTCGCTCCAGCTCACAATTTCTGTCTGTGACCGTCAATGACTGGAAAATGATAGTCTGTCTATAGGCTGAAAAGGCGGAGAGAACATGAGCGAGTTCAGTGGACACAATGGCATTTGGAGGATGGTCTGTCGGACGCTGTCCATCACAAAAGACTGTTTGAATTAGACTTTTGAATATGAAACTCTGATTAATCGTCGTTCATAGTTTTAAAACTGCTTCCCGCACAGCGGATACGCGTATATTGGGATCGCGTCGCGATAAACTCAAATTTGTCTCAAAGGACACTGTAAAATTGTTTACGCGGTGCGAGTAACAATTATTTTTCCTTTGACGAAGAATGCCACTTATGAGCGAAGCACAGACTTCATTGTGCTTGTCTGATCGCATTGATGTGTGTCGTCGATGCAACTAGAGGTGGCTCACAGTCTGCGTTTGAGACCGAGGCGGAAGTGACGGCCTTCCACCTGTCACTCTGAGCTGCAACGGTCCCGTTGGCGAGCTCAGAGACCCAAGCCAAGCATGAAGCGTGGGATGGCGGCAAAAAGCGAAACAAAAGTTATTCATCGAGAGCATATAATCTCGAGAAAACTTTCAGACACAGAACATCGTTACTCGTGCGGGAATGAGACACGGGAGGAGCACACAGTCGGACATGGCGAATGGTCAGGACAGAAATGCTATTAAGGAAACCTATGAGAAAGTGCACTGTGCATAACTCGGAAGTCCACATGTACTGACCAGCCTACGCCATGTCCGCCCATGATGAGCTTCAACGTGAAGGAAAGCTTATCAACTACCACATCAACAACAATAATTTTCTACTAATGACGGCTGATGAATCATCACACATGCAAAGAGCTGTTGAATCTGACAAAAGTTCGAGCCGCTAGTTCTTTGCAGAATTCTTCCAGGGTAACCACTGCACAGAGCATGACGTTTTCGTCGTCCTTCTCCAGCTGGGACCACTGATTATCCCGAATCAGCTGTCTCGTCGTCACAATCTTATCTCGAAAACCGGGGGTATGGCGAGCGTACTCGTCCATCTTTTGCACCAGCGACACCAGAGAGCGGTACAGGGAAGTGGACTGCGGTGCCAGAGGCACCGTCGGGTCCAGCAGGTACTCGCCTAGGGTCGGGTGTGGAATGAGGCAGAGTTTGGAAAGAATTCCCGTCACCCTCAAATTCAGTAAATACGGCTAGAGGAGAAACAACACAACACTCGTTAGATCTACAGTAGTTTCAAAAAACTATCTGGACAAACCGTAAAGATTCCAAGTACTGTAATAAACTGGGAAACCGGAAAAGCAACCGTTATGTCAAATGGCGCACGATTTAATTTTGTTCGGCTGGGAGGGTGCGCCATTTAAGAAACGATTCCGGGGAGGATGTCTGCTTTTGCAAGTGGCGCAGGCTTTCGGTGTTAGGAGCGTGGGCCACTTGGGACGACGATCTCGTACTACTTTTTGTTTGCCCGCTTCTTCATTAGGGTGCCAACTGTGACATTTTTTTACCGGGAGCTCTTCAGAATTCTCGGGGAAAAAGTTGCTTCATACCTGGACGAAGAGATTCGAAAGGTAGTGGAACAAGACTCGCAAGAGCGGTCCTTCGTTGAACGGTTGGCCGTCGAAGAAAGCTGACTCTTCCGCCAGAAGAACATTGCAAGCTGGGATTGGTCCGAAAGTTGGCCATTTGAGATTCGTACATCTTTGGTTCAGCCACTCAATCTACAAAACCTCACTGCACAAAGTATCACGGAAAGCAAACTAAGAAAATATCTCCAAGGCCAATACGGAAACTTGTTCACTTACGGAATAATAAGACTCTCGTAGGTAGTTCTGGTTATCCCGGTCTTCCTCCATGACCGTACACGACTTTGCACTGGTGGGGAACAGAATACGGAACATGTCCGCTCTGTCCGTCGCCTCCGCCATGTTAGTGTTCCACATCGTGTCGTGTATCCGCTGGTCCTTCCGGATGTACAGTCGACTATCCAGAAACTGCAACATTGTCTTCTCCACAAAGACTAGCGTTGGTTTCTGAACCATCGCGTTCAACAAATCAAACGCTATCACACGCATTTCTCTATCTTGTATAAATATCAAATACTTCTGGAAGAAGCAATCATTCAGTAAAATGTTGGAAAGAGTTTCTAACATCGATAAAGACTCAGAAATTCTGTACATTTTTAGAAAAACGGCGACCGATAAATCATTCCTGGCTGGAATGTCACATAACCAGTCTTGCTGGAAACTACATGGGGTCCTCGAAGTTAATTCAATATAAAAGGAATTCAAGAAAGACGAAGTGAGGGCAGGCTCGGCGGAAGTGATAATCTGGTCGAGGAAGACGACCCACCGGACGAAACTCTTCACGACGTGCTGAAGATCGCCAAAATCATGCCTGAGAAGGACATCTACAGCTTCGAGAGTGGCTGGAATGCAGGAGTAGAGTTTACTGAAGTGTGGAAGGAGGGCATCTTCGAGGAGGCGCGACTGAGCGATGCAATGACAGACTACGGGTTCTCGACACCGAAGCAACTGGATCGTCGCTTCTCTAGCTTGTGCGGAAACCACAGGGTCGGGATTCAGCACCGAACGGAGAAGCGAAGTGAGAAGAGGGAATGTGAAGGAGTCGGACGTGTTGTTTTCACCGTTCAACTGAAAAAAGCAACAAATCGAGATGGACCATCCAAGTAGAAATCAATGTGGAGCCAATGAGCAACTGTGCAGACAGGTATTCTATGTCTGTCCAACAGAAACCGGGCATTTCACTGGTATCTACTCGGGCGGTTCATATGTGTAATTTACGACGAAATAGGAACCAGGCATCTGCTTGGTGGAACTAACCTTAAAAGGGACCTGGTTTTTATTGCGACGACCCATATATGTCAACTTACGGTGAAACTGGAACTGCTTCTCTTCCTTTCTTTCCGGCTGTTTTCCACGTTAATGTATCTGTTCTGGTCCTCATTTTCTGGCAAGATACAATCTGGAAGATCAACGGACCTGACATCAGACTCCGTTCGGTCCACGGCGTCGTGAGGAGCGTTGTGGAGGAACAAGTTAGCCAAGCACTGATCCTTTGCGAGCACGTCGACCACCGCTCGAAGGAAAGCCATCTCTTCTCTGTCCCACGGCGAGCAACTAGACCTCCCACAGGCCATAATCAACCTAGACAAGGGTTTGTACATGAAGGACTTGGGTATGATTTGTATCGTCGAAGGCGTCCGAACGAAGTTGGTCAGGAAGAAGAGGACGTAAGACTTGATGCCAGCAGGCTTGTCCGTCTTGGCCAGAGCGACCAACCAGTCGAACACCTTGTATCGCATGACAAACTCCAAGCAGGGACTGATGGTTAGAGAATCGTTGGGTGCGGAGATGGAAGAAACGATGCAGTCGGGTGTGTCTTGTTGGATCAGGTTGAATATCCATTGGAGACGGAGTGGAACGTCCGTGTCGTCCACGGGGATGTTGGCGCCTTTGCGTAACTTCAGCTCCTTGACGAGGTTGTGCCATTGCAGGAAGAGCTCTTCTTCGGGCCGGAGGTTGGGCGCCAGAAGCTCGGAGGCGGAATGTGCCAGGTTCGAGAAGAATTTGAACATGGCGAGGAGAAGGTCGAAGCCTCGAAGGCATGTCAAGCACACAGTGGAAAATCAAAATAACTTCGTGACGTCATACAAACATCACAGTAGACCACGTGGTCGATCCGTTGCGCCTACAAGCGGAAAAAGTCACACGGTCCGTCCTGCAGTTCTGATTTTGTCGAGATTGCTTGCGTGGCGTGTCCCGTACCTTCCTGGCCGCGGCGATCAAACCGTGCAGACGCCAACGATTTCCCGACCAGTCCGACCTTACTTCCAGCTGTCCAATTCTGAAGAATTTGCAAACGGTCGCAAAAACAAACACTACAAAGCTACGGGAAACAAAAGTCCAGAAAAACGGTCGAAAGCGGAATTTTTACGCCTTGTGACTTGTCCAGTACAAGGTGGGATTTGCGCAGAAGCGAGTCAATAAGCAAATTGCGACATGATCGCGCAAAACTCGCTGTTGCGCATGCGCAGTCAATTCATTGGCCGGTTTGCACCGGTGCGCATGCTCACCTCCGCCCACAAGAATGCGGCGACGTTTCATGGCGACGTCGCTTGGGCAAATCACACCTGTATTGTCCAGCATGTGAACACAAAATCAAGCCGGCTAGGCAATCAAGATGCCGGCCGAACCGTCAGCCGTGGGCTCGCAGTTCGGCTAGTGAGGAGGCCGAGTCGCACCGAATTTTTGCTTTTTCGACTCTGACCCAGTGAGCTTATACTGAGTCATCAGAAAGCAGAAATCGACGGCACGGCGGGAAAAGATTCCAGTGACCAGTCAGCTGCTGTTCATTTGCATTTTACTTTCTTCCCTCAGAGTTCCAGAAAGAAATTACGCGTCTGACACTTCCTGTTTATTCTTGGTGTTGTTGTGGGTTGTGCCAGTAGACAAGATGGAAACCTTGAAGGATGCAACAACTCAACGAGTTCGCCAGCAGAAGGAGGCAGATGCTCATGGGTCACTGGGTGGCCTAGCTGATAATCCTACCGGTCACCGGGACTGCTTTTCTCTGTCAGAAAAAATACCACCCTCGGAGTCCACATTTAGAACAGTGCAAAAGATATCAGGTACGTTTCCGGTTTGGTGGATTATGTTTCAGCTGGCGTAGGTTGGCTGTAAAGACGTTTGTCGCGAGATTATCTTGTGGATCAGGGCAAGTGTCGCGTTTGTTTAATTGTGATTACAGGTGAAAATCCTCATTGGCATGCCCGAGGTGTTACTGGGCCACTTGAAAAAATGCAAACGAGGTACAAGAGTGGCGGTTACAGCAGCACGAAGCCCACCATCAGCAACATAAGGTACTCTGCATCGCGTTGAGATACAATTTTCCTTGTTGACAAAGCCTTTGCGCAACAAACACATTTCAGCAGTTTTTCTGGTGCTTCTTATTGTATACCCTCAATGGGGAGGAGGAAAAACGCGATGGATGACAATGCGGAAGGTACGTGCTGCTACCAGACAGCTGCAATAATAATAACAGTTTTCCCTCAGTCGTCATCGTTGGCAATGCCAACATGTGGCATGAGTCTCTTCTTTACATCTTCCCTTTAATTTCCTACAGCTACTCCCTTCCCATATTCCCTTCCCCAGCCAACTACGAAGGTACCGTATCCTGCTTCAGAATGTTTTGGCTGATCAAATCTGACTTGTATAAGTTTTTGTTGATTTTAGAAAATATCCAGGAATTTTTTCCAACGAGAAGTAAATCCAGTTTTCCATTCAGATCTTTTTATGAAGGTACTGTGGTAACCCAGCCTCTTTCATCTGGTACAGTTCGAAGTTCGTGTCTCTGGATGTTTTGAACTTTTCCTTGAATTTTCCAGAAAGTTTTTCGGAATTATTTCCAACCGCAAACGACTTGATTTTGACTGATGGCGACGTTACCGAAGGCGATATTCTTGACCTTGATCTTGACGCTCTGGTAGGTTGAGTCTCATCCGAGTCTTTCTCATCTCGTACGATGAGCCCTCAGGTGTATTTTCGTAGGTAAGTGCTTCCGCACCGGCTGGCCCGGATGTGGGTAAAGTCTCCAGAGGCAGGTCGAGGAGGAAGCGCAATGCGGTGGCCTTCGGGTTCTTCCGCTGGCCCAACGGTGTCATTCCCTTCACCCTGGACGAAGCGTACAACAGGACCGAAAGAACTCACATCCTGCAAGCCATGAACGAGTTTCATGGGAAGACATGCCTGCATTTCGTTCCGAGAGAACAACAAGCGGACTACCTTTCCGTCATCAAATTTCGCGGGTACGAAATTAAACACAATAAGAAATGAATTTTTCGAAGTACGGTAGGAGTAGGTGGAATCCAGTTTACCGTCGTCCGAAGTAGATGACAGAGCTCCTACTTGATGAAATGTTCTCTGTGCAGTAGGAGTAGGCAAGTTCCTCAACGCACAGACTGCAAGTAGGATCGCGATGTCCTACCGCGGTCTATTTCTAACCCGGAAGTGATCGTTTCGAAACCGAAGGTAAATTCTGACGTCATTTCGCTCTTTTCCTCCAGGTGTGCGTCGAAGATCGGAAGACAAGGTGGTCGACAGCCACTCTTTCTCAATCAAGAATGCATCGATCCAAAGCGTCCAGGTATCGTCATGCACGAGCTGATGCATTCTCTGGGTTTCCTCCACGAGCAAACCCGCCACGACCGCGATGACTACATCGATGTTCTGTGGAACAACATTGCTCCAGACCATCAAGACAATTTCGCCAAGGTGGACAAGCGTCTGGTGTCCATTTACGACGCGCCCTACGACTACGGAAGCGTCATGCACTACGGCCCCAACTTTTTCGCCGTCAACTACACCAACCCCACCATTGTCCCCAAGAAACCCACAAAAGTCCTGGGACAGAGAGTGAGGCTGAGCGACGCTGACGCCGAAAAGATTAATAAGCTGTACAACTGTTATCGTAACGACGAGGGAAAGGCTAATTCTGACAGCCTAACCGCGCAAATCAACAGCCAATGGTCAGATGTCTTGAGACGTTTATCAGCTTCTGTTTAACTTTCCTGTGACAAGACATTTTTATTTCCTTTCTCTTCTGTCTTTGTTGAGGAAATATATTTTGAGTTTATTTTTACAGAGTTTATATAAATCAGAGCACGTGTTGTTTGACTATGGTAATGATGTATCCGGGTTCGAGATCACATACGTACTGTACAGCGGTCATTGATTCGCCCCACGAGGAGTGGTTGCAGTCTTGTAAAGCATAAAACTTGCTCTGTAAACTGGTTAGGAAAGTCCTGTGGTTTTTGAACTGGATGAAGAGTTTGAGTTGTTCGCGATGGCACCGTTTGGTACATGGGAAAGATTCGGTCTTCCATTCTCCGTGGTAAGTAACGGTGTTTTGGTCGATGTCCGATTTCTTGATCTCTTCCGTCAACTCCACTTTCTGCTCGTGTATAGTAAAATACCTAGATAACAGCCTCAGTACAAATGGGAAATCGGAAAACGGTCTCGGCATACTGGTTATCTCAAGTGGCGCAGTTTTCTTTGGTACTTGCGCAAGATTTCTGAGTCATTGGCTGAAAACATGCGCCACCTTAGAAAGCGATCACCATGAGTTGGTATGCTGGTCTGCCAAATTTTGAGTTTAGGTTTGTTGATACACTTACTCAATCTGAACGGCAGGGTTCGTGGTCAACGTTACGGTGTAAGTCTCCTCCTGTTGAAATTTGACCGTGAGAGGCTGCGGAAACCTTTCTCCATCGGACTGTGGAAAACAAAGTTTTTGGTGGCGCATACTTGGCCCAAACAAGACACGGCAGGCCGCCAGACAGAACGTACAACGTCGTTAGCTCAAGTGGCGCATCTTTCCAGCCAATAAAACTGAAAAAGTGCGTCACTTGAGAGTTGGGATAGGGGAAGAAACGCGCGAACTGGATGATAGGTACCTTGAAAACGACAGGCCGCTCATCGGATTTCCGTCGAAAGTAAATAGTCAGGCGAAACCGTCCGTGGTGGAACTCTTCTTTGAACTCCGGCATAGAGAGACAGGGCCTTGTTTACCCGGCCCAGATGATCAAAGAAGTTCAGCGATCCACACAAATTGGTTGATCTCTTCCGGAAAGCACACCACACTTGTGTACTTTCGATCGCTTTATACGGCACACGTGGGAATTCGAACATTGAAATACAAGTTCAACACTGCGTAGAGACGGTCGGGCAATCCAAATCGCAGCGTATGTGTCTTAGACGCGGCGGTAAACTGGTTTTACGAAGCCGGAAAGAAATCAGCTCGTGCTCTGTTATTACTTATTAGAAAAATGTTGTTTTTCGATAGCTTTTTTCGCGGTAGCGGCTACCTCACCGTACTGATCGCAGGGCACTCGCGATAAAGACCAACCGAAAAATTAACCGGCAGCTATTGCGGACATTCGCTTCTGTGGTATGAAAACTACCGACACCGCAAGCGCAGTTGCTATCTCGTCCAAATAACGGTAAGTTTTGGCTGGAACCTATAATTAATTAAATTTTGGTCCCTCCCCTCCACTTAGAACGTAGTTTTGACTTCGTGGCTGATGGGCTCGTTGGTTAGAACAGCTAGATACTCAGAAAATAGCTGGGGGATAACAACATGTGATACAGATTCAGCGACCTATTATGCTAATGTGTTGCCTATTATGCTTATGTGTCGCTTTTTTCCTGCAGACCTGAAGTTTTACAGTTCTGCAGACCCGATTTTCACCGGCAGGCATGAAAATCGCGGAAAGCTGTGGTGATGCCTGAGGGAACGTTAATAATGCCCCGCTAAGTGATCGAAGTCACACATTGACTACAACCCGAGGAAGGATTACTGAAAGCTGAGCGAGTACTTTGTATACGGACTTCCTGAAAGCACGACCATGGAAAGGATTGTTTATATTGATATGGTAGACGTCAGCACAAACTTCTCGAACTATGCTGTGCATTGTAATGTACATCAGCACATTTTAATAAACAATCTGCTGACGATAATATCATGGATGTAAACAAGAACAGCTTTGCATGTGAATCATCGTTACTATCAATACGTAGGAACATTTTTCTGGTTAAAATAAGTGAATTCTGGCGTTGAAGTGTCCGTGAGCCCAGGTTCTCCAGCCCAAAGACGGATTGGGGAGACAACCCGTAACTTTTGGGGGGTAATAAAACCATTATGTCCAACGCTACAGCCTGCCTTGTTTAGTTTCGTCATCTCTTTGTAACCCTGCACCATTGTCATATGTAAATCTTGAGCGTATAGACCAGTGAATTTCCTCCCGAGATGCCTGGTTTTCCGGCTGATGTCGCCTTAGACGGACACAATGGAATCTCATAATGATAGGCGAAATAATGCATAAAGTCCCTTTTTGGTGGCAGTTCTTCCCAGTAGGAGGCGCCACACGAGCGCAGCTCATGGCCAGAGTGTAATCACACGAAACTATTGCTTTGGAATTACGTACTCACAAAAGATGCAGTATTCATTTTGAACTGAAAGCTTGCAGCACAGCGTAATATACTGTAGTGCTACCGAATTATCGCGCACTCAACCACGTGAACAGTGAATGATGCCCGGGTGTGAGCCAGCGAGGCTAAACTGATAACATCTGATCACACTGGGCTGCGATGACTCATCACGTGGTTCAGTGCGCGATAATCTGGTAGCACTACAGTATAATCATGTATTGTATTCAGATACCCTGCGCGCTGTATTCAGTTAGGCGACAGTACAAGTTGTAGCGAATAGGATTGTTCCGGTTACAAACCGTTATGACCGCGGTCCTGTTGCGTCTCCCATGCGTGAAATTAGAGGCTTACCGGTCAAAGCCTCAACGTGGAAGCAGCAGATACTATCATATTATTACAATGCGCAAGATTTTTTCATGAATCAAGCAGTTCCACCCCCGAGAGGGGATAGACTTCGCAGTTGGAAACGTTAGCTCATGGGCTACTATATAGTAATCAAGCCCCGAAATTGTCAATCATGTATTGTATGGTGTAGCAGCTATCGTTCTGTCACGCCCTTTGGACCTCCAAGAACTTTTGGATAGAAATGAGACGCTGTAAATCCAGCGTTTACGGTGTCTTTCGGGTCCTGCTGAAGTATCTCACTGTATTTGCCATTCATGCTGGTGCAACGGAAGCAGTGGGCTTGAGGTGCCTTGTTTATCAATCTGGCAGTACTGATGGGCAGTCGGAACGCTGTATGCAGCCGCCAGAACCATTTCACGCAGACGACTTCACATTTTGTCCCATAGGACACTTGCATTATGATGCTTTTGGGTGGGTACCATGATTTGTAAAGCCGGACTGCAGATACCCAACGTGAGATTTTCCGCATACAATAAAACTATTGTATGAGCATACCATTTTTCCCGGAAGTTTGTATCAGATGTGCTGCCCGTATTGGTATTGGTGTTGACGGTCTGCGAGTATCACTTTGAGAACCAACCTAGGTTTGGTTATCTGTTGCTGCAGAGAAGTCGGTCAGTCAGGGATGCTTGGCCCCGATGCCGAGAGACGGGCAGATGCAGTGCAAGTCTTTGGACCCAACCAGTTCTGCCTTTGCGGAGACACCACCTGCAACACTCGGCCACTCATATTAACGGTAAGTCGTAACGGATTCTTTCTTCGACAAGCTAGTTCTTAAAGCCCAATGGACCTTTGATGCAACGTAACGCTCAAACAGCCAGCTTAGCCTACCTGTACACGTATTAACACTATTTGTTTTCCCTTGCCCTACGCTACAAAGGTTAAAACCGATCCAGTATCACCAACTCGTATGCCTCAATGTCCGCATGCAGAAAATGCCGAATTTGTACAGCGCTTTTTATTCTACGGTAGATTTATACATCTCCCAGATTCTGAATAGATTAGTCAGCTGGACAAGTCAGATCGCGAGCAATAGAAATGGTTTTCTGAGATCGAAAGGTCCCCATTGCCCCATGGCGGTATGAAGATGTCAAGCAATCTGTTGCTTCGTTGTTGTTATGGTGCTATCGCTACCAATGATGCATTCGTACTCGACAAAGTTGAGCTTGTCACCCCATCTAGCGTGCTGAACATCGGCATGTGGATAGAATTTGGTCTGCAGGGAGGTGGTGAAGGTGCCGCTTTTCCAGAGGGAAACTGACAGCTTGAGGAAGGTCCGCTTGTTCTTTTCTGTCTGACCCATGCCGGTCGTCTTCCACAAACCGCCATAGCTCAGGGCGTTAGGATCGATAAACTTGGTTATCTGCTCCAAGTCAATCTTCTCCTCTTGTATCCTCAAGGAGCTGCCAACACAACAAACTCTGAATAATCAACCTTACTCCAAACTTGTCGCCATGTCGCTTCAAAGTGTAGCCTATACATCATTAAAGGTTCACACCATACTAGACCATCAAGTTTTCTTGACTTTGACTGGATCCAAATTTTTATAAAGTCACAGGATTATTTTCTCTCGCTGGAAATACGGGACTTGAGTTTCCGTTACGCGTACGGAGCTGGAGAGGGCGTTTGGTAGCGTAGATCGCAGAAAGAAACAATTTGTTTAATGCCATTAGGACCAATTGGCCTGGATTAATCAAGGGCTGCCCTTGGGGACTTCCGGGTTTGAGGCCTGACGAACCATGAGATAACCCGTAACTAGACAAAAGCAGTTCACTACAGCAGCAATTGCAACTCAAAAAACTCCGTCGGATTTCAAATGTCAAATTTTTCTGAACGTAGCTATGTGAAGAGAAGTTTCTGCGAAATTGCATGCAAATCGAAACTATTGACCATCTGATTTCCCAATACTCGGCTTTGAACATTTCCGGTAGTTTCCACGGTAGGACTGTGTAATTCAAGTTGGTCGGGCGCAAAAATGTTGAATCTGCTCCTAAGACGATATCGATTAACTGGCGCTATGCTGCTGATCGGTGTATCTCAGTCCATAAATCCCTATCGCCAGGTAATATCGATCAGAAGGCCAATAAAGACAGACCTGGCCAGCGCCGGATTTCCTCTTAGGTATGCCTGATGCTTAAGGCCAAGAAGAAATCCATAAACGGTATTGAATTTGGCTTTTTACTCACTCGACAGGTAGTGGCGGTCGCACTGTAATCTCCACTCGGTACGTTTCATCCTGCTGGAACTTGACGGTCAGCTGACTTTCAAAACGCTTCCCATCCGACTAAAAAAAGAGAAAGGAGTTCCCCCACAACAGTCTCAAAGAATTATTTGGCAGTATGATATCAATCTTCACAGGAGGAAAAACAATTTTATTCTTCTCTTTGTCTAGAATCTGAGCTCTGATTTGTTCTGCAGCATGGAGAAAAGTTCTGGAAAACCAGTAACGTTATGTAAAACAGTTTCTCTTTGTCGTACCTTGAACACAACAGGAAGACCATCCGATTCTCGTTTGAAACTCAGCGTTATCCGGACTGATTTCCCCGCAGCCATGGTAGAACGTTCACTCAAAAGACTGCGCAGAAATGGGAATCCCGCAAAATGAGGAAGTAAAGAAAAAAAAGTTGGGACGTTCAGACAGCGACTAAATGTAGCCTGGGATAATGGTCCATTACCGGTGAAATCTTCACGCACGCGTTTCGGATTACTCCCGTCATTCTTTTATGGCTTCAATTACATCCAGCTCAAAGCAAAGTTCACAAATTCAGCCTTCAGCTTCGTTTGGCAGGTTGAAAGGTACGTCGTGGGTAAGCAGGGCTAATTACTGTACGATCGTTGATCCAGCTGAAAATCCCGACACGATATCCCGGCGAATTTTTCTCAGCTCAAAGACGGAAGTGCGAATAGTTAGATCCCCAGCAAATGCACTTCTTTCCTATTGAAGTTAAAGCGCAGACGTGAGAAAAACGTGGCGGATAATCAGGCTGTGGAAATCCGGTTGGTAAAAGGAAGGAAACGTGATGGGTTCGTCGTCGGTTGGAAACTGACAGTGTAAACCTCGGAGAGTGTTTTTTCTTCTGAGGGTGCAACCGGGTAGGAAGAAAGGAGGGAAGGGGAGAGATTGAGGGGTGCCTGTACACAGAGGACGAGTTCCACGTACACTGGGTCGGTCAAGCTTGGATGAACGTGTCTGCGTGTGTTCCTTCACACACAGCCACTGCAATTATCGACGCGTACGTGCAATTGCCTGATTGTGCTCAATGTAATATCCGCTCTTGGCTGGTGGGGATTCAGGATTATGCAATACAGCCCGATGTCTAATGTCGCAACAGCCTGCCCGATGAAAGATTCCATCCGGTGGGAAAGCGCTGTTTTGACAGAATGACAAAAAATGAAGGCGGTAATGTCAACTGCGTACTAAGTCGTTACGTATCGGCATTTGCCATGGAAAATGAACCTGGCGGAGAAGTCTGGAGGCACGTTCATGAATGGTAATGTGTGTGTACATTTGCATCGTAGATTGACAGGATCGACGTGAGAAAAAGAGGCACGTTCGCAGACGTGTGAAACTGCGCGTGATGATGGAGGCTTTTCTTGGGATTTCTTGACCAGTGCACGTGGGGAATGTCTATTTTCAGACATACAAGGAACAACTCGAAAATTCCCAACCCCACCTTTATTATCCGATTTCTTCCGGTACCGGGATAGTTTGTACGTGCACGATTGTATGAGAAAACCTACGCAATGGAAGTGGGTCCTGATTTACTGAGGAAGGTTACTGATGGTGCAAGGAATGCTTATTCGTCCTGTAAGTCTCGACTTAAGGAGCCAGATCGATCGCTGGAGAAATCGATACCCATTTGCAGCGCACCCCACAGTTGGGAAGAAACTGTCAAGAGATGTAAAGATGCACAAGGAGGGGGACGGTCCGGAAGTCAAAAGCCGATAAAAAAATCCAGACTTCAAAGCTGGGTATTTAAGACTAGTACAGTGTACGTATAAGCCTTCAGTCTCACACGCGCATCATCGAACTGTATAATCCATGTTTTTCTACCACAGCCATGAGCAACGGTAACCCGAATCCACCTCTTGCAGTTTTCTATGCATAAACCATCTATGTATTTCGAGCTTGTAGAGAATACCGAGGTCCTGTTTCAGGTCCTGCAACATCACATGACGCTTAAGCAAAAAATTCCCAGAAGCGACAAAGCCTCACAAAGCGCTTCCGGTTCGGCTTGAGCAATCAAACATCCCATATTGACGGTCTTTCCCCTCGCCTCAAAGACACACCCGCCTTTCAACCCGACTCTGATACAAAAGCTCCTCCAGAAGCGTCAGCTTTCAGACGTCACCGGATCCATTCTTGGACAAGGAAGAAAGAAACCAACGTCTAGGGACAGAGTGACCTCAGTAGTCGCTTGGGTAACTGCTTGTTTGACTGTTGATTGACATCCAAAAATGCGAAGCCTTTTTTGTTTTTGTTTGATAATTCAAATAGAATTTTGCACGAATTAGAATTCATCTGGTTTCAAGTTAGGAGAGGTGGAATAAAACCTCCCGAACGGTACGCCTTGGTCAATCGATTCTAAGAAGTCAATAACCAAGAGAGGTCTAAGGAAATCGTAACTTGATTTTGGCCGAGAGATGTGCGACCCTTACGTGGAAGGAGATGTACGGATTGGCATTCAGCGACCCCGCATGGGGAAGAACAAGGCCATCACCGCTCGCAACGTGGGTAAAAAAAAACAAATTCTAATTGAAACGATTGTTTGCATTTCGAAGTATATTCCATTCAGTTAGGTTTTTTTAACGTGACTTTCAGAAGGAGGTGGGAACGCAACCGCCACCCAGTGCCATATTACCTCCCAAGTCATTCGTCTACGGTCGACCAGCGTTAAGCATCAAAGCTCCACATGACACCACAGCCGCTGGTAGAATCCTACTCCTCCCCTCACTCATACCTTTTTCCTGCTGTGTTTCTGTAATGGGCGACTTTTTAGTCATCAGCCAGTGGCAAACGTTCGATCAGAAGAAGCAACTACTCAAGTACAAGGGGGAGGGCAGGAAGCGTGATGCAGCAGCGACCAACCGAGCGGCGCTGGACGCCAAGATTACCACAGCCAAAGCCTGGAACCGCTTCTGCATGAGCCATCGCGAATCCAAACTCTTCTTCTTTATGCCCGAACACACTGTCTACTCCTTCCAGGAGCGACGCAAAGTCAGAATACCCGATTTGCCACTGAAAAGCCCTCCCTCTCCGTACGAACCTTTGTTTGTAGAAATTTCCGTGATGATGTTTGGCAGTTTGAAAGAAAGATAACCGTTCCCGATTGCAGAGATGATGTGACACGATTGCTTTGTCACGACTATGCTCGTCAATGGTTGCTCAAGGAATCGGCCGACCAACAGCATCGCATCAACGTCGAGCAAATTGACAAGGTACACGATCAACAGCTCCTCCATTCCTTTTTCATACAAAATCAAAAGAATGTACAGAAGGGCTAAAATACAACCGCTGGTACATTAGAAAAGTCTCCGGTTCACCGGGAAAATTACTGGGATGGACGTTAACACGATTCCCAATTTTCTACGACTATTCTGCATTTCTGTTCTGCTTGCCCGATGCTGACTGCAACATCCAACCTCAGTCGCTTTGGGTCTGTTTTCAGCGTATTGTGGGTGCCCAGCAAAACGCCCAGATTGAATCCAACTACGTGGCCGATCAGTCATCCTTGAAAGAGAAGCAGGAACGAGTGCGCCAGTTCGGGAAGATGAGGCCGCTGGGCAAGATCACTCCGCCGAAGTACGTCCAGAAGGCTACAACCCACCTTGCCACCTTCCGCGACGGCGATACTCGCAAGCGCGGCTGGCGACCTAGCATCCAGCAGCCACCAGAAGGCCAATCGCTAGAGCAGTGGAAGTCGGCTTTGCAAGCTTCGGCCGCCAGCAAGTTCGGCAGAGAAAAGAAGGAAGGGCCAAGCGTAACATTCGATGACCTGTAAATATTTTTACAGAGGAAACAATTTCGTCAGAAAAAAATTACACCGCAAAAGAAACTGAATAACCTCAACAGCTCAAAAAACATCAAGGAAAACTGTTCAACGAGAAGTGATAACACAGAAAAAAATGCCCATAAAAGTCTGAAGAAATTGTAGGGATTTCTACAGTTCTCCACTGACGGCTTTCTTGGCGGCTTCGAAGGTTTCCTGGACCTTATCGACGACCTTCTGTCCAAATCCAGCTTCCTCCTTCTGACCTCCCTTCTTCTCGTCTCCTTCGCCCTTCTTCTTGTCATCCTTCTTATCCTCTTTCTTGTCCTTCTTCTCATCCCCCTGACCTTTCTTCTTGGAATCGCCATCAGACTTGTCCTTCTTGTCGTCCGACTTGCCTTCTTCCTTCTTCTTGTCCTTACCAGCGTCCTTTTCCGCCCCAACAGCATCTTTCACCTTGTTCTTAATGCTGTCCGCGGCATCCTTGACGGTGTGCGGGGCGTCGGTCCAGTGTTCCTTGGCCGTTTCCTGTAAAGTATCCTTTGAGTCAGCTGTTTGAGTTTGCTTCCCCATGGCTGCCATTGCGGCCATGTACGGACATCCATACTAGGAGACGTCACATCTCATACTCTTCTTAACACGCAGACCTAATTGAGCATGCAGCCGAACACATACCTGAGCAGCGTCGAACGCGTCTTGGGCGCCACCCACCACTTGACCGGCCTTTTTGACTGCCTCTTCCATGACCTTTTTGGCAGTTTCCTTGATGGTTTCAGGGACATCGGCCAAGAGGCCACTCACCAACCCGAGAACTATCAGCGTCACGAAGACAGTTTTAGACTGGGCCATTTTTCGTTGGAAAGTCACAGCAAACACTGAAACAGAAACTTAAATACCTGAATTTTCGCCCTTTTTGAATCGGAAAAAACGTGAACTATCCTGGATTATTTGTCAGAGGGTTGCTATGGCTCGGCGTGACAGTTGTTTGGACTGTGGGAGGTACCTGCGTTGACAGATAAGTCAATGAGAACAATGCCGTGGAGCAATCGAGGAGACACTGGGTGCAAGCTGAGCGACACCCCGATAAAAGTCACTCTCAACTTCAAAATAGATATCAGTGTCGTCGAATGGCCGTTCACAGCATTGAAGCTCGAGATGGCGGGATATTTCCATGCGGAATAACTTTCACTGGATAAGTCCATGCTGGCCTCTTCTGCCGATTGTTGGACCGACAGCAGCAGCAGCAGCAGCAGCAGCAGCAATTAACTGCGGGTAATTCTTCCACAAACACGGATATGGAAATAGTCGAGCTGTTTGTTGTACGGAATGGAACACCTTCGCACCCGACATCCTTCCGGTCTACTTTTCGACATAATACTGTAGTTGACGCCCACAATGAAAAAGAACGGAGCGCTAACCGCAGCTATACACTGCGTACAACATTAAGATGAATGCTAAGATGAATGAGAAGTTAGAAACTAAGGGAGGCACAGAAAGTTGCAGGAAACTAACTAACTAAAGCTTTCGATTGGTAAATCCCAACGTAAAGAAGTTAGAAGCGACTATAACTTCTGTACTCTGCCGTGATGCGTCAGATCACCAGTTAAACTCGTGTAGAGGAGGAGGAAGCTACTCGATGGGAAGATTCGGCTGAGCAGGCAGCAGACTTTCCCGTAGGAAAAAGGTGCACTACATCATCAGAGTATGAAAGGTGACGATCTTACCCAGCAGCCGACAGTACACCTCCCTTTCAAACAAGACGAGCTTCCCTTCCTTCACAGCTTCCCGTTCCTGCTGGCTCATTAGCGCGATGCCATGCGCTCCATCCAAGAGACTGTAAGAAATGGATTGTTTGTCATCAGCTAGATGAAAATAACCTTGTCGAGTCAGATGACTAGACTCACTAGGAATTTTCTAACAAATCGATATCTACGAGGTAAAGGGCATAAGTCTGACGTACCTGTTTTTGGGACGCAATTATGACGGATTATATTTCTGAGCTCACTGCACCACCTTGCTTGGGTTTTCGTTACCGCAGTAGGCAAACTTATCTCCCAGAGCTCGGAATAGGTTTTAGAGTGAGAAGAAGTTTAGGATCGAAGAAACTGCTCTTTGGAGAAAGAGGTGTCTGTCTAATGTTAACACTCTGAGCACCACGCGATTTCATGCTGTTAGAATACCAAGGGTACAACTCACTTGCGCACCGTTTTAACTGGTCGAGAGAAGGGGGGCGGTACAAAGCGACCAATCAAAATACACCCACGTGAAGTGGCGAACGATACCATATGGAAACAACACTGTGTACCGCCAGTTGACCTGGGTAATGATGCAGTAGATTTACTTTGATATTCGATTTCATTTAGATTTCTTCTCGCTGCAGTCTAGACGAAAAACCATCTGTTTTGCTGATCTATGGACAGAACAAACATGAAGACTACACAGACTGCAAGTGATGATACTTCTTCGCCCAAGACTCCGTGGGCAAAATCGACAGCGAGTTGGCTTCTTTTGCAAAGCTTTCGGTTTGCTTGTGTTGGCCATCTCATCTACTGCTTGATCTGAAGATACTTGGACGCGTGGTACAACGGACGAATTTCTTCATGCTGAAACTAATACTAGGCGTCGTGGAGCGTCTCAGGAGCTGTCGTTGCATCATCTTCTTACTAACGTCTTGAAGGAACATCCGACGTTTGGTGGGCAACGTGGAATTCCAACCAGGATTGATCTCGCACCATATGATGTACGCATCGAGCGCTGAGATGTCCAGAATGTCGTAAAACAACGCCATCGGCCAACGACTGGTCTTACGTCGACAACTGTAGTTTCCGGTGAGCTGGTCCAGAGTGTCTACCCCGGCTTTCGTTCGGTTGTACTCCATCACAATTTCAGGCTTCTCTTCTTTCGAACTTTCGTCAATGTCGCTGAAACGTAAAATTACCTTGTGACGTCAGATGTTCTGTCATCTTGTAAGATAGCTTAGCCGCAACACTGTAAAATTTTAGTGACGTCACGCATCTTTTCGATCAACAATCTCCATGAGTACGCATCTTTCGTGCATGACGTCACGTCACGAATGATCATAAGGTGCGCTCGATCAAAGTTATGCTCAAACGTCATGCTTCACTTACGCGTCGAGGTGCATGGAGCTGAGCAGAGTTACTGCCTTGCCTTTCTTTGGAACATAGGAAACCAAGGTGAAATCGGAAGTATGGCCGAACAGCGAGGAGTGGACTTCACGGTATTTACTGGGTAGAAAGGCAGAGGGAATTTCCGGTCTACTTTTCCGTATGGTTCCAATAAGTGAGATATTCTTCTTCAGAAGTGCTTCGCCCAAAGCCAATGAAGTGAAAAAGTTATCCGTCGTTACGTTCCTGCCCGAGTCATCTCCTAAAACCAGAAAAACAAACGCAGGCTTAATTGATTTCAACAACAAACATATAACACGGTCAGATATCTTGTTTACAATCAAAACACAAAAGATTTACCTAGGTAGTCCACCAGATCTAACACAACACGC